>VZTG01001124.1:38350-119661 GCA_013397845.1 Melanocharis versteri
TTTTTTTTTTTTTTTTGAGAAAACTGTCAGATTTAATGCATTTTCTCAACTGCCCTTCTGTATACCTTCCATCCTGTGATCATCGTTTGGCTAATGGAGAATGACACCTTTAACCAGTACTCAGCTCTAACAGGTCCCAAACTGCTCCCGTCAGCTTAGCAGTACCCACGATCACATCAATACCTTGCTATTAGGTTCTGGATATTGTAGGAGCACACAATACTGGTGCTTAAATGTTCCACAGTAACAGAGACTACTATCCTGGCTTATGCTAGACAGACTCTAAGGAAAAAAAGGTAACCCAGACGTTTTACTTAAAAATGCCAGGCTTAATAAGGATAAGACATACTAATAACCAAATAAATTGAGGAGATGATAACATGCTTTGGTGAGTGACCTCTAAATCTTGCATTATGAGAGTTCCAAAGCATTGTGACTAGAGATGTTGCACATGAACGTGCAGGCAGGAAATATATCAAGTTCAGTAAAATTATATTATTTACACACTGCTGTTGTGGCACTTAAAGGTAAGTTCTCAAGTGTGTATGTAGGAGATGATCCTTTGCCTGTTTTTTCCCCCTTTAAGATCTAAATTTAACGTGTGGAGTGTACATGTTTCTAACAGCCAGTCAGATAACCATGAGTGGATATAAGCAGAGGAATAAGCAGCCATCACCTTGTTTTGTAAGCATGAAAATGAAGGGTGGTCTTTAAGGAAGGGTCATTTAATGGCGCTGCTGGCATTCAGAGATCATACAGAACCCCAGGTACACAGGACAGCAGAGAAGAATAAGCCATGCTGATTATCTGAACATTTGGAGGACTTGTGGAAGGAGTATGTAGTGCATATTTGCACTAACTTCAGCACCTATCCTAGATGCTTGTCCAGGCACATATCTGCCTAGGTTTCCTCCTCACTGAACCACATGGACTTGACAGAGAAAAGGACAGGTCTTCTAGAGAAATGGTTCAGAAATAAAGCCCATCTGAATCACCACTTCAGGAGGTCTTCTCTGCAGTGCATGTGTAATGAGTCTGGAGAGAACAGCTCCCAGCTTAGTGACCTACAGTGGGTGATGTGAATAGGGCCCAGCTGGGCTGAGACTGTCTGCGAAGAGAAAACAGCTCTGTAGCTTGCTGCAGAATGAGAACCCACAGGAAATGCACCTGGAGGCAGAGGCAAATTAAGCAAGACATGATCTGCCGCATGATTTTGAGTGGACATAATAGTATTGCTGTGTGTTTTGGATGTACGCTGCGCTATATACTGAAAAAGGAAATTAAATCTTCTAGAGAAATGTGATTATCATGATGGGCTGGTGCATATGCAAAAGCAGATAAGTTAGCTAGATCTGGTTTTGCTTGTTTCCATCCCAGGAATATTTAATGTGTAACAAGCTTGTTATTTTGTGAGGATGTAGCAGTACATTAAATGAGTAACAGCTAATCATTTAAGTAAAAATACCTAAGACAAAAATAAGAAATACAGAACAGTTTTATGCTTATCCTTGCTTTGTAAAATTTTATTTCCAGTCCAAGCCTATTACAATAGATCTTCTCTTGTAGTCAGGTTTAGTGTGTCACTCCCCTCTTTAATGTCATGTTAGACATCGTCTTATACGTTGACACCCTTTGGTTGAAGAAAACTAGAAAACTGCTAGTGCTTTATGTCTGAGGTAATCAAGTGATGAATAGCCAAGGGAAAACTCATAAAAGATATTAGATACACAAATCAATGACAATTACAAGTGGTACTGAAGGCTTTCTAAGAGACCAGATGTAATTCAGGACATTTAGATCTCAATTTACTTGAAATGTCCTCAGTATTTAGCAGAGGAAAGGAGTTGGATGGAGTTTTTATCAATAACACTTCCTGTTTATGTGGCTGTGAAAATGAAGATAACACAAGTTAAAATTAAGATCTACTGGAATTGAAGGCAGTATCTTAAAAGAGAAGTTGAAACGGCCCACAGTTTGTCATTCAATTTGTCATTTGTTGTTGTTAAATACATGTATGCAAATGGGGTAGTTAACATTTTAATTATTTTATGTTTTTCTCCTGGATAAATGATTGCATTCCTCAGAGTCTGAGAGTACAATTTGAATGGTCTACTTTTGAAAATTTGTCCCAGATAATGTATAAAGTATATGCTTTAGCTTAAAAGCATTTTAATAAATTGCCCTTTTATGCTATGTTCAAACACTTAAAAAATATGGTGGTTCAGATGCCACTGACTATGGGTACATGATTATAATGAAATGTACATTTCTTCTGCAAAGCGTATTTTTTTTCTATCCATTTACCCTCTTGGTTTTAATTTTTCCCAAGATACTACTGTTACATTATTGTTTGTAGTCATTATTGTTCTCGGAGGGAACTAAAACAATAGCACCAAGCGGCCAGCATTGCAGGAGTTTATCAGAATTGTAATATGCTTTATGATACCCAAGTGATGTGTATTTAATTGGCTACAAGCATGCCCTACCCACTGTATGACAGTGGCTACAAAAAGTTGAATCATGATCACAGTCCAGTCACCCACAGAAAACATGTTCTTTCTTTACTGAACAAAAAAACCCTCGTGTTTTCTCATTACGAACTAAACCCAGCATGAATCTGCGAAATTAATCTTTCTTCACCTAAGAAAAATTAGGTTTCTGCCATAACTGTGTGGGCTTAGGCATGGATTTTGGTAAAATTTATTCGTTTTTTCCTCAGGAGAGATCTTGAGGTGATTTGGGAATGGGAGGGATTCTGTATTTATTTTTACCTAACTCAATATTGACTAAATGAGAAGAGAGTATTGATCACAGCTTTTAAAAGCAGCTAAAGATTTTAGGTGAGACATTTATAAAAGGTTTCATTTGCAAAGAATCAGCAAGGCACGTCCCGAGAAAGGGTCATTGGCTAGGCATGCTAATCAGCCAGGTGCTCAAGGGGCTTGTTAGAGATCACGATCTGCAGGCTGGGATATACATGGTGTAGGTAACATGAGGCGAGAGAGGATAAAATGCTTGTATTCATTATCTATTACCATATTCTACAAAGACAAACTTACTCTAAGATAAATAATTTTAAAAGCTTAAGTGATCAGTGGAAGTTAAATTAGATCTCCTAATGGAAGGGTATCAGAATAACAGTGAGATGGAAAAGAGATTATTTAAAAGCTTCACAAATTGTCAAGAGCAGCTGAAGTATAAAGGAAAAAATACCTTAAAAATCTAGACAGTTAACCTAGAGGCTGTTTAAGAATCAACACACATGTTGAAGAATATGGCTTGTGTACCTCTTGGTTTTAAATCTGCTTGACATAAACACAGCCTACATACGGTAACATTTCTTTGTATTGACATAAGGATTTTTTTTCAATTTAACAAATGTTGCCATGCAGTAAGGAGTTAACCTGAGTTCTCAAAGCAATAAAAAAAGGGAGTCACTCCAGTTCCACTGCAAATAAATGTGAATTGGACAGTCCATTACCTCCAGAATTCCCAGAAACTTAGCTGAGAATGCAGTACTGAAAAAGATTCTCATGAGAAGAAAAAAGAGAAAGGGATGATATGAAGATATAGGTGTGAAATAACTTCTTTATTTTGCCTAATCCAAACCAAGAGGTATTGGAAGGAAAGTAACAAAATAATGGAAATGTAAAGAAAAGATACCACTGCATATTACTTGTATATATTAATTGTATAAATCAGTCAAATAACAGGAAGTTATATTTTTAAGATGTTTCTTAGAGGGAAATCTAAGCTTGTTTTGTCCAATATGGAACTCATTTGGTGGCAAGTGATCAAATAGGGGTTTCAGATACCTAAGTATAGACATGTGATACCATTTCAGGTGACCTGGGACATGTGTGCATGACCAACGAATGCAGCACAGTACACGAGAGACGTGTTGTTCCATAGTGGCAGCTGAAAGCAAGGCAATATATCCTGGTGGCTAAATAAAGTGCCATGAGATGTTTCGTGCTTAGACAACTGAACCCTGTCCTGTGTAATTCAAGGAATGCAAAAGTGTAGGTCTTTACTAGCATGAGTTGTCCTGGTAAGAATGCCTGTAAGGCAACGATATGGGAAATCATGAAAATATGGATGAAGATATACCACAAGTCCAAGCAAGCTTGACTTCTGAGTGTGCTGGCTTTAGCAGAAGTTGGATCAGCTCCCAGAACTGTAAAAGCAGCCATGGCTGGAGCTTAGAAAGTTCCTTAGTATCTTTCTTAAGTAAGATGGATTTTTAGGATTAAGGTCCTGTGAGCCAAACCTCTGTTCTGAAGAAACTGATAAATAGCTTAATTAAGCATAGAACAGCAAAGCACTTGGATAAGCATAGCTTGGTAGAGTCAGACAAGCAGGGGTTATGTAATGGAAAGTCACAGCTCTATAAATTTTTATTCTTGGAAAAGTGAAAAAAGAGGCAGAAATGGCTGACCTGATTAACATAACTGATTCAAATATTCCAGCATGTTTGAAAAGCTCGTTATTGAAGACTGTTGAGTGAAATAATCCCAAGAAAATAGCAATGTAAGACCTCTGTGGAACCTGGAGATGGAATTTTAATTCATTCTGATTTACTGTGTTTGGGGTTGTAGCACACCCTTCCTCTCTTCCAAGGGAATCCTGGGGAAATAAATGAGGCTCTGAGATATCTAGTTCCTAAGACTTGGAGCATGAAAGAGGAAGAGGTAAGAAATTTACCTCGACCAGTTTGCCACTTGACTTGTAATTCTAAAAACGACGTTATTTTAAGAAGCACTTGCCCTGTTCTTCCTCCACCATAATGGGGGCCGAAATTATGCTACTTATAATGAAGTTGGATTTTTAAGCCACTTCATGTTCTTTCATTTATTTGTTATCTTTTAGGAATTTTAAAGCTTCAGAAATAGCTGTTCAGAATATGGGTGGCAAGTTTCAGGTGTTCTAATGATTATTTACATTTACAACAAAAAAATGGCCATCATGAAGGTCTGTCATCAGCTGCAAGTAATATTAGCTCAGCAGGCAGGCGGCAAAACAATAACACACAGGTATCTAATTAGCGAGAGTACCTCATAAACAAAGGAGTACTAAAGTGGCTGCTTACCATCTCTCCATCCTTAAGATCCTACCCCCAAATTGTTTTATCTACAACTTATGCAGCATTCTGAAAAAGCCATTGTGTTTGGTTGCTTTTGTACTAAGAGAGTCAAGAGGAGCTTACAAAATCTCTTGAGTAGAAGGAGCCCTTCCAGCCTGCAGATATTCTTGTGCAGGGTGGGAACTAGCCTCTAGCAGTGTTGCTGTATCATAGAGAAGATGAGGCAGCTGACACGAGATGAATTCATGCCATAGTGTTTCGGATTGGAATTTAGAAAATAAATTTAGAAGAGTTTTCACAGTCCTAGATAGATACAGATGACCACAGTGGAGCAAAATTCAGTGACAAAGCCATCCTCTGACTGGTTGGGTTTTGCCATTACTTTATTTGCTTTCTCTCTTACTGAAAACATAATGAGTTTCCTTCAAAAATTCTGAGGTGGCAGTATGTCTTGAATGACTCCAGCTTCTTCTGAGTACTGGGAAAAGTATTTCCACATTATTAAACCTTTGATGACTTAATGTTATTTTATTGACAAAACCATGGGGGGTCAAGACAAAAATCATAATTGTAATGGGTTTCACATTATAAGATTTGAGAAATTCATGCTGAAAATCAGAGGGGATTTGGAAAGTCTATGAATGATAGAAATGAGAATTAAATGTAGATACAGTTTTCATGACCAACAAAATAAGCATGAACTTGCAATTGCTAAGGTTTTAGTTTGAGTTTAAAGGAATATTTTGATTAAGCCTATGCTACTGAATATGTCTTTAATTACTTTCTTTTCCTCTCCATTGTTCCCTTTTCAGATGATCATTCTCGAGTGAGGTTGCAGCCTATTGAAGGAGAAACAAGTTCCGATTACATCAATGGGAATTATATCGATGTGCGTATCCTGATGCAGTCAACAAGCTTAATGTTGTGTTCAGGCAGAAAGGGAATTCTTATTATTCTCACATTATTCATAATTTGTAATAGATATCACAACTAATATCATCTGCTAACAGTGTTTAGCACTGGAGAGTGCTGTCTTTGGAAGCTAGGTGTACACTAAAGGAAGAAAAAAGCCTCAAAGGTTTGTCAATCAGTAGATTAAATGAGTCATTTCCTCCAACTGCCACTAGACTGAAACCTTGCCAGGAACACTGTATGGCTACTTTGCCTGCTGGTGCTTATATGGGCTAGCAAAATGTTATTTTCACTTTCTGTCAACAGCTTGGCATCATTCCACATTTAAAAGAAAGCTGTTTGCATATTAATGTGACAAAACTCTGTAATGCCTAATGCAGAGATTTGCAGTCTCTTGTCATCTCTGCACTTTTAAGTCGCCTTCAAAGTATATTCTGCAGCTGTTAACCAGTATTTCTAATGCAAGCAAGACATTTCATTAAATATGTAGGCTGTTTAATTATTGAAAGTGGCTTCTTTGTTCATTCTGCATCATGTTAACTTAATGTTTTACATTAGAATAAATTCTTTAAGAGACAAGGTGGTTTTGGTTGAAAGAATGAGCTCAAAAGTAGAATTGAAAATCATTAAAAAGCCAATATTATTTATCTATAGCCAGAAGTCTATGGATAGCAAAATTAGTAATTTTACTGTTAACATGGAGTGCTAGATGTTAGGCTGAGTAAAACAAGTGTTGCTTCATAGGAAACTGTGCCTGCTAAAGATTTCTTGTTCAGCAGTTACATCTTTGAAAAGTGGTGTCACAGTTTGCAGTTCAAATTTAATTACCAGTATGAAACAGGAATGTAACAGATGTTTTTTTCTCAGAATGTGGAGGAACTAGAGCTATACAAGAAAAGTAGGTACTTCAGTTGTAACAATCCAGATTCTGAAGGAACTTTCTGGAGATACCTCTTGTTACTGATGTTTATAAGCGCATTCAAGAATCATTAAACTGAGCTCAGATTTCCGCTCAGTTCCTTGCTGTTTGAAAGAATAACACAGTCACCAAGCAGTGAAGGCACATAGAGAAGTATATTTAGTTGGACGCCACACTAATCTTTGAAGGGAGTAATCTGTCATGAAAGGAGAGTTCACATTGGGGACTTAGATTTGAATTCTTTCATATTTTCTCCAACATTCAGGATTGTTCTCATTTTAGGCTAGTAGTATGTTCTTGTGTCAGATTTGGATCTTACTCTAAAATATTATGAGATGTGAAAAATAAAGACTTGGATCATACAGTCTCATGTAAAATGCTGATAGGTATCTGCATAGAAACCACTGGTTTTTTACTTATGGAGTACAAAAGGATGGAGAGAATGTGGCCTTAGAAGAAACAATGTGTGAGAACTGAAAAAGTCTTTCCCTCATCCTCAGCAGATGGCTTCATTGCGAACCTTGGAGGACTGCAGGCGTCCTCCAAAGACAAATCTACCAGAAAACACAGCATGTTTGTTTATAATCTTACTAGTCGTGTTTCCACTGGAAACGCTGCTTTTTCTACTACAGAAGCAGCTTTAATTTTGCTCTAGTGTGCAGTTATTAGTAGAGTTGTCGTGCTGTCAATATAACATTTTAATAAGGGAATGGCACTATCATAGGCACAATGGTTATGATGTATTTCTTCCTATGCTTTTTTTTTTTCCACTGGGAAATGAAAGTGTTTGATCCCAGGCACTGAGGATTAGGTAGCACATAGCAGGAAAAAAAAACAGTCTATAGCTCTCTGAACACTTCTCAGTTCATAGACTTCCAAATTTTGCTTCAATGTCATGTAAAGAAATCAATTCTGTAATTCATGTTATTCTTTCTGTAATATTCAAAGTATCTTCAGTTGTTTTGATTCTTTCCCACCTTGTATCACTACATTTCTCCTTGCTCTTTCACAAAGAAATTGCAATGGCAAGCGTGCTGCAGCCTTAAGTTCTTCCTGCTGATGCCTGACAATGCATCATAACCATTTTTCAAATATTAACACTCCTACAGCTGAATTGATCAGCACACTAGTGCATGATCTAAACATTTGGTGACACTCCCATCACATCAGAAATTCAAATACTATAAATATGCTATCATTACATGTTGGCAACCTGTTCCATGTTGCTAAGAATGCATAGAGTGTTGGTCTTTATTGCTTGGCCAACTTGTGATTAAGTTGCTCTTGTCATCAGAGTTGTATTATGTTCTTCCTGAAAAATTATGTTCATACCAAACGATTTAATCAAAGAACTTATCCTCCTTTTTACTGTTGAGAAATAAAACATAAACAGTCACCATGGGCAGAGTGAACACCATGCCCTCCCGCCTTCCCCAGGCTGAATGCAAATCTGCCATTTTTTAACTGTTAGAAAAGGAATAGGCTTTGCAGTCAATAGCAATAGGTGAAGGTATATCTCAGACACCATGAGCACCTGATGCCATTAACTGCACGGGCTAGAGAGGATTTCAAGCTGTTCATTTTCAGCAGAGCCAACAAGGGACTGAAAGAACATATTACTTCTGGCCCCTAATGTAAAAGGCTGCAACTTAAGTATTTTGCAGAAAACACATTTGCTTTTGTTTCCCTTCTCACTTGCCCTTCCCCAACTGAAAAGAACTTTTGCATCTCATACATTATTTGTACTGTTGTGACATTTACTGAATGCTATCCTAGATGAAGTTTCACTCATAGGAACATAGCCAAGGTGCATATTGCTGATTTTCTTTCCTTTCCATTTATTCTAGGGTTATCATAGACCAAATCATTACATTGCTACACAAGGTAAGTTTATCACCCTTTCCTTCTGGTTATGTGAGGCTAAGAGGTTTTGGTACTTGGATTGCAGTTTATTCTCTTTAACACGCATTCTTGCCACAGTCAATATCCAGGGTAGAGTCAGCTCAATCACTTAGGTAGGAGCGAAGAATCTGAATTATTAGCAATTTTTCAGGTATTTCAAGTAAGCAGTCCTTTACCTTTGTGTTAAAACAGGTTTTGAGTAAAAAAGCAGAATGCATCCCTTTTCAAAGAAGTTACTCAGCATTATGTTACTCATGAAAAAAGATGAGTCATGGTATAAATATTTGGTAACTGTTCAGAGAGACAACAGTGTCATGAAAATGTATGTTCTCTTAACTGTTCAATGATAACTAGGCTCCAGGTCCTTAAAACACAAAACTCTTCAGCTAGCAAGTTTTGGTAGAGGACCAAAAGACATTTGAACACTGGCAAGAGGATTCATCACGGGGTTCTACAGAGACAGTTTTACAGGCCGTCATTTAAAAGCTTCCTCAAGAAAAAGAGCCTATTCTTTTGTTAACACACAAATTAATTTTCGATTTGTGCTTGTCTTCAAAGACATAATTTGTGCATTCTGATGCAGTCCTTATTTATTTTTTTGGTCAAGTTCAGAGCTGGAACAAATGGGAAGAATGAGTCTTCTGTGACTACTTAGTCACAATATTGAACAATATGCCAATCTCCTGCCTATGCTCAGATAGCGTGTGTGAAAATTTGATTGCTCCTCCACTGCTTGGAGGGAATCTTTTTTGTAATAGGTAGTCTGTGACAGAGCTTCCTGCATTTGCCCATGGATCTGAAAAAGCTGAGCTCCGCCCACAGATGTTATTTCAACCTTTTAAGGGACCCAGCTTGAGTACTGAGTATAATATGCTCAGAATAATTTTAACATATGTTGGATTTAGAGGTCACATACTATTTAATGACTTTTTATCAAAGCAAATAAAATGTTGGCCATGTCAAATAAGGGATCTTGCTGTGATTTAAGTTGTTTCTTAAATATCTCAGGGTCTGCTGCCTCCTGTCCCCACTTAAACCAGTGGGAGGTTTTGTATCTCTGCCTTGCTGTACCTCAGCTCTCCACAGCCTCAAATGTGGTGCTGCTTCGTGTCAGATGACAGTGGGGCAGGACACAGGTGTAATTTCCAGAACCACTTCACTAGTGTCAATATTACGATTTTAGACCAGAGTTTTACACTTTCAGAATTTGTGATCCTAGAATATGAGCCATGGAAATGTGCTTCGTCTTCTGCTGCCCACCCACCACATCCTTTAGTCCACAGTCTCTACAGACAAGCCAGTGTCATGGTTTCAGCCAGACAGAAAGGCAAGAACAAAAATGCAGCATTTGATTTATTCCTTTTGGACTTTTACACCTTCCTCTTCCAAGAAGATACGGTTTGTTCCATTTAACCTCTACCTAATGAGGTTGTTGTTTTTCACCTTTAATTGAAACCTAAAATAAAAAGATAAACAGTTGGCCTTTAACTTGTAGTTTGCAATAAGTTCTTATCAGGAAGTTCACCAGAAGATCTCCCAGGCATCTTTCTTATAGGTCCCCATCTGAAGCAAGTTTAAATACTGTTTTATCACAATGTTTATCATAATTTTTTATCACAATCATCATAATACTTGAATAGCAAATACTAAGCTTGAAGTTTTGTGCTTTCAGGTCTTAAAACCAAGTATGTAATTATGTATAAATAATGTGCTGAAGGTCTGTTTACCAGATCCACCCGATGCAAATCCCAGCATGTTTTTTCCTCGTATGGTGTCAAGAAGTACCTAGTCAAGAAAGAGAATAAGAGGAGTAGAAACTAATGCTCTTCCAAGATGTGAAGGATATATGATTTTTTTACCTGTCCAGTCACATCTGTGTCCTCTGTGTACATGCAGCTAAGTGCACATGGGGATGCCTAACCCCTCCCTCCCATGGTGTCATGAGTAAGAAACAGATTCTCCAAAGAATGTAAAATTAATTTTAAAACAGGCATACAATTTACAGCAAGCTCAAAATTATCTGGCAGTGATGTTTTTTGCAGTTTACATCTTTAACATCTTACTTTTTAAGGCCAGTTGGAAAGCGGGTCCGTACCTCTAGTTTGTAGGAATGAAGAGCACTGATCTCAAAAATTTTTGTGTTCTGTCTGGTTCTGTCTGTGGCCTGATGAAGAATCATGAGAAAGTTTATTTTCCTTCCTCTATCTCAGCTTTCCCATCGTCAGCATAGGGTTAAAAATACTCTTCTGCTTTTTGTGGTTCTCTGCAACATCCTGATAGATGCAGTTGTTTAAAGGCTAGTTAGTGTTACTCTCCAGTATCTCAGCTTCCTGACAGAGCACACTTCCAGTAAGATGCAGTCTCTGTCTTTTGCAAAGGTGATAAAGTAACTGGGAATAATCTCCAGAACTCCCTTAGGATTCTGTATTAATTATGAAAGAAATGCATTTGTTTCATGTCAGACTATGCCTCCATATGTTCCAGGGAAGTGGTCACAGCACCAAGCTTGCCAGAGTTCAAGGAGCGCTTGGACATCACTCTCAGGCACATGGTGTGATCCTTGGGTGTGAAATTCATGGTGTAATTGGGCTGGTGTGTGCAGGGCCAGGAGCTGGACTCGATTATCCTTGTGGGTCCCAGGATAGTCTATGATTCCATTCTGTGTCAGCCTTACTAGTAAGCACGTCATGTGCCATAGCTTGCACTGTGGCCAGCGATGTTCGTGCTCTGTTTTGGAACACACTTGCATCAGATATGTATGAACACATCAGTGCAGCACAACAGATAAGAGCTGCATGTTTAATTCCCTTGATAGCAACTTTTCATCAGTCTTTAAATAACTTTTCCCATTCTCCCTTTTCTCCTCCACAGCAGCTTTCACAGGTGCACATGCCTATTGTTCTTTGAAGGAAAATACCATTATGTGAGTCAGTCTTAAATCTCTGAGGAGTTAGAATGACTGATACTTAATTTTCCTATGTTCTTAAGCTGCACTCAACATATCAAGTGTTAATGAGCAAATATAATTGTTTGAAGTGAAGAAGTGGCAAATTTAATCAGTTTGTAATAGACTACCAATCTGCATTTAACAGAGCTGGGAGTTGCCTAATCACCTGTTTATTGAAGTGTTACTGTCTTCCATACTAACCAGAGTCTGACATGCAGACTGGTAGCTTTCCACCTTGGCATTCATAGCATCCTGATGCTACCTTGAACTAGGGGAGGAAATGTTTTTTAGAAGAGTTTCTTAATGGAGGCTTTCTCAACTAAAAATCAAAAATTATTTTACTTCAGCTTTTAAGAGTAATACATTCAGAGTGTACAATTTCAATTATAAAATTAGTATCAATTTTTCTTTATGTGATAAGTATAATGTGAGTGGTAGACTAAATTTACAGCTAATAAGGACTTTTGGTGATCTGCTGTAATTGGCATCAACAGATGGGATCCACACCTGAGTCACCATGATTAAAAAGAATCCCTCGTCAAAAGCCAGCATATTGGGTCATGCAGAACCATCAGGCTGGTGCAATTTAAAACTCGTTATTTTGCTTTATATATCCCTTGTTCCCATCGATATAATTCTTCTTTTTATAGGAGAATATCAAGCTCTTGTATGATCTGTTCAATTTACTGGCAGCTAAGGGTTATTTTTTCGCTGGAGTTAGGTAATCAATGAATTTTAACCTGGTCCTTCCGTTAGAGCATTAGGGTGAATATCTGTGCAGTCCTTATTCTCACACACAGTGCTGGATGTTCTGATTATTGTATGACTTCTGATCTAGCATGTCTCACCTTGATTACTGAGCAGGAAAAAATAATTGGGTTTGTATTTATTTGTTCTGTGTCTCCTGAAGCTCAGGTAGTTTACTGAGCTATGTTGTAGCTTCTTTTAACAAGTCTCTATCAAGGGTTTTGGATGCTTCCTCCTCCGCAGCACTGGCAGCTGTAAATGATGAGTGATAAACGAATGTTAACACAGTTCTACAGCATCACTCATGGCCGTTTCCACCAGGGCTGGTTTTCAAGCAGGTCAATCATGTGTGAAACAGCAGATACTCACATGCAGGCTGCATGTCTTTATATATAAAGTATGTTCTTTTGTGCATGTCAGGCTTTTGAATATTCCCCACAGCTCAGATTGTCTCTGCTTGCTGCAGCATGCAGAGCAGCCGGATCTGAGATGTTTTGTGGAAGTACTTCAGAGCATATCTTAATGACTGTAGAAAGTTACTCTTGAAAACAAAACAATTTAAGATACAATGGCGCAGTGTAACCTTTCAACCTCTTTTTTTTCCTCTGTATCCAGTAGTAAAGCAGATGCAAAATTGCTTTGTGTATTGCTTATTATGGAGACAGACATCAAGTCAAGTGTCAGTCAGGAGGAGGTTTTAGGTATAAGTTAGAAACTTTTGAAAATAAATATTTACAAGGAAAATGTTTACAGTCTTTACTACGAACAGCATAAACTTGCCACTCTAATAACCCCTTTCATATTCCTTCTCTTTTCTGCAAAATACTTGTCTTTCTTCCACACACGACTCTACTTGCTGTGTGAACATTTTAATAAGGGTTTTCAGAAACAAAAACACATTTTCTTTCAAACTGAAACTTCTCTTTTAGGCATCTGAAGCAGAAATAGTGCATTGAATAACAATACTCTTAACTTCCTTGGCATGTTTTTTTGTTTTTATGTTGCAAAAAGTTGTCACAACTACAGCAGTGTGGAAGCTCCACACTTCTCTTTACAAAGAAACTTTTGCTTCTATGGTTTTAGCCTCCAGATGAATATTAACATTTGAAATTCCTTCAGGGAGAATTGAATAACAGCAAGGCAAAATAGTTGCCCACAATTTTTCAGTTTTATAGACGCTGTCATTTTTTGCAGGATGTGGGACTGAAAACAGCCAAGTTGTTTTCCTCATATATATATATACAAAGTGATTGAATTCAGTGCACCTGTATTAATCTTGAAGATTCAACTGTGTTTGATGCTGTTCTTTACTTCTTAATCTTCAAAACATTAAAAAGGTGGTTGAAGCCATCTGTCTTCAGTCAGAGAGATGAGCCCATTCTAAGCCCCCCTCTGAAAAGGCAAGGCTATATAGAACCACGTTCACCTGTTTTGCAGTAGTGGTGACAAATGCCAAAGGAGTTACTTTTTGCCCTACCAACACACGTACAGAAGTAACAGACCCTTTACATATGGAAGTGACATCTCCAGGTTATATTGTGAAGCTATATAGTAAATTCACCTCACTTCGTACCGTTACCCACCAAAGACTTGTGATAACAGTTATGTTTGAGTATATGTTAAAAATTGGTACTTCTACTGGTGTTGAGGACAAAAAGAAAAAATGTGTACTAAAAACTAGAAACCATCAAAGTCAACACTTTTTAAGTTACCACATGAGAATACCACATGAGAATACCAGAGTTTCTCTCTGCCTCTTCATTTGTAGTTGGAGGGTTTAGTGATAAATGTCAGAACAGCCGTCTTTCACCATTTTCATGATTTCTGTATTTTTCTGTCTTTGTCATAATCAGCTGTGTGGTAGTTTTGTTTGTGCAGGGAATGAGACACCCCATTCAGGTGGAAGGCTGTAAATGCAGAGCTAACGTGGTTTTCTAATAGATACAGAGTTAACTTAGGCTTTGTTGCAATGTGTGGTTTCCCTGAATCTTTGTGTATGGACCAAGTGAAACAGGAGCAGAGTTAGAAAACTGCTGATAGGTTCATTGCTAGGTGAAGGCACTTGCATTCTTCACATGTGTGGCTACATGTTGCATGGAATGCATGCCTGCCTTTCATATACCTTTGGAAATTCTCTGAAAGTACAAACAAGCTCTAGATATTATATAAATAATTATTTAATATTTATTTCCCAATATAAACTCCGAAATCCCATGCAGGCTGGTCTTTCATTTGCTTGTCAACGTGGCTTGTGAAACAAGTTTGAGAAAATTACGATTTTTCTGTAGTTGATTGTCAAAGCCACAGAGGAAAAAAAACCAGTTCTCCCTGTCCTCTTGCCTACAAAGACTGAGCTGCAGTAAATCAAACATAAAGGTCTTCAGAGTATATATAGATCTCTGTCTCAAAGACTAGATACTGGTTTGCTTTCTCTGTTGTAAAATCAGACTAGAAAAGTTACAACAGATCTTTGCATATCAGAATACAGAAGTAAGGGAAATGAGAGTCTGTAGTAAATAATTAGAGGCAAATCAGGCAAAGGGGAATGTGCCACGGTTGTAATGTAGAAAATAGATTGTGTGAAAAGTAATTTATTGGTCCTCTTTAAAAATATGTAACTTAAAATATATTCTGCAAACAGGGAAATTGTCATCTTTCTGAAAGTTGAGAGCTGTGCACACTGTCCTTGTGAACCAGACACTTTTAGGAAAGAACATTATAAAGGTGACCATCTATTAGTGTTGCTCGGACTCCTAATTGCCTATATTATGCACTAGAATCCATTTTTTGTCCAAGGAAGATGTGTACAGTATCAGCCTTACAAATTCACCTGCATGTCTGTATTTTGGGGGAAGGCAAATTACGAAAAGCTGATGTGTGATGAGAAGTTTTCCATCTTCAACAAAGAATCAGTCATAAATTGGGCTTGATGGGGAGGGTACCTAGCACCCTTGAGAGAGTACTGTTAACACACCTGTTAATCAGTGAAGTCTAATGCTAAAGCAGAAAAGAGGCAGAGCAATGCAGTTTGCCAGAAAAATCACATAGTCAAAGCATCTTTTTTTCTGTGAAGTTTATTTACCAGATGGTCTTTAGCAGTCTGGAGGAATAAGGTTTTTGGTCTTCTCATCTGCTAGGAAAAAAAAAAAAGAGTGTAGCAAATTTACAAAACAGAATGTTTTCAGAAACAAATGTATCAAGAAACAAATTAGGCAGGTTTTGGGGGGTTTTTTTTGGTTTTTTTGAGGTTTGGTGGGGGGTTTTGTGGTTGGTTATTTGTTTGGTTTTTTGGGGTTTGGGTGGTTTTCTGGGTTTTTTTGGTCTTGTGACCATATCCAAATCTTTGAAATCTTTTGTCTTTTCTCTCTTATATGTCCTTTGATGGCAGCTGAAATCTCTATATTGATATAGCACCAATGCACATGACAGTCTGGGTGATTTTGAAGCCCTGCCTTTGAAAACAAGAAAAGATACAGGCTAATTGGATTAATTTCTGTCCCTGTCCATCTGTATTCTTCCACGTAGTTGCATATTCAGGTGTAGACTCTGGAGATTCCCTCTGCTGCTTCTAAGTCTCATTCTGTTGCAAGCATGCTCATGTATTGTGTCTATACTAAGCACAAATACACTTGGCATGTTAGAATGGCATTCCTTGTTTACAGTGTATATCAAATACTGCAGTCTCCCATAAAATACAGTGAAAAAACAGAATTAAAACGTTAACATTGCCCTTTCCTACTTGAAGTGGTGAAAATAACCAGGTGGTCGCCAAAAATAGCAACAAATAATAGTGCTTAGTTTGTTGTTACGCAGATCTGATTTTTAATCATAATTATCTTGACATTGAAAAGAAAAATATCCAATACACATGTATTTTTAATGACTTTTGTACATATCTTGATCTGACTGATAGTTGTTTGATACTGACTATTTCTGTGAGGAAGAAATAAATGTACCAATGTTCTCTCCCCTTAAATATAAAAATACATTGTGAGTGATACATCTCACTCATGAGATACTTATCAGGACAATAAACTATGACAGAGGTTTTTTCTAGCATTTTTACTTATGCTTTAATGTAGACTAAATTATCTTGTTTGTTCATCTGGGTAAAGTGTTCACGTTAATGCACTTAAACTCCCAGTACCAGTTTAAAAAATACAGCATCTAAATATCTTACTCACATGCATGAGCAGCATTCCTTCTCAATAAGGTCCTTGGGGAAAAATAAAAGAAACAAGTAGCCAAAATGAACTCGTATTTTTAAGCTAGAGAATAGTGATGATTTTATTACATCCTGATACTTATGATTGACTCAACATGGAAATAGAAAGTAGAAATGCAAAAGACTAATTAGGTTCTTTTGTCCATTCCCTAAGGAACCTTCTACTGAAGGGGATAAAATGATCTTAAACTTCTCATCCATCATCAGAATTGATTCTGCATTACAAGTTGATAAGAACTCAGTCCAACAAGTCAATTACTTAAGATTTTTGTTTTGAAAATGTTAGCAGCATGTTTTTTTACAAAAAAAATAAAATCTGTATGTGTTAGTCTTTCCAAGCTCAGATGAGCTATTTAGAATGAGTGATTAATAGGTATTCATATTTCCATGATGCAAATCACGCTTATTGAGAAGAATGCACAAATTAGAAACAAAAACAGCTTTCTTAGTGGAAAACACTGATTCAGCTACTGAAACTTTTGGTTGGACTGCTTTCACAAAGACAGCTTGGGTTTGAACCATGGTCGCAAGCCTCCTGGAATAACCCTTCAGTCAGAGCTGTGACCTCAGGCAGAGAGCCAGTACCTCTTGCAGCTGTTCCATTTGAATATGTCCATACCTGTGTCTCAGGTTCCCAAATGAGTCACCTATCGTTCTTCCGACATGCTTGACTATGATTAAACAATTAAAATATCTGTAGTACATGGAGAGAAAGAAGGTCCGTGTGTGAGTGAGACCTACTTCTCTGTAGCCAGTACACTGCACCAAAAAACACATCCAGGCCTCTAGTTACAATTACATTATTCAAAGCTTTCCTGTTTTGTAGAAGAAAAAACTGAAGCACAGTCCCTGCAAGCCACTGTCTAGCAGTGCTGTCTTAAAAGCTGTGAGGTAAAGATTCAAGGCTCTGGCATTATTCAGGTATCCCACATAACTCTCACTAGGGAATTTTGAACCCCCAGGAGTGCTGCATGTAATTCAGAAGTTGGAAGATACTGGATTTACCCAGTCTGAGAAAATGTTAATGAGAGGAACAAACCATTTAACTTCTCTGCTGTGGGGCAAGCAAATTGTATGAAAGAAAGAGTTCTTCGGTTGTACTGGATGGACTACATTAAACTACAACTACACTGTTTTGATGGGTTGTTGTTTTGTTTTTTTTTTATTTTCCTGCAGTTAAGATCAGAAAAAGCAGCTTTCTTGAGTGGCATAAGGGTGCATAAATGGAAAGTAGTACTATGTACACAGCTTTTATTGCGTTCAGCTTTCTCTCATCTCAGGCTAACGGTTTAAATCTGGACAATTTCTGTTGCTGCCAGTTCCTCTGTTACCAGTCTGCAGTACTTCTGTGGGTAGTCAGAAGGTGTTGTGGAAATGTGCTATTTATTCTTTGGGAAACCATATGACATTTTCATTTTACTTTGTTTGAATAGAACAAACTGAGCTAGGATTGGAAATCTAGCCGTGGAGAAATGTCAATCAATAAGCGTGTAACACTTTATTAGATGGAAACTTAGCTGGCAGCATTAGCTGTAGTGGTTTAAAAATGTCTTAAATAGCACCTGTCAAGAGTGCACAAATAAACTGTGGTCTCAGACTTTAAAATAAGTGCAGCAATGACTTATTTCTGAACATGGTGGAAATACTAACATGGAACAGGAACAGGTAAGATTATTCAGGAATGGTAGAAGCTGTCGTGTTGTGGTTGCTGTATATTGTACCAAAAGTGTTCGGTTCATTCAAACCCTACCTTGCTTCAGTTGTCTTTCAAGGTGTATTTGGCTTCCTATGACTGCGAGGGGAATGAACACCTTTTGTGTATTCATGAGTATTTAATGTGTAATGCACTTCTGCTACAGTGGAGCTCCAGACCCAGACTGGGATTTCTAGATGGTACCATAATGCAGACAAAATAATGCATTGAGATGGGCACTGTTCTAGCCCAGTTAGATCTGTATCAATAAAGAAAAGAAAATGCCATATGATATTCCAGAGAATAAATACCACATTCCCCCATCTGACTAGGCACTGAATCGCTGCAGAATAGGATCAGAGGAAATGCCAGCAAGAGAAATGATCCAGCTCTAGCCAACAGTTGATGTGTATGTGAATATACATACTTAGAAAATATGCATTTTCAAACTGATTATCTAGTTTCATGAAATGAGCAATTCTAAAGAAAAAATCTCTGGAGTTATCAGTTTTGTCATTGCTCAAAGGATATATATTTTTAAATATCTCTATATTAAACTGGGAATTCAGAATGGAGGGTTTTTTAATTTTAGCTATCTGTGAAACACTTGCATTATTTCATAAAACAGTGGGACTCTGGCTCCCCACTACTGTACATTGTAAATAGCAATGTTTTTATTTTATTTTATTTTTATTTTTGGAAAGAGATGGAGAATTTACAGGTCGATCTTCTATTCTTCTTCCTGTAAGAGGTCTAGTGCTGACTTCTTAAATATAGGAGTAGGTGGTATAGAAAGCCAGCCAAAGCACTGGTCAGTCTCGTGGGAGCTATACATAAAATTTCCACATGCTCCTCAGTCACTTAGTAATCTAAGCCTTGTTGAAAGCTAATGGGACTTGAAAGCACTTTGAACATTTCATTTTGTGAAAGCCAATTTTCACATATAGCAGTGTGCAGGCAGCAGGGCTGGCTGTCTGGCTAGCTCGAAGCAGGTAGGATTCAGTTTGTGCTTGAAAATCAGCCAATTACTATTCACTGTGCTGTCCCTTGGCTGGTAATGAGAGAAAGCTGTGTTTTTCCAGAGCAAAGGATACAGTAGAAAGCCTCTATGTTGCCAGTAGCTGCACTGGGCAGGATTTGTCCCAATAAAGCATTTCAGCTCGCTTTATAAGCAGCGTTTTCCGGAAATGTCAAGCTAACAGGATTCAGTCAGATCTGTTTCTTATTGACAATCCATCTAAGTAAGGAAATAATGAAAAGCACATTTTAAATTTGTATCTCAGTCCTGATTAACCCACTTGAGTATAGCTGAGGTGACTTCCCATGGAACAGTGTTGCTGCTTACTGTTTTCTTGGGGGGCAGGCATTTTAAAGTGGTATCATTGCAAAAGGCCAAAAATAGAAATGGTAGGCTGGCTGCAACTCAGATATATTTGATATGCATGGTATGTTCTGAAGCCTGGGTTAAAACTGGTGTTAGGAGAAAACAAACAATTTTTTTTGCTTGTGAAGTAAGTTCTAGTAGAATTTTTGCTTACAAAATGGTATGTTTTCTCAGCTAACTATGAGTTCATTACTGCCTCTGCAGGCAAGTGGCTTCTCTCTGTGCAATCTCTGAATCTACTATGGAAGAATTGTTAAAATAAGACCGGGCCAGAGGATTTTTCCATACCTCACATGAGAGTAGCCATAGCCTCAGGCTTCCTTGCTGATCTAACATACCTATAGGGAACCAGCCTTGTTGGTATGCCATCCACAACTTTGTTTATTTATATTTTTTCCAAGACAAGAGACATTAGTAGGAAGATTTTATCAGGAAATCCAGCATAGGTGTATAATTACAATATGGCCCTGCTGAAGATTATGTAATAATTAATACTTGTAAGGCTAAAGTTAGAAAGTGCTTTTCAAATGTCATCACACTCAACATTGGAATTAAGTATGAATTCAAATGAAATAAAGGGATAAAAGCAAAAACATGGTTTTTTCAGCTCATTACAGGGGTTTTATTTATTTCATTGATGTTCTTTAGTGCATAAAATGTGTATGACTTCTAGAAACTAGCAATTAATAAATAACACCGAAGCATTAGTGGCCAAGTTTTGCCAGTAAAAATGTCTCTTGCTCTTTAGTGTGCTAATTTTTACAGTGATAGGCCTGGAGGAGACTTCAGTAAAAGTGAACAGGTGGATGGCACTGGGGTACCTTTTACCCTCAGTGCTGTTTTAGTTTCTGTAACAGACTTGGGAGGACTTTAATAGAGCATGTAGAAGACATCCAGGTTATGTGACCTAATGCTCTTTCATCATTATTTTCTTGAGACCTAAAAACACAAAAGACTGATCTGTATGCATTTTGATAGCTAGTGGTGAGCAGTGGGCCCATATGGTGTAGTGATATCTTTACTACAGCTTTATCACAGGTATCAAAATTGTTAATATAATGAGAACACACATACTGTGCCTATGAAAATGCTCGTGTAAACCTTTAAGGTTAATTTAAGTGTATATGTTACAGTAGAAAACAAATGTCTAAACCTATTTTGAGAGAGAAAAGACTGCATAATCTTTGCCTGAGTTTTTGAAGTTTTTATAGCAGGGTTTCATTCTGGACTTTACAGAGGCATTAAACCCTTAAGAACTCCTGGAAGCATGAGTGAAAGTTCAACACGTGCTACCACAACTATTAAGCAAGCATATGGTGAAGACTGCTCCTGACAAATCAGATTATCAACAACTGAGCAGATCTTCAAAGCACCTTCCATTCAGAAACCAGCTCATTTGGGAAGGTGAAGATGATTCAGCAACAGCTGCACTGCTGTGTGGCCATGGAATTATAAAAAAGTACTGAACCAGCAGTTTATCTTGCAGGTTGGCTAAGTCAGCACAACTGGGATCTGTACCTTTATTTTAGAGTAAGCTGACTATTTTAGATAGAAAGATGAAGGCATGTTACTTTCTGAAAAAGTATAATTCAATCTTAAGACTCCTTAACCTATACCTGGTCACCTAAGGAAGTGTCCAGGTTTGCAGAGCTGCTGACCAGTGATGAGCTTCCCATGAGGCAATTGGGAGACAAACAGAACTGAACAGTAATGAAAACTTGGTCATATAATGATGCACCTGAAAATTCCTGTTGGTAAAATCTTGGCCACATTGCCTTATTGAGTAGGGAAAAAATGTATTTCTGTTCGGAGAGGTGTTCCCTTGCCTGCAGTCAGAGATATTTATAGTGTAAAGTGACAATTAGCTGCAGTTTATTACATACCTTTTTCCAAAGGAGTATTTACTTCCAAATTCTAGCACAGTTAAAAGAACAAATGACACGTTTTTATGGATTATCAGATCTCTGGACTGGCAGTGCAAATTTGAAATTTTGCTTCCTCCTGTGAAACAAATTATCCTACTAACAGCTACTTCTGTCCCAAAAGGTTTATTAGGAAAACAAGTGTTCTTGAACTTTTTAATCTACTACTTTGTACTGTCCTCTCCCAATATTTTATTCCCCCCTGGTTTTATGCTTTTTGAGTGTATTTTAGACAATTTCTGCTACATAATGAGTATGGGATTTTTTGACACTGTAGCTGCAAAGGGAATCATTGCTTTTGGGCTTTTGTTGTTACTGTTGTTGCCATGCAGCCATATCTCTTAATAAGAAAACACTGTGTCTCAAGTTCATTTTGAAGGATATAGTAAAAGAATGAGGGCTAAAATGCAGCCACATCTAAGTAGGCATATTAGCTAAATGTTTTTCAGTAGTCAAGCTGTAGGCAGTCACAGCAGCCAGCAGCAGGCTTTGCTTCAGTAAAAAGTGAAGGCAGTTATCATTGCTACCAGAAACCACAGTAACCAGTAGGTGAAGGGACCATTTTATAATTATCTTTTCATGTGGTGTGGTTGCATCTACTCACTGTAAGGGGTATTTTTGCTTTCTTTTCAAGATGGAATTTAACTACTGCAGGTCTGAGTCTCGCATCTTGTCAGTCCCCTGCCTCTGTCAGCACATATTTATGGCTCCCACTGCCCATGCACTATCACTGGAGAGCCTTTGGAGCTTAAGGGTATCTGTTCATTTTCTGCACATTTCTAGCTTTAATATCTATCACTGGACTTGGTCTCTGGTGGACCAAATGTTAGCTTGTGGGTTTGACATTCTATGCTAGAAAAATATTTTAGAAGCTATTTGTTCCTTGTCTAAACTGCTTGCTTTTCTAGAAGTTGAAAAATGACCCAGAGATTTAAAAGTCCTGTGTAAGTGCCATGTATGCTTCAGGATTCAGGCTTTACTTGTTTCTTTGTGTGCTTGCTTTATTCCCTAGAACACTTTTTCCTATATTCTGGGCTAGTTCATCACATTCAAATTGATCACATGCCCCAGGTAGCAATACCAGTTGTTAGAGCTGTGTCTCACAATAGCAAGCAGAAATGGAGGTGCTAGAAAACTCTGGTTACAAAAGCAACTTTAAAGAGTCTAAACCATTCTTAAAAGTTGTGTGATGTTCCATTTCCTAATATGTTTTTGTTCCCAGAGCAGCAACTAACTACTGCTGGTAATAGAACCAATGGTTGTAATATATACAACCAATCGTTTCTGTTGAATTTTTTCAATAATGCATTTAATTAGCTAGGGGTTTGGAGGGTTGATTTCTTTTTCTTATTTTCCTTTGCTTTTCATCTTCTGGTTGCAGTATGTTGCTGATCTCTTTTTTTTCTCAGCAGAGATCTTTGATATACCAAGTACTGCATTGTGGAGCTAATGGGGTGCACTGCAGGCTTTCTGTTGGGTAGCACAGTACCTTCTCTTCAGACTTTCTCCTCCTGCAAGGGGGCAACTGCTGAGAATAACCTTTCTGCCTATTGTGCACACATCTGTTAAGTTGATGCTTAGAACAATTATAGGCTCTTTCTCCCCCTACCACGAGTCTCTGGAATCAAATTGTTCAGTTCTTCAGGACAATAAATCCCACAACCCTACCTAGCCTCTAATGCTTTTCGATTCTCGCTGGAGACAAGTAATAATTTATTCATATGTCAGAAAACAATTTTTTTAAAATGTCAAGAAGGAAAGGAATATGGGATATAGAAGAATTGCTTTCTGAGACTTTAAGGTAGGTTTTGGTGTGGAGTTTTTTCTTTTGGCGTCCTGAACATGAAAGAAGTTTGGAGGCTACGTGTAAGAATTGGACCGGAAAATCAAGAAAACATGTGAGAGTATGAAAGGAGAGCAGGAAATTCTGTCAAGCACTTTTAATTATGATTGTCTTATTTGGATAGTAAGATTGAGAAGAACATACTCTGCACTGCAGAATAGGACATTTCTTCTAGAAGTACACTTGGAGTCAAGCTTGAAAGACTTGTCATAGCTCAGCTCTTTCTCTGGCCTGCAAAAAATCATTACTTTTCCTAAAGATTTATTTTTCTTATAATTTAATATCCTTTTTTCTTCATGGAGAATGACAGATTCAAAATCTACAGGAATAAATTCGTGTTTAGGATCTCTTCCCAGTTGTAATTTGTGATTTCTGGATTTGAAATGTAGGAATCTTTAAATCACAACACAAATTATGCAGTCTGCCAGGGAAAAAAGAAATCAGGATTAAATTGTTGCAGGTTATCCCAGAGCTGTCAAAAAGAAATGACTGTTACAATGTAGGGCCCAACTGTCTTGTATCTCAAGTGAATCTGTGGGAAAGAAAACTGAATTAATACATAAAGAAACTTGCTACATCGCCCCACAGTTTCTCAAAGATTCTGGCTTCTTGGAAGGGGACAAGGCCTGTGTAGACAGAAGATCTTTTCTTACCTTTCCTGCAGCATTACCAAAAATACACTCAGATGAAATTTATTGGAACGTCACACAGTCCTATGAAGACAGAATGCAGTGGAGCCGTCTAGATTTTCTCCATTAAACCAGGATTCTGGAAGCAATAGTGTTGTTGTTTTTTTGTCCTTGATCAAGCATAATGTTAATAATATGTCATGAACTTGCAGACTTTTTCCAGGACACTACTCTATGGAAAACCACTTTTCCCTAATCCTACTTTCAGCTATGCTCCTTGAAAGATAATAGCAGTAGTAATTTAGCTGAATGTATCTTTCAGATTTGAGAGGAAGGAAGAAGCTATACAGAGATGGTATTTTCCTACAGTGAGTGGAATACTCTGCTTCCTTATATTGATAGGAGAGGCCGGCACAAAACCTTTCCAGTGCTGTCGTGACTTTAATTGTCAAAGAAAGCTACATTGAATCCTAGAATACTGAAACACAAACAAGCTAAACTTTCACTATAATATATACTAATTATATTACTGTGACACATTCAGAATTGCACTCGGACCATGACTGTATTACATATCCAGGACACTTAGGTAGATGTAAAATAGTTGCTGTAAATTTCCGTATGATGGAGAGCGATTAAACTCTCGTAATTCAGAATGAAATCTCACAAAAGTATCACCTGTTCTGTGCTGTTAATTAGAAGGAGAAAAGAAAGATGTTCGGTTTTGCAGCCATAACATCAGCTTGAATTTAGTAATTTCAGAAACTGAAGTTTTAGATTCTGCTGTTAATTCTACTCTTAAGACCTTCTGACATTTCTCGTGTTCTAACAGTCATAGTTTCCTGTTGTTTTAAATGGCTTTTTCTCCTGTTACATGAACAACAAAAGCAATTAAAGGAAACCTATAAGGAAACCAAAACTATAAGGAAACCTATGAAACTCATAATATGTGCATCATTTTTAAAGACAGATAAAATAAGGGGGAGAATGCATAGTGTCTTTAAATGCAAATTAATATAAATTTTTAAAAATTCAAGAGTTCTGGTCTATTACCAGCCTTTTTCTTAAATTTCAGATTTAAGTAAATTACATCATAACTGTGATGTTATTTGCCTAGTGAGTTGGGTTTGGCTTGCCTATAATACCATAGAGTCACAAAGTCACAGAATGGTTTGGGATGGAAGGGATCTTTGAATACCATCTGGTATTCAGGCCCTCTGCCATGACAATGTAGTAATAATATATTGCTACATTTTCCACTAAATACTTGATTTCAGAGTGAAGATTTTATTTTCAAAGGGAGCTCAAAGAACCAAAACATGGGTGACAAACTGCCCAGATCTGTCAATGTATGGTTTTATAATGCTTGAAGAATGTTGGCTTCTTTGCTAGAGAAACATTTAGCCCAATACATTATCCATTTGTTCTCCAATTAGCTGATTTAAGTCACTCCTCTAAATAAGCCCTTAATTGTTTACTGCAGTGTGACAGTTCAGTAATGGATTCAGTATGGATGTTAAGCTTATAGTTTATATTGTTTACTCTTATTGGCTCAGTGATTTTAAAGCACTGGTTTAAAATTGCGGTGGCTCACCGAGCATCACGGGTGAGACGTGTAGGCTACAAACAGACAGGACCAGGTGCACGCAAAGAGATGTGGTTTTTCTCAACATTTTACATTTCTGTAGCATTTCCTGTGAGCTGGTACCCAGCTTCAGCACGATGCTGGAGGCAGCCCTGTGTGTTCATGAACAGAGCACACAGGTTGTTGAGGAAAGCAGTGCAGAGGACGCGCTGCTGCGGTACATCAGGTTTCTTTGCCGCTTCCCCCACTGTTTTGCAAAGTGATATACTGCAGCAAAAAAACCCGTAACTTCTGTCTCACTTCAGGAGCTACAATTTAGGAACTGGGCTAATTTGATGGATAGTGTATACTAAGAAAAATATTGGAAACCAGGAAAGGCCACATAGTCCATTGAGGCTCATTTCATTCCAAATACACCTTCCCTAGGTTATCATCCAATTGCTAAAAGAAAGAGTGATGTTATCCATTTTTTATAATTCCACTTCTGGGTATTATGGAGATAAATACCTAAGTGCTGGAGAACTAACTTTCTTTCAGAACACTATTTCAGGAGAAAAATACTTAAATGCAGATAGGTAAGATGACAGAAAAGAAATTGACCTATCCTAAATGAAAAATATGATGCTAGTGATATGAATATATGTGTACAGTCACGGTTTCACAAAGCCCCCCAGAGACAGGCTTCCAATCATGAGACTTTCAGATAGTAACCTTTCATTTGATTTATTGTTTCAGGACCAATGCAGGAGACAATATATGACTTCTGGAGAATGGTGTGGCATGAAAACACAGCCAGCATAATCATGGTTACTAATCTCGTAGAAGTGGGAAGGGTAAGTGATTTTTGTACTTAAAAAGATGAAAGACGTCCAAGGTCTTTGCTTTTCGAAATTAAATAACAGACCAACAAGATGCTTACATACTAAGTATAGTACATAAAATATGTATGACTGCCTGTGCTGAGAGGTTCATTATCAATTATTTTTAAACATTCCTTGGATGCTTGGCTTTGATAACATTAGCACAATGAAAAAGTAACTGATAAAGCTGCATTCTGTACAGTACAGTCTGCAAAGATTGACAAAGAGGAGAGGTGTCGTATCTTTGTACATATCTCAGATATACCATTTCTCTTGAGAAAATCTGTAAATTTATTGCAGAACAAGGTATGGAATAATCTTTTTTTTTTTTTTAAGGAAGGCTAAGGGGGAGTCATTCTGAAACAGATGTCTGAGAAAAGTAATTAAACTATGAAATTGCTTCTTGGTATATTTGTCTAAATTGATCTGGTTTGTTTGGATTTTCCTTCCTGTAAGCCCTCTGGACTAAAACAGAAAAAATAAGTTTTACACGTTTGCGCGCTGTTCATTGATCAGGAGGTTATGTTCGGGAGCTGGATAGTAAAGGAGAGCTTGAGTTGCCTGACTGATACTGTGTACTTCTCTTTCTTTGCTTGGTAACTTCTAAAGTAGGCCTCCTACTCTAATCTTTATGGCTAATCTTGTTTTCAACAAGTATTGAATGGAACCTTTTTCTTTGTTTCTCACAACTGTCAATAACTGAGTCTTTTCATTTACTGCTTTGTCTGTGCACTGCTGTCTTAGTTCTCATCTGGGATGTTTTTTTCAAGAAAATTTGCTTGGGAATTTGGCATATAGCTTTCATTTGATATGAAAAAAACCCCTACTGCTTTTATGGGAACTACTGCAATTATTGTATATCGGAGTGTTGAAATAAGAAGTCAAATGCACACATCTCAGTTTGAGCAGCAGGTTTTAAAAGATGTTTTTAATTTCACACTGGTGGAGTGTCTGATACCCCCTCTGCCCTGTGGCATTTGCATTAAGACAGAGGGAGCACTGTTTATGTGGTGTGAGTTAAAGTCCTTTTAAGCAAGTCCAGTTTTACAGTCTCAGTTTATTCTTCCATGTGTCCTTTGTGAACTGATAATATAAATCCTAACATTTGGATATCTGTGTGCTCAAGCCTGCTAACAGATCAGGTGCCAGTATTATTTTTAGATATAAAAAAGATGAGGATTCTGACTGCAATTAACACCTGCTGCAGGAACACATGTAGGACTAATTGCAGAGACAAAGGGGGATCATGGAGGCCGCTTTAAAAATGCAGTCCCTTGAGTGAGGAAGAAGGTAGAAATAGCTGAATGGTCACGTATCAATTCAGAACGGATGGATTTGTAAGAATAGGAAGCTCTCCAGCAAACCTCTTTGTTAAAGCTTTATACACATTCATAAGTGCCCAAGCGAACAACTTAAAAAGGGATGTTTTCAGGGTATGAATAAACAAGCCTGAGAGCAAAAACAGCATTCTGCATGAAGCCACATACTGTTTTCCCAAAGTCAGTATTTGGAAGCGCCAATTAGAGAGAACTGTCGGATGTCAGCAAGCGAGACACCAGTCTTGGTGCCAGTGTTGGCAGCCTCCGCTCACAGCATTTAGGTGCACAGCACATTCCCACAGCAGCAAGTAATGGTTTGTGCCACCGTGGAGATTTCTTCAGGGTGCAAGAGTCCTAGTGGGATACAGATCTGCAGCTTTGTTGTTTCTGGCAGTGGTAGAAATGACTTTGTTCTCACTTCCTCTGGGGGCCAGCATAGGTGAGATCAGAGAGCAGAAATTGAAATGAGCTTTTAATGGAAATAAAATCAATATGAGCCACAGAACAATGCAGTCACTCCTCTATTGGTGTTTTTGTGCCACTCCCAGAGCTGGAGTCATCAGCAACAAGGAGGCAAATTACAAACATACCATCTGTCCTGCAACCCCTAACACAAGCTCTGTGCCACCTTGAGTAGTAATGATTTTAATGGACCTTTTGGTAGCATTCCTGTAGGGCAAACTTGATAACCTTCCCAAACTTGAGGTTTTCTCTTTCAATTGCTATCACTGGTATAAGATTTATAGGGGTTTATTATTTTTATTTTTTAGCTATGTTGACCCATTGTAAGCCGAGGAGGAAAGTTCTTTTGCATTTTCAGGAAAGAGGAATTTTCAGAATTTAACGTTTTCCACACAGTATACGGCCTTCATGAATTAATCATTGAGGGGGCGTATGTGTATTTGTTTACCAGGACTGGCTGGATAGTCATTAAATCAGTGCTAGGAACTTGCTTCTTGCCCTGGAGCATTATGCATCAGGACTGTTTTAATTGCTGCTGGAGGAATCACCATGAGGCTGTCCCTAATGCAGGCACCTGCTGCAAATGACTCAGTCCACGCATTACCCTCCAGCAGGGTCTGGGTACATCTGCCAATATCTGTCATTATCTGAGGCACACTTGTCAGAGCCACACATCCCTTTAAGCTCTTGTGTGTTCCAGCGAGGGACCCTTGTCAGTGTTCCTGGCACCTGCAGACTGCTGTGCACCTGGTATTTAAATGGCACCGAAATGTGTTTTGATTGTTTTCTCTCTTTAATGAACCCACCTGAGGGACATTAAGCTCTTTATCTAGTAGCCTGTTACCTAGTCGCTCACATTTACACTGCTTGTGTGGAAATTCAGAACTAGCTTGCGCTGATACACTAATCCATCTGCCAGAAGTCTTATCACGAAATCTGCAGGGCTCCCTAAGGGGACTTTTGTATTGATAATTTAAGCTAATGATTTCTAAACATATTTAGTCAGTTTTATGAAGACCTCATTAGAATGTGACTGTTTATTAAAAATCTAAATGAGGTCTCACAGTCATTTAGAAAAAGCATTGCTGAGTTGCATGAACAGTTCTTTGATAAAGGATGATGAAGTGGCGCTTAGTTAAGGTTGGCCTAAGTTGACATAACAACTTTCACCAAAAAAAAAAGCCCTAAACAAATAAGCAGCCCTTGAAGCAACCTCGAAAAAAGGTCTCTGTCTTCATGCTGAGATCAACAACTTTTCACTCACAATGAAGTTCACAAAAAGAAAATTACTCATAATTAATGGTAATGATCCAAGAATCAGAATTTTCCAAGCCACACCCTAATGGATAAAAAGCATAACCGAGAATCAAGACTCATCTATTTACATCAGAGTGACAACAAGCTATTTCAAAGTAATGTATTTTGGATTATAGAAATGCAAGAGGCCTCCGTGCCCATGTCTGTAAGTGGTAGAGCAACTGAAGATAGTAGTGTAGTTTCAGGGAGCATCTTTTCCAGAGAGATTTGGCATAATCTGGTGGATTATTCTGTAAGAAACAAAAATTTTTATTCACCAGTGTGATGATGTTATGATCACCAGGGGTGATCATAAAATAGACACAGAAGAACATCTTGCTTGCTCCAAGAATCCACTCTGGAGGGCAAACTCCAAAAGACACAGAAAAGCAATGGGAATGGGATCAAGGTGTTTATGTACCGGCCAAAGTCTCAGGTTGTTCATGATTTGTTTCACTGTTTGCACACATTGAAACATTTCTGTCTTCCTTGAAGAGGCATGGTGGGAAGATTTAGAATATATTCCATTGTGCCATCTAGCTGTCACCTCCATCTTTGCTCTTGTTGGGTTGGTACTAATACTTAGTTGGCAGAATCAAACTTGGCGTGTCACATTATTTGTCATTTTTCAGTAGTCACTTTCTCTCCCACTTGCTTTAGGCAGAAGAAATTTAGTAACATCTGATTAATAAATGCTGAAATGCACTGGCAAAATTCAGTGGAGGTGGTTATAAATAAATGCACTGCAAGGACTTACAATTGTCTATCATGCTTTTAATATAACAAAGTATTCACAAACAAAATCACTATAAATAATTACAAAAAATAAAACCTCACCCCAGGAGCACAGTAATTACAGTAATTAGAGTTTCTCAATTATTATCCAGAATTAGAAAACAGGCAGTGCTAATAGTGTTAATAAGCACGCAAAAGACCCTTTTTGTGAAAGGAAGCAAGGTTGACTACAACAGAATGGACGTGACACAAAGGGGAATGAAGATCGGCCGCAAACTGGTGAATAGGCCCTGTGCCTGCACCCACACCTTTGTGCTACCCAAACAGCCTCTCCCTGCCATCTTATCCCTCAGGAGTGGTGTGCTTTTCTGATAGTCATTTCACACTCTTCCTAGGTGACATTTCACTCCCAGGAGCCAGAAGGGCTATATTTGCATAGGGAAAAAAAAAAGAACACAGCAGTGATTTATCTTTTCCTTGGCTTGGTTCCCTGGACCTGTGGTTGGCATGTTATGTATGTGGCACTTCTCTGCAAAAATGGGGATGACTCCGATTTTTCATGCTTGAAAGAGTATTGGGTTCCACATGACAACGAGGAGATCCAGAAAATAGTCTTCTGACAGAGGGAATATCTCCTTGATGCTGGCTTGCTATAAAAAGCATTACTTTTTATAAGATAAATGGTGTCAGAAAAGGGTTGTTTTTCCTCAGAAAACCTGTATGGGCACAGCCCTAAGCAGTCATATGTCCATGTCTTTGGGTTCTCAGGATGTGTAGCATTGGTCAGCATTCAAGAGACATTTCTTAAACAGATTCAAATTCATTTCCTTAACAAATAAAACCCAAAAGTCTGTATGATGAACCAGATCTTCTTCAGATATACCTGATGTTAATATGTGTTATCAACAGAGATTAGACATCCAAGAAAAACTGCTAAATAAAACCCTGTCCAAAGGCATCTTACTGAAAACAGATTGAAAGAAAAAACCAAAAACTTCATAGGAAATTCCAGCAACATAAAAACTGTGTGAAACTTCCAATGGACATACCACCTACGCTGAGAATGAAAATGGAATTTTTTATCACAAAGCTATTACAAAGTTTGTACTTACACATTTTACAAGTTTTGAGCATCTTCCATGCAGAAGATCCTTCTAATAAACAAAGGTAAACTCAAATTGTATTTAAGATTCAGATCACCCAATACTGTGATCTTGCAGAGGTGAAACACAGTGGCTCTTCAGCACGCCTCACAAACAGCACATTTGTATTTAGTATAAATGGAAGAACACTCTGTCTAATTGAAACTGCCTCTAAATGTAATAAGCCAAATTACCTACACTGGAATTAATTCAGGATACTGGTGTTAATGCTCCTTAGGAGGTGTGCCAAAAAGTTTGTATGCATACTGGTGACTAAGGTTTCAGTTTAACTTTTCTGCTGAAAGAAGGAAACCACATTTAGTAATTAAGAGGGTTAGGTTGTTATATGAATCCACTCACTTCCTCAAGATAATTCTAGTCCCAACTTCATAAATATATAAATAGTGTCCTTCTCCATCCACAGAAAATTTTTTTCCTAATCATGTTAGGAAAAAATGGTACTTGTACTTATGGTACATAAGCACGAGGTATTATATTCTGTTGTTATACTTTTGGTTTCACTGTAATTCCAGTACCTCTTATTGGATAGAGGACAGTTTATACTTTCACAGAATATCAATGAGAAAAACAGAAAACCAAACAAAATTTAAAACTGTTGTTAATCTTTCAAGTCAGTGAACCCTTCTAGTCATCAAAACAGATTTCATCTTTCTAGATTTTTAACCAGAAATAACAAGTTTACATTACTGCATTTTACATAGTAGGGGAGGAGCCCTTAGGGAAAAAATTTGTGTGTTGTTCTTCAGGAAAGAGAAGGAAGGACTCTTTGCAATTATTTAAAAAAGATGTGCCCAGATTAGCAATGTTAGTGTCATGAAACAACATTGAGCTAGAGGCATTCAGCACTGTCCCATGTCACTCAGCAGACGTGAGTTCAGCTCTCAGTGTTTTGTTGTGTTCCCATCTGCAGTAAAAGCTGTGTTTCAAAGAACGTTAATCAACACAGATTAATATCCTAATGCTTACTAATCCAATTGAGATGATTCACTTTGAGAAACGAACAAAAGAGGTTTAAGGATACACAAATGCACTGACCCTTTTGTTGGACTAAATGAAGTGCCATCGAGGTGTAGGATGCAACTTTAGGTGCAGTTTGCAAAGAGGAAGGGCTTCAGGTTCCTACTTGAAATGTCAGGGCTAGCAAAATGGCTTCATAACTGCAAGTTTCCTCACCTCAGCAATCTCCTGAAATTATCTCTCAGTCTCTCTGTGAAGAGAGAAGTATCCTGGAGGCACTGACACAGTTTTACTTTACCCAGTAGATTAACACTTAGAGCTGTCTAACCTGACATCAGATGGTGAGGTTTTAGAGCCAGAAGGCAATCCACTAACTAGGTGGTGCTCTGTACCTGGCTAATGGCATGATTTTGCTCGTGGAATGGAAGCAGGGTTCAGAGCACAGGCTGTGCTGCTCTATGCAGGCACATCAGATCCTTGGAGCACACGATCTGAGAAATAGGCCCATGATTTCCCAGTTGTGTCAGGAATTCAGACAGGCTTTGAGGAGCTCCAGCTAATCCAGTAACCATCCTTCATCTTGGCATGGGACCACCCTTCTCATGTGTTCTGTGCTCAGCCTTTCTTCCTCCAGGGCTGTACTGAGGTGCACAGAGTTGCCTAAACATAAGCAATGAAACAGAGACAATCCCTGTTCCTCTGTTGGTATTAACAATGGAGGCAGGAACACTGGAACAGCTTTACCTTGGGTTTCGTTACCCTAAAGCAACTCTTCTAGACCAAATCTTCTTTATGGTCAAAGGAAGGACACACCATGGGTTTGGCCTGTCATCTTAATTTCATCTAACCCAGTCTGCCGGCCTGATGGCATGCTAACAGAACACCTGAGTCTTAAGAACAAAGGGATCACACTCGTTTTGTCAGGTGGAAAGCATTTGTTTGTGGCTGCTGCTGGACATATCCAGAAAGCCAGCTCTTCCGGGCAGAAACTGAATGAGGGTGCACCCACCTGGCAATTTAGGGCTGCATTGTTGGGGTAGCTTAGGGCAGCAGAAAGTGGAGAACTGTCAGCTCTGAGTTGTCCCTGGAAGAAGTTAGACTGAGCTAGTAAAATCCATGAGAGACATCTCTCTCCACCCTGGCAGCTGTGAACAACATAAAGTCTTCCGGCTGACTTCACAGAGACCCATTCACCTGATGGTGCCAAACAGTACCTCAGATACTGTATTTCTCAACAATCTTCCACACGTCTTAGAAAACCGTACAATCAGGTATAAAACTAATAACAGACTTGCTCAAAAGCGAACAGAAGAAAGTGAAAAAAAAGGAAGACTGGGTTTTATCTTCTGTCAAAGGTTGTTTTATAACATATAAAATGTTCTTATATCATAATACATTTTTTGTTTGAAAAGTATTTAAATAAAAATACTTTCAATTATTGGATGTTCTTTTACTTCAAGTCAGCCAAATAAAAGTATATGTTATCCAAGCTACACCTGTAAAATCTGTTAAAAATTCTACCAGTGATCATGGTTGGCTGTTTCATTTTATAGCCAAGAGTTTCACTTCAAAATTTATGTCTGACTTATCGTCATTACTTAGTTCAGGATTAATTTTAAATTAGAATGTATAATACTGCTCTTCATTAATGACAATCCATCCAGGGCATAGTCAGTTATATCACCCTCTTGCTAAGAATATTTCAGAATCAAAGGAAATTGGAAACTTTGAATAATCAGTGTTATTTAAACTGTTCTGTATGGACTGCAAAGTGTATTTCACAGCCAGCTCACATATTAAGTCTGTAATATTACTCCTGTTTCAAAATTCTAGGTAAATGAATTACTGTCCTGACTTTCCTACTGCCTTTAGCTACGTGTGTCACATTGCCAAATGGTTAAATATACAGCTTCGGAAGTCATAATTTGTGTTCATTAGCCATCCACAGCCTACATTATTTGTTATATTTAGAGCTAGCAACAACAACTTTCCACCTTTGTTTTTAATTCTAAGTTTCACACGTTAGACTGTTTTACTGAGGGATGGAACTAGAGAATGGGAGTGGATAATTCTCTTCTCCAGATTTCTAAAATTATTAGTAAAATAGACATGTTTGAAACAATTGGACAGTGTACCTTGGGATGAATAGATTAAACCAGAGCATTTTCATTATGTCTCTGGCAATCATCCTTTTATCTCATCTTGTGATGAACATCTGTATTTTTTGGCATGTTGGTAGGATATAAATGTGGGGTGTATGTGAACAAACTCTCAATTATAATTCTGCTCAGATGAGATTTCAAAATTACGTTTTCTGCTTTGAGGACGATATTTACTGTTATAGTAGCAGCCATATAAAAAAAAATCTAGTGCATTTAATATTCAGTTCTGGAATCATGTATCAATTATTTAGTTAAACCTTCTGTTAGTCAGGCTTTTTTTGTAAAACACGTACCAAATGTTTATAAAAAGGAAAAGAGATTCATCAAGTTATGGTAGCTAAAGCTGTGCTAAAAAGAAAAATGAGCATATGCTACCAGCAGTGTTTCTCATATTTAATGAGTAAAACCATATTCTATTTTGTTGCAATTGTCTTTTCTTGTACAAATAAAGGCCCTGATCCAAGAAGCATTTATAAATGGGATTTTGATTTACATTAGTTAATCTACTTCTGTCTTTAAGACACCTTTGCATTTATTTGGGTGGTCCTAGAGGAGATGGGAGATGGATCTCTAAGCATTTACTTGACTTTTGGTTCACCTGGAGTCCATGGAGTTCTCAGGTCCAGAGCTCAGCACGTGCAGAGCATTGCAGAACAAGAGCCAAAAGTAGGGGAAAAGCCTGAATTAAAATAGAGGTGGGTTTGGGTCTTTTTTCCCCTGCTAGAGAGTGAATCATCAGTTGGTCTCTGGCTCTGACTGAATTCTGGCACAGTTCCCATGGCTTTTACAGCCCCTATTCCCCTTGGGAGAGTTTTCAGGAAATTGTGTTGTCATGGATCCTTCTGCTCAGCTCCAGTCTGCTCCGTGCCCAAAATCCCCTGTGCAGCAGAGTAAGAAATCCCCAGTGGACCCAAGCTGCATGAGGCACAAAAGGCTGTAACTTCTGTGCAACATCTCCCAATGCTTCCCTAATTATTCCACTGTATCATCTTAAATAAGGCTTAAAAAAGAGTGGAATCAAATCCAGCAGTTGAGGCATAAGAACATGGGGACTGTGCTCTTCTAAATTGGTCTTTCTGAATTGTCCCTAGTTCTTAGCCGTAATCCAGACTGTCTGGACTTACAAAGTTAGAAACAGGCATGTTTTCCTTCAAGGAAAGAGCAATTTAATTCAGCCAGGGTTGCTTTTCTTCCCCCCTGATTGTTTATTTTGCTAAACTAGAGCTGTTTCAAGGATGGCAGGCGCCCATCAGAAAGAAACAAGGTTAAAGTTAGCAACAAAGAGACGTGCTGACGAGCAGCGCTGTGCCTGGGATCACGGCTGCAGCTGCTCCCTTCCTACGTGCGTTGGCCGTCTCTGTGTTGCTCAGGTTCCACCTATGGAGCAGATATGTGAACAGGCAGGAAAAGGGAATCAGCTCCAGAGAAAGGGTTGTCAGTGTGTTGCTCCAGCCCAGAGGCGATGTGAATTGTCTTACTCTTCATGAAGAGTCAAAAAATCATCTTAGCCATAGGTGGGAGAACGCTGTTTCAAAGACCTTCTGGCAATGACTATAAAAGGGTCAGTTTGCTGGCCTGGGGAATTTGAACAATGTGAATTTTCTGGATTATCTAACAACACAGACAAAACAACGAGCACTCGATGTTTTTCACTTAGCTTCTGTGAGAGGATTTTTGGAAATACATCCAAACAAGATAAGATCTGAATAAATATCAAGTAGGTGCAACAATAGATAGCAGCAGTAACTACTGAGCTGCTTGCAGCAATGTTTAAAGCTTTAGAAATGTTTGTTCATCGCTTACAGTGGATAGATACGCTCTAGAGATGAATAGGCATTTGTCAGAGATCCTGTTGTGTAGGCATCCTGGGAATGGCCCTCAGCTTGGTCCTTGGCAGGTGGAAACCTTCTCCTCCCCACTGGCAGCCTGTCAGCTTGCTGGCCCTCGAGCTCCTGTTACAGGAGCGCCGGGCACTGTCCAGGGTCCCAGCCCCAAGCTTCTCACCATGGAAGGGAGCTCTGGTGTTGCCAGTCGTCCTGAAACCACCCTTAATACCAGATGAAATGTGAAGACTAAGGAATTTTTTTAGCCAATACTAAAGTGGTTACTAGGTCTGAAAACAAGCATAGAAAAATAAATAAAAACCTGCTTATAAAGCTACCTGAACTTTAGGTCTGCTCTAGGAGCTTTCCATCAGCTGTGTAAGCAGGAACAAGCTGCTAGGATGCTTGTATAATTTTGTGGCTGGGAGCCAGGGCTTTTGACCAGGCTACTCTTTTTCTCTGAAGAGGATCCTGATGTGGAGCTGTGTTTTTCCAGCCCTTCAACTCAGTTCTATTCAGATTTAAATTTTATCCTGCTAGTGAGTCAAAAAAAGGGACAGAACTACTGACCCTGCCTGGACAAACTTTTTATTTTATCAGCCAATGTCACTGCTGTGATGTGGCAAGACCTCCAATCTATCCAAACAGTAAAGAAGGGTTGTACACAATTATGACCTATATTGTGGAAACAAATGCTTAAGAAAATGTGTTTTCTTCTTCTTTATAGCACAGGGTTTGACTCTCTGCATAATCCTTTATATACTGAACCTGGAGTTTGTATAAATAAATTGTTTGAATCCTGTGTTACAGTTTTAACTGTATGCTTATACACACGTTCATCTGTTTTGCCTTTTGCTCAAGATTAGACATGGTAGTAATCCAAATATTTTTGCATGAAAAATGGGTTTGAGAAATAACTGTTTTCTGTTGTGAAGTTTAATATTTTATTTCTATCAGTTTCCCATTGAATATTTAAAGTGCTTGAGTTTTTTACCTGACTAATTTAAGTGCATATTTAGGTAAACTAGATTTACATGTATTAAAAGATCCATTTTAAATTTTCCCTTTGGTGGGAGAAAGAGAGAAACTGTTCCATGCAGCAGATGTATAACAGATGCCACTCCTAGCACGAGCTGCACTACTGGATGATGGCCAGATGCAGTGGTGATAGCATAGCTATTACCATGATAAAGCAGAGTAAGAGAGAGATGTGAGTAATGTGTTAGCTTCCCAGCCCACCACTTTGTCCACAAAAATGGGAAGGAGGAGAAAATTCTTAAGTCTGTCAGCTATCTACATCATCATATACAGTCCTCAAATCATCCACTTCCCAAAAATAGCAGTTTAGGTTGAGCTAAGTGAGATGAATCTTACCCATAATTTTTGGAGTTATCTAGTGAATTAGTAGTGAAGCTATGTAGAGTTGTAGTAGTCAAAGCCTGGGCATAAACCTCAGCTCTTGACTTCGAGAATTGAGTTTTTCTATTTGGCCTCTCATCAGTTACTTTGGAAAGTTAATCTGAGAAAACAGGTGCTTTTCTAAAAATAGAGAATCATACCATAAATATATTGAGTTAGAAGGAATCCACAAGGATCATCAAAGTCCAGCTCCTGGCCCTGCACAGCAGCATCCCAAAGAGTCACACCATGTGCCTGAGGGCATTGTCCAAATGCTTTTTGAGCTCTGTCAGGCTGGTGCTGTGACCACTCCCCTGGGGAGCTGTTCCAGCGCCCAATCAGCCTCTGAGTGAAGAATCTTTTTCTAATATCCAAGCCAAACCTCTCTTGACACAGCTTCAGGCCATTCCCTCAGTCCTGTCACTGGTCACCAGAGAGAAGAGATCAGTGCCTGCCCCTCCTCTTCCCCTCATGAGGAAACTCTAAACTGCAATGAGGTCTCCTTTCGGTCTGCGAAACACTTTTATTTTCGAAGCTAGAAAGATATTTTTGAGACAAATCAACAAGTAGAGGTTAGGGAAAAAACTTCTGGTGGTATTTGTCCCTCTGGGCACATTCTGCTTTGGAAAGCATAGGAAGTTAACAATTACCGTAACTGAACTGTGCAGGGTATAAATATCCTTTGTGCTCCAAACAAATTTGCCTTACTTCACTAAACACAACACAAAGCTCACGTGCAACTTTGAAAGCTGTCTTAAAAAGAGAAGAGGCAATGTCCTTCAAACATTAAACGCTTCCACGTGCAGAAAATGTGACCGCTTTGTGCATGATTGCATTTTAAATCAGAAATCATTGCACAGAATGCAAAGTGGATTCTGTATGAACCTTCTAAAATAAATGAACCTTAATTTCTCTTGTATTTTTTAAAGGTCAAATGCTGCAAATACTGGCCAGATGACACAGAGATATATAAAGACATTAAAGTTACCCTAATAGAAACAGAGCTGCTGGCTGAATATGTGATTCGAACATTTGCTGTAGAAAAGGTAAGTTTCCAAATTCAGTTTTCTTAAATACAGGGGTATCTGCCGAAGTAACTTACATACAGATTCAACAAGGGAAAGTTCAATCTTTTGACTGGCATCCTGGGTTTGTAGGTATTTTTGGGTAAACAACTACTGCCCTCTTATGGTAATCTGTGTTTTTCTTTAAATGCAACAACTGTTCTGTGCTTTTCATCACTGTTGGCCCCTGCCTGAGTTAGAAAAAGTGATGTTCCTTGCCTAGGAGAAATCGAAGCCTCCCTCCCAGCAATCAATTGAAAAACACATTTGTGCTGCTTTCCCACCTTACGTTCCCCACAATCATTTTCTGCCTGTACCAGAGGCTGCATGCAACATTATTCAGAAGTCTGTGGTGGAGAATATGGTTATCTGTTGGGCCGAGGTGTGCCTGGTCTGCAGAGACATAGTTGTGACAAATTACTGTTCTTCTCGAGGCAATTTCCTGTTTCACGTGGAATCCATCCTTACACGGAGAGTTCCAATCAGTGTGTTGTATTACTGTTTGTTAGAATAATGCCACGCATTTGTTTGATGCTTTGCAGCTTTGTAGCTCCCCCAGTCAGCTTGCAATATATGGAAAACATACAAATAACAAACAAGGTGCTTACTGAAAGTGAGAACGGGCAGGGTCAGTCAATGGTGAAGTGTACCATGCATTTTGTGTCAATTCAGCAGTTTCATTCAGAATTCATTAAAGGACAGAAATGTTTTAATTGTATGTATCAGGACTCATTTCAGTTGCAGAACACCAAGGAAAGGGCCTCCTTGGAAGACTAGATATTCCTAATGGCACACTGAAGTAATGCTCCCTCACCATGAGTAGATTTTCAACTAATTAACTTAGAAAGCCTCTTTTGATTTAGTTGCAGTACCTGTGATTTATTGGTTCTCTCTAATGATGAAATAGTACCTGAAACTGCCAAAAAGACTACCCCACAGGGTCTCTGTACACACGTCCAGAGTAACAAAGGAATTAGGGTTTTCTCCTGTTTTATTCTTCAATCTAATACTTAAATATGCATCAATACAGCAACCCGAGGGTAATGATAATAGAATTACGTGGTTCGAATGAACTGAAATATTGTATCATGTTTACCACTATACATATTGTATATTGAATTCATTCAAGCCTGTCGTTTCCTTGCATTTAGGTATTTTTAATAAACAGATGAGAGACGTTGGCTACACTTTGAAGTAGATGAAGCACTGGTTGATTGCTATTCTGCAAATTTTAAGCTTATGCTTTGATGTTAGCTTTTCGCTTCTTAACTGGGACTGAAGAAAAGACCTAGAGGATTTTACAGTTGAACATAACCAAACTGTCTTGAATAAGTGCATTAGAACAGATAGAGATAAAAGGCACTAAACATTTTATTTCTTTTAAAAAATCTCCATCTGAAAAGATTTCATTTAGACACTGCTTTTTAATAGTTGGTAGTTTTTCAGTAAGCCTCTAAAAGCAGTGTCAGTGTAGTTTGAGTAAAGTACATTTGTTTTTACTCTATTTTCCATATTTTTAACTCCTCCAATCGTACTGGTACATCAAGTCTGTACATCTCATTCACCATAATTCTCTCAAGTTTATATTTTTGATGTACTGGGACTGATAATTTTCACCTTCTCTAAGTCAAGGTGCATGATGAGACAGAGAGCACCCTAAACACACATGCAGATAATACTAAGTGAAAGGTGGTATTGGAATACTTAACATTGGAACCTCAGCTCCAAAGGACTTGCAGATTTGGCTAACAGGAGCTTCAGTAATGCAACAGGAAAAATTGCAGAGTTCTGTGCCTTGGGTGGCCTAACCCCCTGTGTCAGTACAGGGTGACTTCTGGGGACAGCATCTGAAATCCAGAATGATTAAAGATTTAGCACATACGAACTGCAAGGCTGGAGTTAAGAGAACTGACCTTGTCCATTGTGGTAGAGATGAGGAGGACGGGTAAGGAAGACCTAATTGCAGCCTGCAGCTACCTCATAGATGTTTAGAAAATCAGAGGAATCAAATTCTCCAAGACCTCCAGTTCCTTCTGACTGTCCCTTCTGTTTGTTGATGAACATCTCATACCTGCTCCTAAAGTACGATTTAGAAGTTTATTTGTTTGAAGATAAATTGGTCACTTACTCCAATTTTTTTTAATGGATATTGAGTAGTAGGGGGATAACAATGAGAAAATTGAACCCAAAACTGTAGTCTGGTTTTGAAGACCATTTCCTAGATATACTTTGCATGGCGTGAATAAGCAGTTCCTTTGGAGCAGTTTCTTTACAGCACAACAGTTAACTCAGATGAATAAGTCATACATGAATAGTAACATACAGCAGCAGCATAAATTTTTGTAGAATTTTTTAACATCCTAGGGTTTAGCAGTGTACACCATTTTCTGTTTGTTTCAGCTGAAAGAAAAAGTAAAAAATATAGTCTTTCCCAGCTGAGCATATGCTTTTATGATTCATGCAGTTGTGTGCTATTTTGGGTTTAGAAACCAGCAGGAAAGCTAGATATAAAAATCATTCTTTTGTAGATATAATAAGAAAGCTCATAGAAGTATCCTATATGCAAAACCTTTCCTAAGTAGCTGTTAACAATGACAGACAAAAATGCAGTCAGCCTGACAGACAGCCTTTTCACAACTAAGGCACAGGATGTACAGGACGATCTGTGTATCAGCCGGGCACATTGCTTTGGAGGGGCAGTTTGTTTCTTGTAAATTGTTTGAAAATCTCGTCTGCATACAGCATGAAGAATTTGTATGGGATACTCACTTCAGTGGGATCTTTGTTTCTTGAAGGGTCTCAGGCAGTTCTTACAAGCAATATAAAAGTGTTTGAGATGCAACCTTCACCTAAGCAGAGCTATTTACAGAGTTGAAGGCCTTGCTTACAGTAGCAGAGATGTGTTAACTAACACACTCTAAAATCCCCAGAGAGCAGAGACCAAATTGTATTCGAACGTGTTTGCTAGACTGTCTTAAAATGCAAATTGTTTTATCTATTCCTGGGTTTCAATATGCTTTAAAATTGGTTTTTAGGATATAAGGTCATTTCTGTTTCAAGGGTGTGATCTCCTCAGTCCACATCACTGTCTCATATGCTCTTAATCCTCTTCCTTGCCTGCTTCCTTTTTGTGTCAATTTCCAAAGATGAGATATTCCTCTGAGCAGATGCCCTGTCTCCACAGACTCGCAGCCTGAGCTGTCAGAGCATCAAAGACTCCAACATACACTAAGTCCTCTCTAGTCCTGTAGCACTGGCATGTCCAAAATTTCTCCACCACTGAAAATCCCAGACTAATGCATAATAGCAGTAAATTAGGAAGCTTATATTACTTATTATTCAAAGAGAATAAAACCTTTTATATGCAAGCCAGCTCAAGACAGGAAATACATCTTTAAGAAGAAAAGCTGTAAACTACCAGTTATTAATATTGTTGACATTTAGTCCAGCCTAGACATGATATGCCATAATTTTACTGTTTGCTTATGAACTATGTATGATGGCCTCCAGCCTGTGGATTTCTAACGAGAATAAAATACTGGCAGCTACATTTTTAGAGGGGGAAGGGAAATGCAAGCAGTAAGAAAATAAAACTTAGCATACACACTTCTGATATCCAGACTGCTCCCCAAAATCACACGGGAAATTACTTACACAATCGGCTTCTCATTCATACCTGTCTCACCATATCCATGTCCTTGTAGACTGTGGCAAATCACCTGAAGGGTGAGCATGTGGAGGGCTACTACCAGAGCCCCTATGACTGAAGGTGCAAAAAGGTTTCTTATAATTCAGCTTTTTCTTTCAGACCAATGAAGGAGACAAATGATAAGGAAAATTATGCTGAAGCTGTAGTTCCCTGAAGTCAGCAGCAAAGCGCCTGTGGAGAGCAGTGGGGAAAAAAAAGTCATCAGTGCTCTGTGTTCAGCCTTGCTGCTGACCTGTGCTGTGATCATGGCATGCATCTTAAGCCCACAGTTTGCAAAGCAGCCTAGTACTTAAATATAGAGATGAGCATTTCTCTTGTTGCTAAAAGTTTCTGACCAATCTAGTGCTTACTTACTTAATTTTGTTGGAAGGCTTTGAAACCAGTTGATACCTAACCTTTGAACTTGCTCTCCTGCTATGAGGAAGCTCTCCAGCAGTCTGTATGGATTGTGTTGGTAGGGGGTGGATGCTTTTGAGCAAGGCTCAGGCTTTTGAAGATTTCAACCCTTGTCTTTTCAACAGAGAGGTGCTCATGAGATTCGGGAAATACGTCAGTTCCACTTCACGGGCTGGCCGGACCACGGTGTCCCGTACCATGCCACGGGCCTGCTGGGATTTGTACGGCAGGTCAAATCCAAGAGTCCACCAAACGCTGGCCCTCTGGTTGTTCACTGCAGGTAGGTAGAACAGAAATCTCTCTGTTGTGGTTCGCACTAAGCTCGAGACCTACTTTTGCTTCTCCTTTACTGTGTATTCCCCACACAAGTTGCTGGAGCCACTGGAGCTCTGCTCAAAAAAACTGTAAACGAGAGTACATACAATTCATGTGTGTATATATATATATATAAGAAAAACAAACATATATACATTATGTAAATGAGAGTGAAAAATTGAGTCTGAAGTCCTGCAAATGCCCGGCTCAGTTTCAGTAATCATCCAATTGATCAAGTACCTGTAAGGTGAACCTTTACACCCTTTACATTTCCAATACATTGCTGCACATTAACTGTGCTCTTCTTCTATTCTAGTGCTGGTGCTGGCAGAACTGGATGCTTCATTGTCATTGACATCATGCTAGATATGGCAGAACGAGAAGGTGTTGTAGACATTTACAATTGCGTGAGAGAGCTTCGATCCCGGAGAGTTAACATGGTGCAGACCGAGGTATTGCTCATCTACTGGAATACGGCTTTGCAAGAAAAAATACTCTTCTAGCCCATAAAGATAGAGCTTTGTAGCTGGCACCCTCCAGAAAGTAGTTTATTCAGTCACATGCAGAAAATAAGCCCCCCAAAAACCTGAAGAACCCCTTCCCAAACAAGTGCACAGTTATGCTTCACTGAAGGTTCACAATGTTTCTTAAAGAAGAAGGAAAATTAGGATTGTTTCCTCTCTGGGAAGGATTCATTCTGGAGTACATCTTGTTGAGGCTTAGTTTCATGATAGCACCTACAGAACTGCCCAGAGGAATGAGGAAACCAGAAACATTCTGAGTTTTATCACAGAGTGTTACTGCATTTGTCTAACTACTTGTAGTTAGTTTAAGCCAATCTTTCTCTATTCATTTCTGAATGAGTGGGATGAAGTTTTTTAAAATATGATTGTTCCTTCTGGTCTTGCTTACCAGTGCTGGTAAACTGAAGAGAGAAGTAGCAGCCATATTAGGTTTTATGTTTTATTTACCAAAATACTAATGGTCTATGCACTCCCTGTCAGTAACTATCTATTTTAATTGCTTTACCAGGAACAGTATGTATTCATCCATGATGCTATCCTGGAAGCCTGTCTTTGCGGGGACACATCTATTCCAGCTTCTCAAGTTAGGTCTGCTTACTATGAAATGAATAAACTGGATCCTCAAACAAACTCAAGCCAGATCAAAGAGGAATTTAGGGTAAGTAGTGGCTCAAATTGCCTAGAAGCTGTAGAGTTCAGCTATACTAAAGACTTCTGCTTAAGTGTTTGTAGCCGTATGAATTTTGTAACAGGTCTAAGAGGGAAAGACTGCAAAAAAGGGAAAAATAACATGTCACTCATTGCTACTGTGTTACATCATAAAATAGTGCAGTGGGATGGTAGTAAAGTATTCTTTTTGCTCAAGGGAAGTATGTCTATCCTTCCACTGTCCTTTCTCTAGAAGGCAGGCTACTCTGCAGCTGTCTTTGAGGTTATTTTTCATAATTGTATGCTTCCAGGATTTCTCAGCTTCCAAACCCTGCTGACTGTGATGTGTTTTCATCTCTCTGCATATTGATTCCCACTGAAACTGAATGCTGAGCTGATCTATTCTTAAATATTTTGGGTTGCTTTCGCTGCTGTGTTAATTTTTCTGTTGCGTTGTTTACTCTCTTTGAAAGACTTTAAATATGGTGACTCCGACGCTGCGCGTTGAAGACTGCAGCATCGCGCTTCTGCCGCGAAACCACGAAAAGAATCGCTGTATGGATGTGCTGCCTCCGGACAGATGCCTGCCTTTCCTCATCACGATAGATGGGGAAAGCAGTAACTACATCAATGCTGCACTGATGGATGTAAGTCTCTGCCACGTCATTAATAATAAAAAGGCAATAAGCAGCCCTCCAAACTGAGCCGTGCTAGAAAATGGAGTCAGCATAAGAAGACTGAAAATCTTCTAGCTTGTTTTGTTTTCCAGAAGCGTGGCACAAAATCTTTAAACTCCCAAGTACATTTAGGATCACACATATGTTATGTCACAGCCAAGGTTCCAAAGCCATGCTCAGAGAGCAATTCAGGGAGTTTTGATAAATTAAATCTGTCTGGATTTCTCCCTAGTGCTTGAATTTTTAACCATCTGGCCTAGGAAAACAAGAGTTACCTATTAAGAGATTGAGGCAGTTAAATAGAATAATAAGGTTTGCAGCAATGTTTCAGTTCCCTTTGTTTATAATTTAAACAGTAATTAACAAAAAAAAATTGTCTGTCAACACAAGATAGTACACAAGCCATTACTTCAGCCTTCCCCTTTATTTCTGTTTGAATGAATGGTTCCTCTCCATGTGTTGTGGAGTTTTTTTCCAAATGCATCTATGGCAATTCTAATCCTTGTAATAGAGTAACAGTAAAAAGACACTTAAACTGCCTTTACAGTCTGTAGATATTTATAGCCTATTTTTGACGATTTACAGCTATAGTCATTATGGTTGTCAAACACATAAACAACAAGAAAACAGAGGTTAGTAAGGAAGGAACACATTGTAAATGGCCTTTTTAAAAAGTGAAGCTAGAGTAATAACAGTTTATGGCAGTTTTTTCATTTCCTTCCTTCCAAGTTCTCAAAGCCTTTTCCTAAAATAAGCCCAAGTTCAAAACACTCCTGTGAAAATGTAGGAAAATGTATGTTTGTGTTTATCTATGTAAAGAAACTGAGAACAGAAGTGTAAGTGACTTGTCTGGGTTCTCACAGTAGGTCAATGACATTTCATATTAGAGCAGAGCTTCCTTAATCTGCAATTGTGCCATTACATTGTCTTTTTTCCTGGAGAATTCAGTACTGTCTTGTTCTGTGAATTAAGTCATGCTCAGAAAGAGCAGGCCCTAAATACTTGCTTTGAAGACGCTTCCCTTCTTCACTATTGAAACAATGGGCTACATAAAGAACTGTCTCTGGGCAAAAGGCTCTGAGGGAGGAGGTGATTTGGGTTGCTTTCCACCTGAGGCACCTCAGCCAGGCTTCTGCAGTATCCCTGCAGAATCCCTGTCCTTGATGGACAAGAGCAGACATTTGTGCATCCCTCTAAATACTCGATCTCCAGCAAGCAAGAAGAAGTGGTTCCCCCTCTCCACTTGCATCCGTTGAGGTGCTGTTGAATCACATTGTGTGAGCCTTCAGAGCTCGCTTCAAGAAAAAGGGGTAGCAAGCATAATTTTCGTTACACAGTATCAGAATGAGTTTGAGAATAGTTTTCCCAAAAAAAACTTCGGAGGCTTCTAATTCAGAGAGTAGTGGAGACCCCTTTCGACATCCCTCATCTGCATGAAAGTTCCAGCAAGGCAGGACCAGTAGGATAGAAAGCAGCTGCCTGATGTACGAGCAGCATCGCTGCTGGTTCCAGTGTGCTGAAACCAAGAACCGAAGTTTCGTGTGTCTGCATCTGTACCCAAAACGCAGTGGATTCATTTTCTGTGGTCTCCTCAGTGACTGCCTCTGAAAGAATGATCACAGAATCATAAAATATCCTGAGCTGGAAGGGAGCCATAAAGATCACAGAATCACAGAATTGCTAGGGTTGTAATAGACCTCTGGAGGTCATGCGGTCCAACCCTCCCTGCCAAGGCAGTGTCACCCTGAGCAGGTGACACAGGAACACGTCCAGGTGGGTTTTGAATGTCTCCAGAGAGGGAGAATCCATGACCTCCCTAGACAGCCTGTTGCAGTGCCCTGCCACTGTCGGTGTGAAGAAGTTCTTCCTCATGTAGAGGTGGAACTTCCTGTGTTACAGCTACTGGCAAATGCTCCTTGCCCTGTTACTGGGCACAACCAAAAAGAGTCTGGCACCATCCTCTTGGCACCTGCCAAGTCGAAGTCCAAATCCCGGCCCTGCACAGGACATCCCCAGGAATCACACCATGTGCCTGCAATAGCCGATCCGATTGGATCTCTGTCGTGGTGCAAATGCTTCAGTTCAAGGCACGCAGAGACTTCCCTGCCCTCCTTAATGAAGGCAATGGCATCCCCTCCCAACAGTTGCCCCAGTATGGCCATGGTAGCTTTCAAGGCTCAGAAGGATGTAAGTGAAAATGCTGGCTTGAGATCCACAATGGAAAAGTTCCAGCAAACAGCTCAGTCAATGACATACTCTGGTACTAAAAGAAACAAAGAGCACTGAAATTTATCCCCTGGGTATCCTCACTGCTGTCAGATAGACCAGAATTTCAACAATATTTCTGAAGAATAACTAGATATTTCATTTCACAGGCATCATTCAAATTTAGAGCTAAATGCAAACAGCAAAGATTAATCTGTCCATTAACAGCTCAAAACAAACCCGTTGCTCAAAATCTTGTAGGAGTTGCATTGGAAGCAAAAACCTCTGATGATTTTACTCTATGCCTGTGGCATGAAATACATTTTAGAAATAACATCTGCAGAAGTTATATCCTGCCCAAATACAGTTTATTAACTTTGAAGCATATAAGATCTCAGGAAAGAGCTGAAAACAATATATTAATTATACAGAAAATAGAAACAATGCTTTCAGTCTTGAAGTTTTGGGGCTATGACTGACATTCTGCTAAATGGATTTTTCTCTCTTTACCATTCTTCTCATCATCTTGTTACTTCTTTGCAGAGCTACAAGCAACCATCAGCTTTTATAGTTACGCAGCATCCCTTACCAAATACTGTCAAAGATTTCTGGAGACTGGTCCTAGATTATCACTGCACTTCAATAGTTATGTTGAATGATGTGGATCCTGCACAAGTAAGTCCAGAAAAATGCTTCGTTCGAAAGAGGAGTGCTAGTGCCTCAGCATTTCAGAACAGCCTTAGGATGTAATTAGTTTTGTAAAACAACATTAAATACTTACACGCTAAGACATTGATTTGTATCTTGCGGATACACATAGAGGAAGAGGAATAAATCAGACCATCAGCAGCTTCTCCACCAAAATGTTTTAGCACACACACAACAGTGCATGCACCTATAATTTATTTTAAGAGAACATGTTTTGGGAAGATCTGCTAAAACCCAGAAATTACAGTTGTAGAATTCTGACTCAAGTCTGAAACATGTTAATAATGGCCAAAGTCATAAACAGAAGCCAACAGCTGTTTAGTAGCCTGCCTGAAACAGGTCGATGACCTCGGTCTCCTTACCAGGGAATAGGTGTTCTCAGTGTGAAAATCTGTGTTGTGTGTTGCACAAAATGACGTTGTCATTAGCAAGGAGATAGGACCTAAACTAGGAGAGAGGAATTTAAGATTGGAGACTAAGCATGGTTTGGAAGAGAAAAGAGGGCAGCGAAACGTGTAGGGGAATGTAATTACCTTACAAAAGAGTTGCGCATGCTGTACATGTTGTTCAGAAAATTGGAAAACTGAACCTAGTGGTTGGCAATTTAATCACTAGGATTAATCACTAAGTGTCCCAGAGCCTGGCTCACAACTGCATGATTCCAAGTTCTTACAAAGATACAATTTCCTTAGTTCCAAGAAACTGCACCAGCCCTCTGCTGGAATAATGTGGTGGTAATCTGGATTCTTAATATGTAAATATTGGTTAATTATTGGTTAACAGCAATTGTGACTTTTTTATAGCAGACTGCAGGTCATTTTTATTTTTTAAATTATCAAGAATCTTTTTAGCTTTGGTCGGAATTGCATATACTTAAAAAATGTTTCCTCTTCTTTTTAACATGTAGAATTTGTTTTTCAAATACACGAATCTTCCTTCTGGCCTTTCAAAGGAACATGTAGGAATTCCACACACTGTTTTAAAGACTGAATTTCTGATTCTAAGCCCTATGCTGTCTACAGGGAGGAAAAATAGAAATGAAAGACAAAACTTTTATTCATGAATCGAAGATTATTTTCTGAGTGAATAAGGGAAGACTCAAGGGAGTGAGACTGTTAGGGACTGCTGAGCAGAGTTTTTTTAATTTGTCAGCTGTGTTTCGAATTTACAATAGGGCATGGCTATTCCAAGCATTTATTAGCCTCACAGGATTTAAAAGCTATTGGGATGTGCAGTTAATGCACCTGGCTGTGCAGTATGTTAAACCTTTTACCTCTTAATGCGAGTAACAATCTTTTCATTAGGAATAAATCTCAAAACCCTCAGAGCAAACAGAAGTGGAGAGAAGGCAAAGCTTATTAAAAACACACATTACATTCAGATTTATTAATAATTACTGTTATGATTATTATTTATGTATATATGAAGTGTTTACAGTTCTGTTTAGATATTACCATTTATGTGGATTGTTATGCTCTACTGGGAAATGAAATTCAACCCTTCACAGTGACTCTGACTTGAAGAGAGTCACTAGCATCACTTGCATGCAAAATATGCAGACTTAAATGCTTTTGGTTTCTTTAGAACTTGAAAATCTTAGCTTCCTAAAATAGCCCCAGCAAACAGCTCTGCTTATTATCATTTAAGCATTTTTCAGAGATCTGTTAGAACAGTAGTCCTATGTATTTGAAAGATGTGTATTAAACTGTGCACATGTTAAATGATCTGAGCACTGGCATTTACACCAGTTGTATGCATTGCATTTTGCTATCCTGTACACCAGCATATTTCATAATAAAAATTTGTGTAAGATTTAGACAATATTTGGAAAGCAGTTGTCTCAGCAGGCTAAATCATAGGGGGGGTTAAAAAAGAAAATGTATTTTCCTACTTGAAATTTCTGGGTTTAACTTGTTAAAGTGATCTTCTGCAAATCAGACCCTGTTTTCTTTTTTAATTGGTGTAGTAAATGATTATGTTTTCCTAAAATGTAGTCATCTCTAAACAGCTTTGTTGAGGACTAAGTATTATAAGAAATGCAAAACAACATCTGGAGTAAATGTGATTTGTCAGCTCAGCTCTGGATCACCAACAGCAATGCAGCAGAATGAAGACCACAGCTGTTTTACTGAATGAAATAAAAAGTTCCAAATATGACATCAATGCTTCTGCAAGCAAACAAAATTTCATGAGTTCATATTTAATTTTGGCGAATGCTTACAAAATCTACATTCTCAAACTGCTCTAAATATCCCTGGCAAAAAAAAAGATCATTCGGATTTTCATGAGAAAAAATGAACAGGCAGATCCTAGATGTAGAAACCTCCTTGCAAAGTGTTGATTTAATCTTTAAAGTATTAACACAGATGGTAATTGGTTCCTGGATTAAGCCATTGTCATATTATTAGACACTAAAACCCTGCAAGATAATAGTAATTTTACTTTGTGATCTTTAGATACCTAGAAGTAATTTTTTCTGAGAACTGAAGAAAGCATAATTATTATTTTCAGGTGTTACTAATAAGATGAAATGAAGCAATTACTAAAAGTTTAAAGCAATGCTGATATTAGCCAATATCATCAGTCACGGGTGAAACACATGTGAAAGTTAAGTCCTGAGTTTTGAGAATTGATATACCCTTGCTAGTATAAATCACACATTCTAATGCAGCTTGAATTATTAGCAACTGTTCAGGGCAGTTGGAGATGCCAGGCCTTTGGTCTTTTGCCACCACTGTCTCCAAGATACAGCAACTTTTGTCAGCCTCTCCCTGTCTTCTCATAATGTATTGTAGAACTAAAGTTGAGTGTCAGAAGTGTTTTACTCAAAATACCAGACACTGGAAGTACAGCAGCAAGAAACAACATGTTCAGGTACATGAAGAGGCATTATGAAAGGAGAGTGCTCAAAAATGAACTTAGTGCATCGAATCTTTTATAAAGATACTGTGCATGAATTCCAGTAGTACATGTATCACGAATTAAAACTGAGAAAAGTATGTTGAGGCAGTATGAAATCCAGGGTGATTAACTGTGTTCTTTTTTGTCCATGGTCTCCTACAGCTCTGTCCTCAGTACTGGCCAGAAAATGGAGTCCACCGGCACGGTCCTATTCAGGTGGAGTTTGTATCAGCTGACTTAGAAGAAGACATCATCAGCCGGATATTCCGAATTTATAATGCAGCCAGAGTAAGGATCCTATTTGCAAAACAATTTTGTCTCAGTAGATGAGTTGAGTCTACTCAAATCAAAAAAATGAAAGCTAAATTCACATAGAACCGTTTCCATTTTTCGGCTTACTTATTTGAAAGCAATGGCGCAATACTGAGTCACGCCACAATCAATGAGGGAAAAAAGCCTTCTGTGTACAATGCAAGTAAAAAATACTTTAACGCATATCTCAAGTGTGTTAAATGCAAATGAAATAAGTGCAGTATTCAGATTGTATGATAGCCAAAAAATGCTGAAATCAGTGCTGTTTTCAATAGTTTGAAATTAGCCATCCTGCATATTTGTATCCTGTGTCATGTGAAGAAAGCTGTGCACCAATACTAGGCATGTTTTTCAATAGCAGTCCCAGCCTCTTAGTGAAGATCCTGTCCCACTAACCACACTTCATAACATATGTAACCACTTCAGAGGGGCAAGTAGGTTGTTCTCATATCCAGCTTTTATGCTCCCATAAAGCTGACAGAAGACTAAACGAGTCATGTCTTTCAAGCTGAGTGGAAAAAAGATTCCACCACAGACCAGGTGTCTGTTCCCATCCAGGGAGCCTTTGCAATGGACTGGTATCAACCACCAAAAGGCTGTAGCTAGGAATAAGTAGCACTCCCTTCAGAAAACATCAAGAACTTCCCTGAGACCTGCTTGCTCTCAGGACAGTGAAAGACACCAAAAACACATTAATATCAAAACACGGAAGCAAATTGTAAAGCTTCAAGATACTTCTTTAATACTATGAAGGCCTGGCATTTGCAGTGAATGTGGCAATATGAAAAACACAGCCTCCAACAGTGTTAATGTGACCTTCAGCAGGCTCTGGGCCTGGCTGATCTGCTTTGGGAAGAGGGGCCATCAGCTGAAAGAAACTGGACAGGAAATCAGTAGATTCCAAATTTTGACATAAAGCACACAAAACCAGTTGGAGAACACATCTAATGCTGCATCCAGTTTGGTTTATTCCCATATTGTGTTAGTCTTACATCCTCTCTATTAACTCTTACTCTAGAGAATAAAATGTGATGTCAACGTTTCTGTGTGTTGTTCATTTTAAGAGTGGCACTAAAATGCCCTCACTTTGCACAGAAGTGGCAAATTCTAGACTGCAAAACCAGTTTTCATGTGCATGTTTATTATGCCCTTTTCAAAGGACTGTAGTTTTCTGCCACTATCACTTGTTCTGTGCTCCTTTTTTATTTTAAATCACCATAAAGCAACTGTTCAGTAACGTTTCACCAGAGGGGTTCTGACTGCTGCAGTAGAACACAATAAAATAAAATGTAGTTAGATATTTTTTATAAGCCAAAAACATCCGAGGGTTCCGTTTGGTTTTTTAATGTTTCCTGCTTTAAATATCTTCAGAGGTTTTGACCTTTCTTGTAAAAAAGGGACAGAAACACATAAACATTCTTAAAAATACAGAAGCTTATATATGAAAACGGTATATAATTGAAGTTGTGTTGCTCTGTCTTTGCTACCAAGTTCCTCCTATCATATTAATTAATTATTTGCTTGATCATGCAGATAGACTATGGCTATATTTTAGCCTATTTGTATAGCACTCTGTTTAAAAACTCTTGTTCTGATAGTTCAGTTGGAAATTAAAAGTCATAAATCCTCAGGGGCAGTTGAAATTACATTAGCAGTTTGTCAGCAATCATCTGCTCGAACAACTTCCCTCAGTGATGCAAATATCTAAATTATGTGCCACAAAAATACTGTTACTTTTCCTGCTTTTGTCTGAATCTCTCCAGCCCCAGGACGGCTATCGGATGGTGCAGCAGTTCCAGTTCCTGGGGTGGCCCATGTACAGGGACACTCCGGTTTCTAAACGCTCCTTCCTGAAGCTCATCCGTCAGGTGGATAAGTGGCAGGAGGAATACAACGGGGGAGAGGGACGCACAGTTGTGCATTGCTTGTAAGTACTGGAAACAGAAGAGAGAAGTGAGGGAATACCATCACAGAATTTGTGCCAGGCTTTAAAGGATTTGCGACGAGGTGAAGAGGCATCTATCTAATCTGGAACTGAATAAATAATACAACTGCTCATTTAAAAGGTTTGAATGCAAGAGGAATTGTGTAATTTTAATGCAGATTCATGAGTTTCCCCATCTGTCCTTTTTTAGAGCCCTATGAAAAGATGATGGGTTCGAGTTAACTCTGTTTTATATAAAAATGTCCAGTGACTCTTGCAAATGGGAAAGTTGCATATTTATTCACAGTAAATCAAAAATGTGCCTCCAGAACAATGTACCTTTTATTTCTGCAGATAAGGACCATAGAAATAAGTCGTTTTGGAGGGGTGATTCATTTTCCAGACGTAAAGCACAGGAGTAAAAGTGGTGTGACAGACCAGTTACAATGATCCTGTAATTGCCTCACCTTTCTCTAATAATGGTATATATTTTTGTCCTCCTGTGACTTTGTGCTCCACTGATGCAGACTCTGTTCCACTCTGCCACCATCCTTCTTTTGATATGGTTTAATACTTGTATGTGGTTTTGCCCTCAGAAGCAGCTGATCTTTTGAGGCTGAGTCTTTAGTGGTTGAAGTTGTATTCCTCTTCCTCTAAACATCTGTTTAAAGATGTTGCCATGATGGAGAAGGGACCTGCTAACCAGAAAACCATGTTCAGAAGTTGGGACCCCATGTCAGAATGATGGAGGACAATCTAAGAGTATATAAATAATTCCCATTATCACTGACCTTGAACAAGTCATTGCTCTTCAGTTTCCCCATCTGTAGTATGGGGATAATAATACTTTCATCAAAGGAGCATTGTGCAGTGTGATTAATTAATGTTTTGAGATCTTTAGCTGAAAAGACCCTTTTGAAGTGCAAATTACTGTTATCTCTGAGGTGGCTGATGATATTAAATAGTTGTACAACATCACACATGCGTCACTTCCAGGCAGTAAAGAAAGAAAAAGCTCTAATATAATCCTTTTAAATGACTTTATTTTAATTAAAATTCTCAAACAGTCCCACAATATCAGGCACTGTTTTGGCAGCAGAGAGCATTCTTTTCATAATGCCTGGATGTGACAGATGTGCGACGTTGTATCTTCCTTTGAAAATCAACCATTCACAAAGCTTGTTTGAAAGACCTGCTACCTAACTAGTCTGCACTCTGGTAATTATTAAGGTTTATTATTTTCAGTGAAGCACAGCATAAAGATTCTGATTAGAATAAGTGTAGAAATAATGGGGTTTCCAGAAAGAAAGAGATTCTCGTGAAGATTAAAAATAACCAGGGATAAAGTATTATTAAATACTGTATTTGATCACATATATGAACATTTGTGCCTGGCTTCTTTGTTAGCAATTCGCTTCGGGCTCTCATCCTCTGATCCTGTGGGTGGAGGGGGAATACATCTGCCTTTAGAAGCAGTCCTTGCCAGGCAGCCAGCCCCTCTTGCTGCTGCCAGGAGCTGAGGTCCTGGCCAGGAGAACATGGCAGCATCACCCAGTGCCATACCAAGTGCAGCTGCCAGGACTCCCACAAATGAGACTTCTGGTGCTTTTGTGGTTCCTCCGAGATGCCTTTGCGTCCAGGAGGAAAGCACCAGGATTTGGAATAAAAGAACTCAAAGATTCGCTTTCTCTGCGGCATTTCCAGGCCTGATGCTCATTGCAGCCATGTGTGTTTACAATGCAAAGTGGTGTTGAACTGAAACTAAAAGTACTTTATCCTTATTTTAGCGTCCTCTTTGTGCTGTCTCCAGTGTTCACTGAAGGGTGGTGCAAAACTCAGCCATTCAATTCCCTCCAGGCTGTCAGCCTGCTGACTTCTGAATCATAGCCTTGAGATCTTTCAGCGTGCTAATTCCAGTTAAAAATCATGTTTTGCCTGGAGTTCAGCAGCCCTTGGGGCCAGGAATGTTCTGTGGTTTCTCCCTGCTGAAAGTCCTGCCTTCTGGAGCCATCACTGTTGCTGCACAAACTTGTGACACAGAGTCCATTGTAACTGAGCCATTTTATCACTTTCACTGCAGGAATGGAGGTGGCCGCAGTGGGACATTTTGTGCAATCAGTATTGTTTGTGAAATGCTTCGACATCAGAGGGCTGTTGACGTATTCCATGCTGTGAAGACACTGAGGAATAATAAGCCTAACATGGTGGACCTTCTGGTATGAGCTTTTTAACTGCACCATTAAATAGAAAATGTTCTTTTTCTCAGAAGACTCAGTAAGATTTCCAGGATTTGCAGTGGGAGTTGTTCACAAAGCAAGCAAATCATTTTCAAAGGGGATAATGAAGTCACTTCACTTGTAAGAGTATTTTTACACTGCTTTCTTCCCAAGGAGACTTTGTCACTGTTCGTTTGAATTTTTTAAGAGTTTTAAACTTTCAGATGAACAACCTTATTAATTTTCGTTTCTAGCAGGCTGAACCAAGTGGAGAGCAGCCCTTGCATGGTAGAAATAATAGTTATGTAAAATTAAATGCCAGATTTTCAAATTATATATTTTATAAATAGCTTAATCGCCTAATATTTATCAAAGCCATGAATTTCAGAGTGACATCCAGAATATTGCATTTAATTATGGTTGCTCTATCTCATAGAAAGATTAAAGAAGTTCAGAAACAAGAGGCCATGTGCAATTATTTTCCTAGAGAGTGTTTTATGAGCTTTTTTCCTAAATGGAGAATTGCTGAAGTGCCAGCTGCTATGCCAGAAGAGCTGCAGAACAGCTTAAACCAGCAGGTTCTTACACTCCAGTGTGTAGTTTTGTACTTGGAGATGGGTGTAGCATGATACCCTGCTCTGAAGCCTGGGCTATAAAAGACACTGTTTTACAACATCCTGCTGCAGAGGTGGCTGCTTAAGAGGCAGCTGCATTTGATTTAATATCACAGGCAGGAGGAAGCAGCAGCTGGGCACTTTCAGGGATGTTAACCCAATCTGAGCCAATTTTGCAAGCTCTGGTTAAACAAGTTGGGGTCATTACAGCAAATTTTCTATAGCATGCCCGGGGTGAGGCAGGAGACGCCTCACTGAGCTGGTCCAGCCTCTTGTCATTTTAGGAGAGGACCCCCTCAGATGAGCTGCGTGTGACACACACTGGAGAACAGGCAGAAAGAGCGAGGCTTTCACACACAGGTGAAAGCAGGGAGGGAGGGATATCCACCTCCCCACCACGTGGATGGCTGTGCCTCCTCCCTCCTGTGGGAGAACGGCTCCCAGCACATCCCCCATCCCAGTGCTCTCTCCTAGCCTGCCTCTGAAGTCCCACACCATCCCCTTGGCCCAGCTCTGGCCAGGCACGTGGAAAAAGGCCAGATGTTGTCAGCTGTGCAAAGCAAGGAGGGAGTTCACGAGCAGCACCACAGGGCCATGAGCCAGCAGTGTGGCACTGTGAGTCTTGTATCATTGAGGAACTATCAAACTTCCACAGGGGTGGGAGAGAGCAGCTTGGTTGGCTTCTTTTCCTCTAGTTTATATTCTCAGGAGGCAAATCATCGTGCTGAGAACCATACATTTTTATTTCCTAGATACTAAGAAAAATGTCCCACTACTTCATTCATGCAGTATAGCTTGGACAGGCATTTGGCAGGCCTGCCATTCTCTGTTCTCCTAGAGCTTAAGTCCACAGAACTCACTGATCTCTTACTCATTCATTTTATAGAAATAAAAAGAAAATTACCGGTGTAGATGTACAGTTAAAGAAAATGCTCTCTATAAATTCCCATTTGTGACAGTTCTCCAGTTCTCCAGGTACAGATTTGTCAGGCAGTTGTCTCCATTTTTCAGCAGAGAAATTTTTTAATCAAAAAAGCTAAATGTATTATTTTAGATATAAAAGTACCTTTTAGTAAATTGAGAGTAGTATTGGGAATGTCTGGAAGGCATGGAAAGGCCTTGTAGGGCCTTTTTTTATTAGGAAATTTCAAAGCACTTGTGAAGGAGATCAGCATTGTTTTCCTTATTTTAACAGACAGAGGAATGAAGGCAAGGGACAATCAGGGTTTTTCCCATTATCACATAATGCACTGACTGAGCAGAGTTAGAATGACATCTCTTCAGTTGTGGTCTGCCACCTCGTAGGAACAAATATTTGAATTAGCCAGGGTTCAATATCCATGTAGATTGCTTCGTGGTAAAAGGAATTGGGACACTTGGGTTCTCTTCCTGATCTTGTTATTGACTTTATATCCTTTATGACCTTTCTTATATTAATGTGTCTTTGCCTCAGTTTCTCTGTCTGAAAAATGAGAACAGTAATATTCATCTACCTTGTAAAATTTTATGGTAAAAGATTAAATGCTCAAAATCCTGACATTATTTCACAAAAATAGTTTTAAGACTGCTTTATCAATAAATGTCATGCACTTTCTGACTAGATAAAAGGCAGTCTTTACCATCCATAGTTAGAGATCCATCTCTTAATTTCACTGAAATCTTTGGTTCTCCTCCAAGTGTAAAAATCTGAATGCCACATCCCTACAGTATGGAAATCTATTAATTTTTTCAGCTGTCATACAAAGGTAAAGGTAACACATGATATTGCAAAATATCTATTACAGAATGCCCAAAGCATTTGGTGATAAATGTTATTGGGCCTACCCACAGGTGTCCTAGAAAATAAATTTAAATATAACCTCTCTGAGGCTAGATAGTCTAAAGAGACTTTTAATATCCACCATCAAGCGAATAATAAAAATGTACAAAGGACACTAGTGAGTGAACATAGCGGGAAATAAGATGTGTCTGCTCTTTAAGACAGGTATTCAGTTTACTGAAAATGACAGTTATGCTGCTGGATCAGTAAATCAGCATAAAATGAGCATGGAAGAGTGGAAATGGATGAGTGGCTGATCTCTTGTTTTGATCTGTTATGTAGTTATAGAACAATTTCCATTTATTTAGAAACATATATGCAATAAAACCAGAAAAGGAATTTACATAATACTCTGTTCTTTCCTTTCTTCTTTTTTTTTATTCTTTTCTCATTCTGAAGAAGACACAAGCAGTTTATGGAACCTTGCAGGACTTTAAACCCTCACATACAACTCACTCATCACTTAGGTTATATGTGCATGTAAGACTTGTTTTCTTTTGACATGACATTTCTCAACAAAATAACTTGGAAATGGTCCATGCTTGTTAATAGCTTTTTGATTTTAGTAATAGTGTATGGTCTTCTGCATGTTAAGTGGACTCTCTTCTCAACTAAAATATGACCCAGAATCACAAGTACAGGCCGAAAGAGTTAATCCTTTAAAATGTTTGCTTCAGTGAAAAGAGAATATTTCTGAAGATCTTCCTACTCGTGATGTTGGGGAAGGCTGAGTGCTGCCAGCTCGTTAAATCTGTTGTTGTTCCTAAATGACAATATGTGCTTAGTTATCTTTTATTAATTGAATAAAGTGCATGAGCAAAAGAGGCATTTCAGTATCAGAAATAGTCATAAAACTGGCAGGTGTTTCCCAATTGAATTTTCAGAAGCCAGAGCTCTTGGATTCAGGGAACTTGCACCTACTATTTCTTTCACCTTTTTTTTTTCATTTAAATATTTGTAGTATTTTTAAGTATTGCAAGGAGCAAGAATGGAAACAGGAGAGGGGGATGGGTGCACATAAAACTGGGAAGTCATCAGTGACTGCACCATTTAAAAGTTTGAGAGTGGGCAAAGGTCAGTCAAAAACATCTGTCCCATCCATTCCACTGAAGATGTGAAGGGGGCCAAGTCCTGACCCTTTGTCCCCAAAGATGCAGAGTGGGTTTGCATCCCTCAGGAAGGGGTTTTCCCTGGGACTTGCTCTGTTTCCAAGCAGTTGCAAATGAAACCAGCAGGTCTGTGTTTGAAGCACAGGGCTGGCACCTGAAAACTTAGCCTGGGTAACAGGAGAACTGTTAAGAGCCTAACTCGGGTATCACTGTCAGTTGCTAAACATTATTTGGAATTAATCCAATTAATTTAGCTCAGGCCTGACCTCACAAGGCTATTGCACAGTCTTTTGGGTGAGTCTGGGCTGTAGATGGAGGACCAAGAGTAAGTAAGCAGTGCTTGCCCTGAAATGTAGGAAGTGCATGAATGACATTAAAATAAAAGTTGCAGTCTGGGAAGTCCTAAACGCTGGGTCTGTTTTAAGATAAACATTTCCAGGGAGGAATTTCAATAACTCAAGTTCTGATAAAGTGCTACGTGAGCATTTTGACAGATGACAGAAGGGTTGCAAGTCAATTCGCTTACTTGCAGTCAGTTTTTCTCATACAAGTGTATTTGAGCAGCTAAATACTCATCTAACGTGAGCAGTACCATAAATTACTATGTCTAGTGTCTATTGTCTGGTTAATATAAAGATTTTCTTATCTGAATATAAATTGGATTTGCAAACTGGTTCCCACTGACAACAGCTGATAGTAAATAATTTTAACAGAAGAGAAATATTGACCCCCTTAATTAAGTTTCTTCAATAACTGACTTTGTGGTTTTCTTTTGATTTTTCAGGATCAATACAAATTCTGCTACGAAGTGGCTTTAGAATACTTGAATTCTGGCTGATTGTCTAAACAGCACAGACAAAGCTCCTCCTTTCACCACCACAAACAAAGCAAGTCACTTCATGATGTCTGTGTAAATGAGATGAAGACTTCTCAGTGTTATATGCTTATACTGCTTTGTATAATTGGCTCTTTTTAAGAGCCCCAAAAGATGTTTATAAAACCGCTTGCACTGCCCGATTCCCACTCTGAAGCTGCTGCTTGGCACCCCCGTGAGCCTACACCAAACCACGTGGCAGTCCTTGAACACCATATTCATACTCAGCCATTGATGTGGTGAAGCAGCATAGTCCTCTGGTAAATAAGAGAGCACAATTATATTCTTATGAAGGAATTTGTACTTTTTCTGTTACATTTCGTTGCCTGTGATTCTCAGTTATTGTCACAGCCTAGTGTATATTTCTGTTCTGTGGAGAATGCTGTCTGGCATTTTGATAATATATGATTTTAGTTATATTTGTATTCTAACACGTGCATAATAAACAAATCATATGTAGCTTGTCTGAACTAACAGAAAGACATGTACCAAATCATGTTAACTTTGTTGAGTTGTAATTTCTATCCACTTTGTACCATTTCAGAGAGAGAATCTTGATAGAAATGCAGTTAGAAAATGCAAAAGACAGGATGCTCAGATTAATATATCCAAAGCTTTTTCATTTGTTTATATTGTAAATATTTTTTGATTTCATCAAATTATTTATTCATTAAAATGATTTTTTTTGGTGAAGCACAGTGAGTGACAATCATTTTTATTAAGCCCTGGAAATGCTTACTGTATGATAGTGTAAACATTTGTTTACCTTGTATGGATTCTCAGCTCAATAAATAATTACATACATGATAAAATTTTGTTTAATTTAATATCTCTTGGCATCTGAGTGCCTCCAACTAAGCCTCTTTTCTAGATTAAATCTAGTAAATACTGAGCTACCTCCAGTGAGTGTTTATTGTGTGATCCAGTGTTGATCCAGCCAATAGCAAGGTCATAGAATTACAGAATCACAGAATGGTTTGGGTTGGAAGGGACCTTAAAGATCATCTCATTCCAACCCCCCTTGCCATGGGCAGGGACACCTTCCACTAGACCAAGTTGCTCAAAGCCCCATCCAGCCTGGCCTTGAACACCTCCAGGAATGGGGCGTTCACAGTTTCCCTGGACAAGCTGTTCCAGTGCCTCACCACTCTCAAAGTGAAAAATTCTTCCTCATATCTAATCTAAATGAGCTCTTTCTCAGTTTTAATCCATTCCCTCTTCTCCTGTCACTACAACCCCTTGGAAAAAGTCCCTTTCCATCTTTCTTTTCAGCTCCCTTCAGGTACTGGAGGGTCTCAATTAGGTCACCCTGAAGCCTTCTGTTCTCCAGGCTGGACAAACCAAATTCTCTAGGCCTTTGCTGGGAGCCCTGGAGCTGGATGCAGCTCACCAGAGTGGAGTAAGATGTGCTGTGCCAGTATATGAAAGAGGTGAATTGTATGCTTAAAAATGTGCTTGCACAAATGCAGAACCTGAAAGATGCCCTGCTCTGAAGAAGAGATGATGTGCTGGTGGTACTTGGTCTTATCACAACAACCCTCTGCAGCCCTGGGCATTCCCTGCCTTTCGCTCTGTGCCTGCTGCTGCTGTGGGAGGGGTGATGGTGCTCTTGCTCTTGAGATGTATGACTGCTATGAGGGGGATGTAATTCCATCTGTTAAAGATGTTAAAGATACCAATACTAGAATGGCTGGTGGGGAAGTTACTAAAAAAATCGTGAAACTGCTCCATTACAAAAGCTGTTGTCAGTAGTACCAGTGGACAGGTTTACACCATTAAAGCTCCTGAGAATGGCTGCACTGACCTTCCATGGTGTTTGGATGGTTCCCCTTTCTACAGAGCACAGACCAGTGTCTGAATATGCTGGGAATTGCCTTTGTTGCAGCAACAAAGCAGCAAAACAAGGTCCTGGTTTTTGCTGAGCCATCTGCTGGAACTGCAGAACATTTTCTCACCCAGAAGTTGCAAGGAGACATTGCAGGCAGAGCAACTGCTCAATACTGAAGCCTTCCAAAACTTTATGGGAAACCCAATTGAAGGATGTGGCCGACTGCACAGTATTTCAGCTCTTAAATGATCCTGCTAAGCCATCTGGAATGGGGGCAGTATCTATATGAATGCATGAGTCAACCTGTTTAGAGAACCTCTAAATCTGACAGATCCAGCATGGACAGAATGACTCACAGCTTGTCAACTCCCAGTTCAAAACCACTCTTAAAATTCAGATCTGAAGACATGAAGATGGGTTTCCTCTGCATCTGGAAAGCATTTCTTTTAAAGGATAGCTGGCAGGTGCTGGCCATTGCTATAAATTGAACAGAGGTACTGAAAAATTTAGGGATTGTATTTAATCCCAGTCCTGAGAAGAATGATGGTTCTTGGATAAACCTTGTAGCACTTCAGCCTGTTGCAGAATGCGCTCTTACTCATTTAAAAACCCTAGTGTTAGGAGACAAAATCCAAACCTCTAACATCATGCTCCTCACAACCAGCTTGACAGGCCAGGTATGCCAGCCAAGCACGCGTCTTTGTAATAATTGTGGGACCATAAAAAGTTAGGTTCTGTGATCTCTCCATTGAAATATGCATGGACACATCCAATGTTTCAAAAGGCATAAGTAAGATATGTGTGCCAAAGGAGCCCTTGGACAGCAGGTGATGCTGGCAGTGTGATCCCAAACATGAAATGCAGCAAGAGTCATGAATATCTCCTGAGGACAGAGATTGCCAGTGTCAGCCAGACATTATTTCAGCTGCTGCACTCGTGCAGACACACTTTGCACAGGTAGGCCGTGGGGGGCAGTGTTTCTTATTGTTTTACTGATATTACTCTTTTTTTCCCTAATTCTTCTCACGTAGAGTTTATGTTGCAGAGTCTGTCTGATGTTGTTCCAAAAGGCATTCTGCAAACTTTAATGCCGTAAAACTGGAGCCAGCCAAAGAAAACACAGCAAGCAGCTTTGTGTCCTCCCTCTCATACTACAGCTATCAATCAATACAAATTGTAGAGAAGTCCAGGCTTAGGCAAAACAGTATTTTGCCAAGAAGAAAAAACAGATGAGGACTTCAGATAAAGCTGATCACGCGGTTGGAGCACCTCTCCTGCAAGGAAAGGCTGAGAGAGCTGGGGTTGTTCTCTGGAGAAGAGAAGGCTCCAGGGAGACCTCATTTCAGTCTTTCAGTACTTCAGGGTAGTCTACAGGAAAGATGGTGACAGACTTTGTAGCAGGGCCTGTTGCAATAGCATGGGGAGTAAGGGTTTTAAACTAAAAGAGGGTCAATTCAGATTAGATGGAAGAAATTTTTTCCAGTGAGGATGGAAAAACACTGAAACAGGTTGCCCAGAGAGGTGGTAGATGCCCCATTCCTGGAAACATTCAAGGATGGGTTGGATGAGGTTCTGAGCAATTGTATCTAGTGGAAGGTGTCCCTGCCCGTGGCAGCAGCGTTGGACTAGTGCATTCCAACCCACACCATTCATTCAGGAGTTAGGAACAGAGAAAATGTAAGGAATCGGAAAGGACGAGAAAGAAGATACGAACATGGGGGGCTGATATTCAAGAACTCCCAAGTTATCTGGAGGGTGCCATTTTAGAGGAGACAAAAGAAAATAGCAGTGACAGCCATTGTAAGTGTTCATAATCTAGCCTCCCTTTTCAGAAGAAAGTTGCATAAACACAGGCCCAGTAGAGCTGCAGAACTTTGGGAGACATCAGTCCTAGTCTGTAACGGAGGGAGGGATGTTTTCTTCAATGCCCAGTATATAGAAGGTATATAAATGAATAAAGAGATATTTTAAATGATTTGCCATCTGTATCACCCACCTCATCATCTCTCCAGGACTTGAGGTAGGTGATTTTTGCTACGCTATTCTGAAAGAGCAGCAGTGGGGATGATGAGAGAGGTGATGGCATGCAGGTGACCTGTATCTTTATAACAGCAATGCTCCTGACAGCTTCTCGGGCTTCTTTATCAGCAAAATGAGTCTGTCCCTGGCAGGATACCTTCATGGAGTACTAACAGCTTAAGGTCTACATCTAGTAAGATGAAAAAATAAAACATAGAAAAAACTTCTTACCCAGCTCTATGTAGTGTGTTTCAAAAAGGTGTCTGTGCCACAAAGACTTGATCTGAAGGTGTAATGCCTCATCAAGACCATCGTCATTTTGGGTTTCTCCTTTATCTGGTTCTGGCTCATCTTTGAAATATCTCTGAAATGTTTTCTTTTTATTTCATTGTGTGTGGGTGTGTCCCCAGATGCAACTGCTTCCTGTATGTGCCCCTTCGCAGTTCTTCAGTAACATGTAGCAAAGACAAAAGCAGCCTTTTGTTCTTTGACGTGTGGCAACGGAGATCAATTGAAAATTCCAGCAACAGCTATTCCAAGCATCTTCCTTTGGGGAGGCCTGGAGAAGCTGTAATAGCAGTAGCAAACCTAAAGCTTTTGGCATTACTCACTCCAAAACTGACCAAGATCATCTGCTGAGTCTCCTTTTGTGGTTGTTTTGAATTTTGGCTCTTCTCCCTCTGCCCCCTCCCCCATATCAGGGATGACTAAAGGAAAGTAAATAAATTCAAAGTTTACTTGAGGTTTTACAGCCTCATTAGTTTTCTGATTCAGAAGTTACTGGGTTGCTCTGCCTGCCAAAGTAACTTCTTAAAGCATTTGTGCATTAGCCTTCAGAGGCAGCAAGTTATATAGACAGATCACTGTAACAGAATGATTTGTCGTATTATTTTAGATTTATTGTTGGTTTTACACTTATTTTATCAACTTGGAGCCTTGAACTACAAAATCTCATGTATCCCATATCTCATGCCAGACACAGGGCTTTATTAGAAAAAATTAAATTAGGAATAGAAAAAAAAATTTACAGCTTAGGTCTGTTGTGTGATGCTTGTTAGAGGAGACAATGACCACTATCAATTTTGGGGCACAGTACCAGTAAAACCCAACAGATCATGTGAAAAATAATGCTGTTTCTAATGGAGCTCATTTGTTTGGTTGTTTTTTGTAGCTTAGACTTTGTCTATATGGTGAAATTATAAACTGATGGGTGCATTTGCATTGCCTCAGCCATTCACATGCTCTGCCTGTGGGAGCTTTCCATACACCGCTGGCATGAGGGAGTTTGTTCTGCACATCCCTGCTCAGCAGGCAGCATTCCCCTTCAGCATCCTAGTCCACTTTAATGGAAGAACCTTTCCAAAGCCTTGTCAACCCTTTGCAAACTGCAATAAACAGCAGCAGCAGCAAAATGCCTTCTTCACTCCTGCTGCTATTTCCAAGCTATTTCCTTCTCTGTGGAAGGCTGAAAAGGCAGCTCTTGTCCTGGTTGTTTCTCCAGACTCACCTGATCTGCTTCAAGCCTGGAAGCCACTTCCTGCTGCCCACACTTCCTCCAGTCTGTCTCTCCAGCTCTTCACCCACTCTCCCAAGGCTGTCACATCTCCACCTCCATGAGCCCTCCTGGAAGATACAGTGAGTGCCCTCTGGTGCTCCCACCTCTCTTCCACTCCTGTCGCCATAGCAGGTGCTGCTCTTTCTCAGTAAAATGACTTGAGAGAGGTGGAAGGAAGATGTGAGACTGGAAGGGGCTGGGGTCTACAAACACTCTACCATGATTTTTTTTTTTTAATATTGCTGTTAGGATTCAATGTACAAAGGCACAGAAAAGGTGGGCCTTGGATATGAAGAGTGAGAATGATACTTGCTGTAGCTTGTCTGAGAGAATATGTCAGGGGAGATTAACATCTCACGTTCACTGACAATCTTTCCAAGCAATGGTATTTTTACTTCTGAAACTCTTGTATTGATGTGTTTTTAGTAGCAGCTAGAAGATTTTTAATTGTATCTCTGCAGTTGTGGTATTTCTAGCAATTGAGGTTTTTTGTGATTATGTGCTCGGGGGTCACAATTAAAGCCTAAGTATCTTTCATGCTAGACATACATTAATACTGCTGCCAGGCCTGAGTAAATGCAATCAGAACTCCCAGTCCTACAAATACATTAATATCCTCTTGTCTAGTCCAACGTACACAAAAAAATCAATCTGATACTCACACACATTATGCATATATGAGTTCATCAGTCCTTGTGCATGTCCTGTCATGATGCTATATTGAGTCTGGCTGGGATAAAGTTAATTTTCATCGTAGCAGTCCATATAGTGCTGTGTTTTGTGCTTATCATAAAGCAGTGTTGATAGCACACCAATATTTTAGCTATTGCTGATCAGTGTTTGCACAGCATCGAGATCTTCTCTGGTTCTCACTCTGCCTCTACTCCAGCAAGCAGCCTGGGGGTGGTCAAGATCAGCCAGAGTGGGAGGGAACACGGCTGGGACAGATGAGCTCCACTGACCGAAGACAGGATGTCCCATACCACACATCATCGCACTCAGCAACAAAATGGGGATGGAGGAGGCGGAAGCAGTTTCCGGGAGACTGGCTGGGCATTGGTCTGTCTGTGGGAGGTGGTGGGTGAATGCTTTTGCATTAATTGTTTGGGGCCTTTTTTCCCTTTTCTTCTTCCACTTTCCTTCACTTATTAAACTCTCTTTATCTCGACCCACATATTACCATGCTTTATCTCTTGCTGTTCCATGGAAGGACTGTGCAAGTGTCTCTGTGGAGACTTAGCTGTTGGCTGGTGTCAGTCCGCCACAGCACATAAAAGTTTGTAGGACAGACATCAGTCAACAATATGCCTCAACAAAAAAACCTTAAATAGGAGCTTTCTTGTCATAAAATGAATAGGGTTGGTTAGGTGCTCAAAATTAGGCACATGATGTCTGTCATTAAGAGCACATTTTAAAAACGAACCTAAATAGATGGGGCAGACGTTTGGCCCTCTCTATCTGTACAGTATTCAGTCCATTTTAAGCAATGTCAATCACCAGCACTCATTACAACAAAAACCCTCTGCTAGTGCTTTTGCTATGCCATAAATGAATGTTACAAGTGCAGCAGAGCCCTTCCTGAGAGCTTCCAGGCCTGCACAACTGTAGATGCTGTACAAGGAGGTGGCATTTGACCCTGATGAGTTGCTCCCCCAGAAACTGTTACCTTCAGATAACTCAGAAGGGAGAGCACCATGCTGGATCACATACTTAACACTGCTTTCACACACGAGGTTAGCAATGACAGCCTCTGAAGGGACACTCTTATGTAGGCAATCTCATTACTCTCTGTATTGGTAACCCTTAAAAGCTGGGCTGAATGCATTGAGAACTAACCTGCTGTTGTGTCCCCTTGAAATTCTGATTTATATGGTATATAACAATCAGCCTATAATATAAACCTTTGGGGATGAAAAGTCTTGGGAGTGAAATATAGTTACTGCCTTGCCACATGAGAAGTGGGATGACATTTTATGTTGGTCCTTGAAGACTTCATTATCTCTGTGTTCTCCAGTCTGCACAGTTTGCTGGGAACGCCTGGGAAACTCTTGCACACCCAGGCGTAAGGGGAGTAACCTTTGTTGGACATGGACAGGAATTTAATCAATATTACACACCACAGAAACCAAAATGTAGCTTTGCTGTTACAGGGATCAGCACAGATTCAGCCACACTGAATTGCAGCCATGGATTGCAGCCCTGTGTTTTGGAATGATTACAGTCTACATTTGAAAACCAGCTTTTGAGCAAATCCATAGAGACAGCACTGTTAAAAAAGCATCTGCCAATGGCTTGCAATGCTTTTGCTTGATTTTATTCAGGCTGGGTTTTTTTCTTGGTAGGATATGAGCAAAATACAAGCCATCACCCAAACTAGATACTTTTCACATCCTGGTTCTTCTAGCCTGAATGTACCAACCTCTGTTGAGACCTAGCAAGAAAATAGCACGTGCACAAATCTGTATCTCTTTCAATGACAGTCAATGAACAAAATGCAATATCAGTCTGTCTTCTGCCTTCTTTAGACGGCCTTGTGTGGAGCTACGGCTCAGCCTGACGGCCAAAAGGGCCCAGCAATGAGTGCTGTTGTAATTGATTTGAATAAAAGCTTTTGATTTATTTAATGAAAGCTTTTGATACATTAAACTGTATTGTCTTTCTATCAGATGACAAAGCCTGCTGGTCAAATAGAGCTTCTCTCTCCTTCTGTTGGCGCTCCTCCCTTCCTTCCTCTCTTCCCATTGCCAACCTTCCCTCTTGGCAAATCACTCTGACCCACATTCTGGATATCTGACAACACTTAAGGATCAGTCTGTGGTCATCCTGTGGCTGGTTTGACAGGCAGCTTTGCCAAACCCATGTCCTCCAGCGAAGGCTGGAATGAGATTCCTGCTGGCAGCACTGCTCTCCTCTCTGCCATCCCACCACGTCCCTCAGCTGCGCAGCTGGGGGCAGGGCGTCATCTGCTGAAGGTGGGCAGAGTTTTATTGCTTTGGGTGGGGTTTACCTTCCATGTTTTTAAATAGAGCATCCTCTCCCTTCCCAAGACCTCTGCTGAGAATGCCCTCTTGCAATACATGTACTTGTTGCATGAGATTTCCATTTAACTGAGACTCTTAGGAGCACTTGGACACCCTTCCCTAACTGGCACTGCTAATGCAACTACAAATTCATTTGTTACATTTCTTCTGGACAATGAAGATATAATTTCGTCCAACCTTGAACACAAAACTACTAAATACTTCTTGTTAACAAGCAGTCGGAACAACATTGCAGTGTAATTTTCCACGATCAGCTGTGTGAAATGTACCAAGGTTATGGTGGTTTTACTTTGTAGAGGTGGTTGGGCAAGAGCAGTGTCTTCCCTTTACAACTGACAAATGGCTACATGATTTGGCACCAGATTATTCAAGCAGACAAATTAACTTCAGATATTAATACATTCAGCAGCCAGTCAGACAAATTGCTTGTTCTACAAGCGCCAGAGTGGCCATGGGGGGATTTTCCTTCTGCTTTCAGGAAACCTAACCTTCAGAGCAGTGCCCGGCCAGGCCAGCAAGCCCATCAATCAGCTAACAAAGTTGGCAGCAGTTAAACGCATCTTCAGTTCTCTCTGGAAAGGAGATAGGAAAGAAAAAAAGCTTGGCCAACTTGGCCAAGGTCTACCAGGATTGTCAGAAATCTGTATTTCAAATAAAACACACGTGCCAAGGCTCTGACTCATCATGGCCATCCGAGGACCCTGCTAGGAGCCTGCCTATCCCAAAACTGTTTTTCCATGGACATGGGGTGAGTCACCTTAAAAATGTCCGTCTGCCTCCAGAAACTGACAATGATGGTGTACCTGCAAGAAGAGCTACCATCGCCTCCCTTCTCCTCTTGCATATTTTACACCTAAATCCTTTCAGAAAGGACAAACCTGCTGTTTAAAGTAACATGCTCTATGATAATATAAACAATTGAGGAAATTGAGTATATATGTGTGTATATATATATATATATATAAAAATTACAGCAGGAGAGTTTAAAGTTTAAATGCTCTCAATCAACTAGCGAGAATGAAAAATCCCTAGATCACTTTAACTCTTTCCAGTTTTCAAGCATTTGCATTTATGTATTTTGTGAAGAGCAATCTTCTCGTAAAACTGATCATAACTGAACTGGATATGGACTCAGAAGCCAGTCTGTCAGTGTAACTTATCTCTAGATAAAGAAAACTCAAAGGAAGAGCGGCATTACCACACACGACACGATACTTGCTGTGAGGAGTAATCATTGTGCTCTTTGTACTCACTTAATTGTCTGGTTGTAGAGCTTCAGAAAACATTTCTAGTACAGGAATATTTGAAGAAAGCCTTAAGGGGTGAAAACAAAAGCCAAGCTGACTGTTGCAACACAACTCAGATAAGATTACAAACATAAATTCTGTGTTCAACGGGCAGAAAATGCGTTTATAATTTTATCATTTTGCTCAAGGTTTCCTTAAAATTTATATCTTCGTTGAGTATAAACATATTTTCTCTCTAACATATGGCACTGAACTTAACCAATCAGGAGGTGCTGTTTGTGCTCTGAACGCTAAAGCAATTCCATAAATTATGCAGTATATTTTGTCAGTAAATGTATAGATGGGAAAGTCATTAACATCACAAATCACACCTTGTTGATGTATATGTTAGCATATATTTTTATTATAACTCACAGGTGTGAAGTTCTAAATACACTTCACATGGTGATGAGGTATCCAACTGATTTGGCTTCCAGAAGACATTTAACACTGCTGACCCGTGGGGATGGATTGTTCCTACTGGACTTGGAATTAGTGGCATTGCTGCTCCAGGCCCAGCTAAAGCAAGACACAGTCTGCTACCCATAGGCTGCATTCCCATTGCTGACTGAGAGGGGCCCAGCGGTGCCAGCACATCCAAGCCATGGATATGCTTGTTACAGACCCTGAGCCTCCCACATCTGTCCCCACACTGAATAAATACGGCTAAGTCCTTTGGGGAGAGATGTGTGTGACAACTCTAGACTCGGTCTCCACGCTTTAATTTAGATGTGAACAGCAATAATGTAGTCTTCATTTAAAGAAAGGATTTTTATATCCCTTAACAGCAGGGATAGAGCGTAGAGGATTCTTTATCAGTATTGCATAGGCAATGTGCATATTTAACTTAAGAGTTTATCTTCCTTCAGAAGAGACCACAACAAAACAAAACCTTGGTGGATTGTCCTGATTGCATGATATCAAAGAGCAGTTTTGGTGTCTCACATAAGCAGGTAGATCTCTGAGCCTTCACAGCTCTTTTGCTCTTCCCTTGACAAGCCCAGGATCCCATTGGGAGAAGACTGTCCAGGAGAAACCCACCTTCTGCCCTCTGGCCCCTGGCTGAGCTGCTGGCCCCAGCAAAGCCAGCAGCAGAGAGGGAAAGCTGAGCTGTGCTTCACACAGTTGGTGAACTTTGTTTTCCCTTTGGGGGGGTCATGCCATTCACTGCTGTCCTTCTTGGCTCCTTCCCAACTTGTTTTCTGAGCAGCTATGTGTATGTTGTACAGAAAGAAGGGATAGCATCCAAATCAAGCTCTCTCTCTCGCTCTCTCTTTGCAAGGTACCACAAATCACCCTCATCTTCTAGCATCTGATCGTGCTAGACTATGCGGCACTACTCTTTTTGGGTTAAGTTCTTTAAATGCAGCTATTTTACCCTAAGCACATCCACATATATCTCTATCTATTTTGATACGGATTTTTCGCTTATGGAAAAGGTCAAATGCTTATGAGCAGTTTAACTCATTTGTATTACTTGCTGCCTAGATAACTCTTCATAGATATGTTCAAAAACCAATTTGTGTGACTTCAAATATTTCTTCAAAAGGAAATTATTTTTTCACTATAGTGTTTTCAATCCACGTTCCCTGACCTCAAACTATTCTAGTCCATTAATAAGTCTATTTCTTGTTGAGGAGAACCCTCCACAATTCTCCAAACAAGAAGGGTTCAGCTTTGGGAGAAAACCCACTGAAAAATTTCACAGGAAAAGACAGTACAGTCACCCCATTTTTTCTGCAATTACCAGACCTGGGACTAGCTCACATTTCTGATTTTTTTTCCAGGGAACTCGTGCTAAGCAGCAGCACCACTTTGCTCTTTTATGTAAAACCCAGTCTCATCAATATTTTTCCAACAGATACTCACTGCATTAAATAATTTTCAAGTGATAACGATCTCCAAAGCCAGCTTCCATCAGTGAAATGCATTTACAGACTGAGCCTCTTCACTGATTCCCTCTCTCATGGGTTAAACACCTTTGAGCTGAGTCGAGGGACAGGAAGAGGGAGGCCAAAACTGCTCAACTTCATAAGGACACTTTCCCTTCCTGCACAGCAGAATATTTGAGGTTGATGCCAGCCTACTCAGCTGGAACAGCAGCACTAATGTGAGCATCATGCTCCTGTTTGTAAGGACTTCTCAGAGTACCTGACAGCTGCAAAGCTGTTGGCTTCTCAGTGCTGACCGAAGGTGCCTGAGCCACAGAGGGCTTTGGTCTGCACCACAGGGTCCCAAACAGCTGGACCTCACCAGCAGCTGTGGGGGTACGTGGTGCAAAACACAGCACTGCCACGCAGGTGTCCTGGGCTAATGACTTTGCTAATGATGCATCCTTCTGGAGAGCTCCTGGTGCTGGCACCCTCTGCCCACTGCCATCCGTGCCTCCTCCTGTGCTGCAGGACAAGGGAAAAAGACTCCCCTCTCACACGCAGCCATGCAGGAAGCACTTCTGCCTCTCTGAAGGATGACTCTGAATGATGAACGGCATAAGCCAGGAATCTTGGCAAATTAAAAAGTTTAATTTATGATGCTGCATAATTCTAGCTGCTTAGCAGGTGTGACATTACTTGCTTATTTGAAAGCCAAAAGAGGTAAATTAGATGAAAATGTGCTTTGTAGGAGGTTGTTAATCAGAAAGGACTGCTGGCTCCTTCAAACCGCAGGTGTTCTCAGCCAGTGGACTGTGCCACCAGCAAAGACCTCCCAGCCCCATGGGCTCAGGGCTGTCCATGAGGGCTGTTTGCCTTGTTGGTTTTGGCAGCAGCTGAGAGGCCTCTAACAAGGCAGCTTTCCCTCAGAAGGGCTCAGCTACTATTGCCTTTTCCCCCAGCACAAGAGCTGATCACTGATTCTCAGCAGGAACTGGCACGGCTCCTTGGCTTATTCAGTATCCTACAAATAGCTGCTGAGCAAAGCGATTCTGGAGAAAGAGAGAGAATAACAACAATCTGGAGCCATTCCCACCCAGTGTCAGAGCAAAGTTCATCAGCCAGGAGATTTCTTTTGTATCCAAAAAGAATGACATTAATCTCTGTAACAGAAGAAATTAGTCTCTTTTTGGCAAAGTTTTACTATCACTCACAGTTGCTAATTCACTTGCTCAAAAATCTGAAATCACCTGAGAAAACGAGTCACAGAAGGTCCAAGACCTTCAGAATAGAAATTGCTACAACACATATAAAGGAATAAAAGGTGCTTTCCAGGCCTCCAAGTGGTTTCATCCAACAACATTTGGAAGTAAATGCTAATGAGGGAGGGAGTTAAGTGCTTACAAGCAGTTAGAAAAAAACTGATGTTGGCACTCAGTTTTAAGGTATCAGGGGCCCAGAGATCTGTCCTAGGCTATGTTACAGAACCTTGCTGGTTCTTCAGCTTGATTGTGTCACCTTCAATTCTCCAGGTTATTATTGAAGAGACACAGAAACAGGAGTACAAATCAGTACAGCAAAGCTGTATTTGAAGCCTATTTTCATCAACAGTGTGCAGACAGGATCTTCCTGTGACATGATATGAAACATTCCTGCACACTCCTTAAAATACCCTTTTTCTGTGCTGTGTGAGTCAGATTGCCAATTTTTCTTTTTTTTTGCAATTCTCATATCTATAGGTCTCTGCTGGCTTTTCAGCCTTCCAAGCAGAGCACAGCTGTCAGGCAAAGCAAGCTGTGAGAGAACCAAAACCCACAGCCCAGAGGGTCTCCAGCTGGAGGCAGTCAGGTGGTCAAGAGGTCTCTCCACTAAGGTCTGTGCTGAACTCGCCATGCCGCTCCTTCCGGGCATACATTTCAACCCTGCTATGTCTCCCTCCCCTTCTCCCAGTGTGATACATGTGATTTGATATTTTATGGGGGGTCTGGAGTGTGTGTGTGTGTGGAGGTGATGTTGAGTGAATCTGAGGCTGAGGGGAAATCCATCTTTCTACAAATTCCTGCTCATATTTCTAACTCAGTCGAACCCCCTAATTTATTGTCACCTCCACCTTTCATAACAGCTCCCTAATAGGGCATGAAATACCAGTGAAATGAACACCAGATTTTGGAGAGCCCAGAGCAAATACGTCCTTCTGGTTTGTCATTGCCATTTATTTTTTGAACTTTCTTTCCCTCCCCTTAAGTCCTTGATTCAATCCATGACAGTTTCTTTGCAGCTCAGATGGCTACTCATTTTTCACACCGGATTTTGTGACACGCCATATCAAAAACCTTACTGAAAGCTCAGAACCGCTTAATCGATTTCATTCCCATCATCCATTAATTTAGTAATTCTATCAAAAAATAATCTAGCTTGGGTGGTACGATTTGTTCTTTGTGAATGTGCACAGACTTTTTTCCTTGGGGTTTTCTATCTCCCAGAGATGTATGGAGTTCTTTTCCACTTAGTATTTCATTACTGAACAACAGTCTGATATTAGACTCACCAGAAGACACACTCTGACAGCCGTGGCAGGTAGGAAGAAGTTGCAGAATCCTTCCAGTCCTCCCACTGCAGTTTGGTGGGAATCAGTAAACTAGGTTTTAAGACAAGTGACACCCCAAGCGACCCATAGGATGTGGGGAATCTGGTGGTTTCAGTCCTACCATTGTAAGATTCCTTATTACTGCTTTCCCTCCCAAAAACTTTGCATCTATATCCTCCAAATGTTTTTGCCATGTCCTGACATCCCAGGATCCATTCCATGATGCACTACAGAGTCTTTGCTTTTATTCCCATAGGGTAGCACTTAATGTTCCCAAACAGAAGTGTTTTTGTATTTAGATCAAATTATCAGCAGACAGCGGGTTTTGAGAGAAACATTTTTAAGAGGAATTACTTCTTGTTTCCTCCCACTAAGAAATGGAGTGTACCAGGACAGGATAAACTTGTAAACAAATGAGGTATTCTGACACATCTTGGTCAATCAACTTCTTCAGGTTTATCTTCCAGGTGAGAAAAGCACTTTGAAGCCTGATGGGGCAACTAAACAATGAACTGCTTGAAGGCTGTCATTTTCAGTTCATCAGTCAGGAACTTTTTCTGATTCCAGGTTTTTCATTTCTCAGCCAGGGCATTAAGCAGGTGGGATGTTTTTAAGCTTTAAGTGATGTTCACCCGTCATGATTTCAGGTACTGTCCCTCAGTGCTGACCACTGGGCAACTTAACCTGCAGTGGCTGTTTGCTGAGCATGGACAAAGTTTTCTTCTGGGAGCCCACAGAGAAGACAGAGTAGAATTAATAATTTTAAAGCCCAATTTAAAGGGGCTTGAGAGTTTTACTGGCCTTATTTCCCTTCCCCATTATTTTTTTCACTGAATGTTCTGATAGCCTAATTGCCATATGGTTTGCATTAGCTATATTTTTGCTTTCTACAAGCTGTGTTAAGTCTCTGTTAATGTGGATAATCAAGATGTGATTGCATGATGTTGTGGGGGACAGAAAAGTTTGAAAACAAATGGTCTGTAACACATAATTTGTTCCTTCCCTTTCCATTCACTGTTTTCTGGGCCCAGTCCAGAATTTTTTTCCTAAATGTTGTTTGGAAGAAGTCATCTCCAAGAGTACCTCAGGCACTGCAGACAGGCCCTAGCAGAGCTTGAGAAGCAGGGAGAACAGAGAGCTGAAAGAGGGAGGGAAGGGGAGAAGCAAATACATCTTATAATAACTGAAAGAAGCAGGGCATAAGGGTAGAGACTTGACTTTAGAAGCTCTGTTAACTTTGTTTTTTCCAAAGGAAATTTTCCTCTACATCTTATTATTGCAAGATCAGAGATGGTTCCTGTGTAATGCAGAGGCTGTGGTCACAAAGCACATTCACAATGAAAAACCACTTTGATTTCTATCTGCTGTCTCCTTGTCATACAGAGACACTATCAACACCTGCATACAGACCATGGACCTCAGCCCAGCAGGACTCCCAGAGAAGTTAACAAATCTCATTTAACCTCCTCAGTCTCTGCTAGGAAGCTGTGATTTCCAGTGTAAATAACAAAATGGCCTATACACGCTATTCCTGAAATCTGAGGACAGTGAGACCACAGAACTGTCTGATGCCCAGCCTGATATTTGCTATGACTTTCTATAAAAGATCCTCATTGGAAAAGAGATTGAGGGCCTTCTTCCTGGGAGCAAGCCATCACACACAACACACTCACTTATTCCTGCCAGCCAGCATCTCAAAGCCTGCTTTCTGAAGCTCCTGAACAGCACCACTCTGCTCAATTGCACAGCCCATCACACACCATGACAGGAGGGACTCTGTCGTTTCCCCCCCTGCTTCCTGAGCACACCTCCAGTCAGGTTAAAGCATGCCTGAAGGGTCACAGGAGCATCCTTCTGAGCTTTGGGAGGGTCCCCACTGGGACAGAGAACATTTTCAGGCTAGGCTGAACTTACGTTATTATTTCTTCTGGCCTCTCTTTCCCAGGTTGTGGCCTCCACTGGGCGTTGTGCCCAAAGACACTTTTTCTCAGGAAGGTGCAGACAGCAATGCCTGGATTTTGCCTTTATATGTCAGAGTGGCTCAGGACTTGAAATGATTAGAGGTGATTAGTCTGGCCACTAAGACATTTACCACAAGCTTGCTAACTGGATCCCATCTGATTTTTGTCAAGAAAAACAAAGCAAACCACAATTTCAATGACTTAGAATGAGGTGCTGATTTATATTTATTTCAGTAGAAAATTTAAGCCTTTACGAAGAGGATAAAGTTCCACTGAGACTGAGTGACAGATCCTAACATAAGAAGCTTTAGCATTTTATTCATTTATAAGAGTGTATTTGTATTCACTGTAATGCGTGACAATTCCAAATAACCATCTTTTTTTTAAATGTGCTTCCATTGAAATATGTTAACAGAAGCCTGTGTTCAGAAATCCAGTATTTGCAACATATTTTATGCAAATAGCTATCCTTCAAGGTTAATATCTGTTCTCCAAAGGTGGGGAGAGAGTTCGTACAGTCTTGCTAGAATGAGGCAGTGGATCTGCAACCAGCAGAAAAAAAGAGGTTAAGTCCTGATTTCACCTTGACCCAGCTGTGACAATGCATTGACCTCAGTGCTGACAGCCTAACTCAGGCTTAACCAGGTCTGCTGGCTTTAGTGTGTTCCCCTCGCAGCTGTACTAACATTATCCAGCCACGTGCTCCAGCTCTGCTCCATGTTTCCTCCTGTTTTTCTGGTAGGTGTGCTGTGGTTTATGACTGAGTAAGTATAAGGGACAAGTGTGAAAGGTTAAAATCTTTCATCTAGCTCTTCAGAGGCAAAGAGCTAATGTACTAACTAGCATCTCCATGGAGCAGAGGCATCTTGAGAAAAAAGAAGAGAAAACAGGAGAAAACCAACATTTTGAAAAATGACCCAAAACTTCAAAAGAGCATTAATCTCCCTACAGATAAATGTACCAAGGTTAGAGAACACTGGGGATGTTTTTAGATTGAGTGGCAGAACTTTTCAATAGGCAAAAATAGGAGAAACTGTCTTCCTGACATTCCTATTTATTGTTATTCTTATTATTTAGTATTTGTGTTTCAAAATTTTCCCTGCAGCACCTAAAGGGTTTTATGACAGACACTACAGGAAAGCTTAAAATAGGTATTTTAACTATAAGGATGTAAAAAAAAAAAAATAGAATCCAGTTGCAGAAAAACAGCTGCATCATCTTTTTCTCTGTGCGTGTGAGTGTGTGTGTTAGATGCTGAGTTAGATCTCCAAACTAAATGTCTCCAAAACTTGACCTGAGGATGACATTTCTGTTTTGTGGCAGCTCTTCAGGTTGTGACATTTATTGTTGCTGCTGTGCTTTTTTCTCCGTACAGGGACAAAAACAACCTGCTTCCGTTGTTTGCACAAAACAGAAGCAGTTTCAGTCTCCGACGCCTGCGCCTGTGGCCCCTGGCGATGGCAAGGCTGCCATGGGACACGGGGCTCTACCTCTTGCTTTCCAAGCCTTCAGAAAAAGCCTTGCTGACACGGATACCTTCCTGTAAAAAAATGTGACTGGTGAAGCAGCCTGTTTCCTGTATGATAAATGAACAGCACGTACTAACCAGCTCTAATGGGCAGGATACGGGTGAGTGGCTCGAAATTGGTATAAGAATAGGAACAAATGGAATGGACTGAGGGATAGGAAAAATGCCCATTTGCAGTGCATTTCTTGTCACAAGAATACAGATGGATTTCTCTAAGCACGATGATATCCCCTCTTGCCCCAGTGGTAGCATTTTTGAAGAGGGTGCTGCCACTGCAGTTTCTGATTCAATGGGATCAGAATGAAAATGACACCAGGCTTATTTAAAATTCACATCCCAAATATTTTTTCTTTGCATATTTACACTGTTGATTGGCATTAGCATGCCGTCTGGTACCAGATGAAAGCACAGACTAAGTTCATCAAAGATAACAAGTAATTCTGAGTAATGACTAAATGGCATTCCTAGATATCTACTCTTAAAAAAGAAAATGAATAGTTCTGGTTGTAATTACCAACTCAGTTTCCATACACTAAGCTAGCATTTATGAATATCGAACTAGGCTCTAATTGACTTGTTAGCTATGTGTCAGTTTACTTTTCTAATGCAAAAAAAAATTTAGTTGTTATCACTAAAACTGTTTGTTAAAGTTGAAAGCAGATAAATCATTAATAGGGATTTCATTTATTCATTATGGTTAAAATATATATCTCCACTTGTCACTTGGATGAATCTAGTTTCTTTTCTCATCTCAGCTTATTGACATCACAGATGAAAAGAGCTTCTTTACTGTGTTCCTGTTGGAGGCTTAAAGCCTTTACAATTGTTTATTGATGAACTAGTATTTTGAAAATCAAGACTGCTGAGGCTTAAGATTGTAGTGACAATTACATGGTGTTTTGTTGCAAAGCTAACAATTTGCATGGGATTGATGATAGCTTGACATTAAGCAAATAAGGTATTATTATTGTAATTTAGTTCAGAATTTTGTAGAAAACACTGCCTTGGTCCAATGCACAGATATCTATGCTATGGTATCTCCTTCATGCAGAAATTTAACCACTTCAATACCTTTCACCTTGGCATTTGCAACTGCACAACGCAAACACAGATCTGCCAAGCCCTGCCCACACAAAGGCACGAGAGCAACTCCTCCCAGGGAGCTAGTTCTGCTGCAGATTACTTATCTGTGTTAAGGAGTTCATGCACCCAGGACAGAGGACTGACCCTGGAAGACCTGCTATAAGTGTATGTGGTAGCATACAAGCCTGAAAGATTTCATTGCTAGATGAGCAGATTATTCATCATTTTTTAACGTATTTATTGCCGCCTGCGCTAACAGCTACATCCTCACTAGAAAACAACTAAATACATTCATTGTACTGAACACACCTTGATAGACCACTGATTTTAAAAGAACATCTGAGAAGCTTGGCACAACAACAGAGAACCAGGCGAGATGCACTTCCTGCCATACTCAGTACCAGGTGTAAGGAGCTACTTTGGGACATTCAGACACTGCATATGCCTGTCCTTATATTAGCCAGTAGGAAAACAATTGTATTCAACACAAAAAAATATTGTGTGGCAAGCAGGCTAAAGCCTAGCAATTTTGAACCTCAGCTCTTACACTGCAGTTTTTCACCCATGAGGAGTTTATGGTGTACAGTGGAAAACATTTGTTCTTTCTTGGGAGATGAACTTTAGGATTTGGTGCTACAACCTCAGGGCTAATCCTCATCTCTCCTAGCTGGATGAGTGTAAGAGAAAGCCAGGAAGACCCTGCCCATGCCAATGCTACTCACTCAGGGGCAGCTTGATGCTGATCTGCATCTTCTTAGAACATGTGCTTTGATGGTTCAAGCATGTGTTGGCAGCCCAACTTTCAGCGTTTCAAATTCTTAGTGCAAGTCAACAGTTCTGATGTCAGCGAGGACATACAGACACCCTCGATTCCAATGCAGGTACAGCTGCACAAACACCTGGAAGTTAAATTCTCCATTCAGTGTATCTCTTGACCAACATCTTTATCAACATGAGCTTTGAATTACATCTTTCAGTTGAAACTGGGCACGTGCTGGTGGCACACTCAGCTTTAATAATGAGAAAATTAAAGTCTCTGGTGTCTTGTCAGCTGTCCAGGAACGTAAACTCCCCACATGGAGAGGAAAAAATTTTACCTCTTCTAATGCCAATTAGTGGTGTGACATCTCAGACACTGCTAGATCTAAGAAAATATTGCACACTATGATAAACCTCATGCACCTACAGAACCTAGTATTGCACTGGGGGCATGTGTGGATCAACGATACAGATCTCACAAGATGAAATACGGTGGTTGAGGCTTTAATACACCAGGAAGATTATTCACTGCTGACTAAGTCGACAGATTTTTTTTAATGAAGTATTTTTGCAAACAGGTATCTTCCCTTCCCATCCCCACATTGTCTCTGAAAGCAATGACAGCATATCCATAATTTTCCTTCCTGTTTTTCTCTATTGTGACTTTACTTGTTGAGCGCATGTTGATGTGATTTCTGTGTTCTGTATGAGCCACTGTTTTGTGTCTTATCACTTAAGACTTTCAAGTATTATTACTTGAGTCACAGGATGTAAATTTCACAAGAGAGCAGTGAAACATTTGAACACCACAGATGCAATTTGTTTTTTCATTTGTACTAAATTTACTCAAATTGCTAACTATAGAGAATGCACAGAGTATACTATTATACATTTATTTCCAAAGCATTATTATGGTTTTCATTATTAATGTTCTATAGTTTAATCCTAAAAAAATAATTTAAAAAATTTAAAATATGTTTTTCCTTCATTTAAATCCACAAAGATTTGTGAATTTTAACCTAGAACAAGATCAAGAGATTTCTTCTGTGTGGTATCTTTTCCCAGTTGACTCCATGCTATACTAACTGCAATGATTATGTGTCCTATGCATCCCAAAATATCACTTGCCAAAGAGCAATACAGTGGATTGCAAATTCTGACTGGCCAAGTCACTTTCGTCACTTTGAGTTTCAATAACAAATTGTTAAACAGAAATAAATGAAACAACACAGGCAATATATTTATTATGTTCTTTATCCTTATCCTTTATGTATTAAAAGTACATTGTTCTTGTAAATATACAGCAAAAAGGCAAAAACGTCCAGTGATGCTGCACCCTCTGGGGCAGAAGCTGCTGACAGCAGTTAGGTGTGAAAGCCGTGCTAAGCCCAGAGGTGCAAGAAAATGAAAGGAGAAGCTGACAAACTCAGCACAATCTGTCTTGCAAGGGGCTGGTGGAGAATGAAGAATCTTGTTGCTCATCTCCATGTCAGCTGAAGCATTTTCAGCAGGTACATGGCCATGACAGGTAAGTGCATGAAGGGTGGAAGCAGAGGCAGGCATTCCAGGAGGAGTGTAGAGTCTGATATACACAGGCTGGCTTGGAGTTGAGTCTGGCAAGGGATGTGAAGGACAACCAGAAAGGGTCCTACAAGTTCATAAACATCATGGAAATCATGGCCCCGCTGCCGAATGCATCAAGGGAACTGGTGACATGATAAGGAGAGGCTGAGGTACTCGGTGCTTTTTGCCTAAGTCTCTACAAGGAAAACCATCCTTCAGGAACCCCAGGCACTTAGGACCAGAGGAAAG
>VZTG01001125.1:0-14219 GCA_013397845.1 Melanocharis versteri
AGATGGGGTTAATAAAGGATATGGTTTTGATGGCACATTTTTTTGTGCAAGATGTTTTATCATTACCTTTTGTCCTTGCAAGGCTGTAATGTGAGTGGCGCTACTTCGCACTGAGAACACCTCTGCGTGCAGAGAGCACCGCCATGTGACGGCGCTTTGCAGGCTGTGAAGGAAAGACGACTGCCCCTTGAATTTGCTGCAAATGCAGGTTCCCGCAACATTCCAAATGTTTCAGAGGCAAGCTTCAGGCAGGCTTGTTGTCCTGGCACAGTTCGTTGTTCGAGATGTAGCAGAAAATTCTTCCCTTTAGTTTCAGACAACAAGAGACGCAGAATGTGGGGGTACGTACTGCGGAGAATGAAAGAGCACAGCCCAAGCGTGTGGTGGCAGAAGCAGCGCCCTGGTGAGCTTCTCTGCCAGCACAGTGTTCTGCGGAAGAAGTAGATTTGCCTCCGGGAGAATGAAAGAGCGACACGTTGCAAGAGGCGAAGAATGAAGGCGGTGAGAGCACTGGGTTTGTTTGCACAGCTTCCAAAATACACTACAGCAGTCGTAAGGGGGAATTCCAATGACAGATACTTGTGCTTTCACCTATTTCTCTTCCAGCCCTATGTGAAAACAGTTGAACTTAGCTTTAGGCCCTGGGATCTAGAGAACACGATGGTAAGAGACAGCGGAGAAGCAAGGTAAGGAGTGCAGCAGAGAGTTTGAGGTGGCTTACATGCGGCAAGGGGACGATACAGACTACACTGGCGGTTACTACTAAAGCCCTTTTCCATGACAGCAGCTGCTGGACATTGTCAACTGAGCTGCGAGAGTAATTTATTTGACAGCCTGTCTATCTGGAAAACAAGATACAAAGCCGCAGTGCGTTTTGCGCAATTTAAATGCTGCAAGGGACTGGGATACTTTAAGAATGTCTTTTGTCCTGACACTTCCAGCTGTGTGAGTTCTAGCTGCTTGGACTCGGAAAACACTGAAGGTGTGTGAAAGTGATTGCTGTGCAAGAATCAGGTGTTGTAGGGAAGAAGGAAGGTCACAACAAATGCTTTCTGTTCTGGGACATCTCTGAGTCTGAGCTGAAGCCAGAAAAGCTTTTATTTAGCCGTGGACTCTGGCCAACTTGAGAGGTGATGCTATATATATAGTTGAGAAGGAAAGTACGAATCATTAGTGTGTTTTGTCTAGAGTAGATACTGCAAAGGGAAGAGGAAGGCCAGCACTGGCTTTTTGTTCTCAGACTTCTCCTTAGGGAGCAGCTGCTGGACCTTTTGAAGGGTTTGGGGATCTGCGAGAGTGAGAGGGTAAGATGGTACAGAGGGCTTGAGGGAAAGTGCATATCTCCAGGAAGCTGGATGCAGTTCAGTGGGTGTGAATTACGTGTTGAGCAGCTGATGGCACAGAAAAGGGTCTAATAGAAAGGGGACGTGCTTCAATTGCCTTTTCTTTGGCAGCCTATAATCTGCACAGCCAACAATGAAACAATTCTTCTTCCTTCCCCGCTACATGCAGGATCATATTCTTTCAAGTCTCCAAGAGGCAGGATCCACAACGGAGCTCTTCCCACACTGCTCTCACACGAATGGGGCCAGGCCAGAAAAACGCTTGGCTCTTTTCCTGGGCACGGTCAGCGCTCACGAAAACAACCACACGATGGCGCTGTCGGCTCGCAAAAGAAGGGAACGCCTCCAGCCCAGCTCGAAACAACCCCAAGGGCAGAGCTGAGCTGGAAACGTCCCTGCTCTCAAATCAACTGTGCCAGGAAAATATCATTTCCCTGATCTTGCTCTTCCAAGTGCAAACTCTTCTTTGCACCACACTCAAAGGGCAACACGAACTCCTTTGCCCTAACAAAAGTTTTCACTCTCGCAGAGTCCTGCTACAAACATGAAAACATCTGGCAAAAACAGAGCTCACAAAAGTGCCAGCTGAGAAAGCTCTTGCTGCCTATAACTTCAAATGCACCCACCGAACTACCAGCATACACCCTGCTCTCGGCACTTTCCTTCTCAGCTCTAGGTACCATCCTAAGCCTTCAGTCTCACAGAATCTGGATCCAAAGGCAATGGCACCAGGGACTGCTCACAAACTAAAGGTACTGTGAAAAAAAGCTCAAGAGCTTGGTATTTGCATTCCCCCAACAGTTCAACATCTCTAACCTAGAGAACTGCCTATTGGGAAAATCCTTTTAATTCACCAAGTGAATTCACTAAAATGTGCAGATCCAAACTTGTTTTCTTTGCCAAAGAGAGGATCTAGAAGCCCACTTGAAAGAAAAGGCATTCTTTCCTCCAAAATGCAAGACATGCAGGGACTGATCCCATAAAAAGGTGCTGGAACACTGTTACAGGGCATTACCCTGCCCGGGGCACTGGATCAGCTGTACACCAAGACTGAGTATAGCTGCTTATCTTGTCCAAAAGAAGTATGCTGCCAAAATTTCAGAAGACCGCCTCTGAGAAGTGCCAAATTGAATCCTTCAGGAGACCACCTTCCAAGGATGGATACTGACTCCGTAACTGTACAAATTGAGGCAGTGCTTCCACACCAAATATGCCAGGACAGAAAGTTGCCTTGACCTGCACGAGGCAGCTTCTTTATCTGCACCTCCAGCATTGGGGTTATGTGCTTTCTTTCCCATGAAAAAGCATTGCCATTCTCCATAAGGGACTTAGCAAGCAAAAGTTGCATACCATCTCCAGTATTGCATACGTCCAACAATTGCTCCTACTCTGAAGGGCCCAGGACAGAAATGTCTTGCGGGACTTCCTCCCCATGGTACTTTAACATCTGCTCCACCAACACTGGCACTATGTCCTTTGCTTCCCAAGGAAAGGCACTCTGAGTCACTTGGCCTTGCCTTGCCTTTGGCACTGTGCCTAGCTTTTCCTAGCCTACCCTTGCTTTGCTTGCCTTGCCTATGTCTCCCTTGCCTTGCCCTGCCTACAACTTCCTTGCTTTGCTTTGCCTTGCCTACCACTCTTTACCTTGCCTTCCATGCAGGCAAGGCAAGGCAAACCAAGTGTAGGCAATTGTAGGCAAGTCAAAGGAGAGGTAGGCAAGGCCAGAGCAGTGAGGGGAAAGCAAATGGAGTGGTAGGCATGAGAAGGCCTAGAAGTTATAGGCAAGGCTGGCCATAGGAAGGTAACTCCAGTGATGAGTAGGCCCAGCAGAAACAGGAAAGGCTAGGCAAAGCAAGGCTCTGGAGGAAAGCAGTACGCAGGTCAAGGGTGGGGCATGGGCATGGACATGCAAGGGAATGCAAGGCTAGGATGGTAACCAGGGCATGGTAAGGAAACTTGGGTTGCCAAGGCAAGGCAAGTGACAGGTACACCGAAGGACTGTTGGTACACAAAAGCAGCCAGGACAGAATCTTCTTTCTGGCTTTGATCTTGCATGGGCCGTCTTTAATCTGCACCTAAAACACTTGGGCTGCCTGCTTTCCTTCATATGCAAAAGAACTGTCATTCTGGTCCCGAAGCCCAAGGGTGAAATGTGACTTGCCTGTCCAAAATTTAACACATGCAAGCACTGGTCCCAGAAAAAAGCTGCCCAGAAAGACAGTTTTTGGTTTCATGTGACCTCCCCTGGGCTTCCTCTCATATGCTCCTGAAAACCTGGGGATACATGAGGGCCTTGGTTGTCCTCAGGGGAGCAAACAGGGCATGGCAAGGCTGGGAAGTGCCAGGAGGAAAGAGGGTTGTTGAATTCCAAGTGGGGGAGGTGTAAGCAAGGTAATGCAAGGCAAGGAAGTGCTTCAAGGTCAAAGCAAGGGAAGTAGTGGCTTTGCTAGGCAAGACAAGGGAGAGGTGGGCAAGGCAATGGGAGTCCTAGAAAGAGAAGGAAATGGAAGGGTTGACCTGGACAAATGAGAAGGGAAGTCAGGTGGGGGACGGGTGAGAGTCCTAGAAGGAGAAGGAAATGAAAGGGTTGACCTGGACAAATGAGAAGGGAAGTCAGGTGGAGGACGGGTGAGCATGTCACTGCAAGGCAGTGGAGAGAAGGAAGGCCAAGGGAAGGAAGGCCAAGGGAAGGATACAGACCAGACAACAAGGCAATGCAAGGTGTGGGGAAACAAGGCAAAGTAAAGGAAGGGACAGGAAAAGCAAGGAACTGCAAGAGAGGTTTAGGCCTGGAAAGCCAGGCCCTGGAGGAAAGCAGTAGGCAGGTCAAGTGTGGGGCATGGGCATGCAAGAGAATGCAAAGCTTCTTTTCAGATGCTTCCCAACCTTCTTTTTTCCTGCAAGATCTCAACAATAAAGTTTATTCGTATTTCTTTTGAGTGTCATTTCTTTTGACACTCCCTATCCAGATTGTTCTGAGAAATGTAACAGACATACAGTAGCATTGCAAGACTTTCAGTCTTGATTGCCTGCAGCATACTTTACAATTTTTTTTTTCACAATTCACGTTAGCTTTGCCTTCCACCTAGTGTTTGCATTCCCCCAATGAAAAGCAAACTATTTTAGCTATCTGAGTCAAGAGGTATTACAGAAAAAGACATCCTTAAGATCAAGAACCATGTACCATTTTTATTCCCTTATATGTGCTGTCAAGAGCATGTATGGATTAGCTACTACTGGATGAATATCAGGTTCTTTCTATTAATGGCCCTTAAATATTGTACTATCCTATAACTCATAATACCGATGTGTTACATTCTGATTCACACATTTTCAATAACCCATATTCTAAAATTTTTTCCATAAGTTCCTCCAATTTTCCCCTTGCCTCCCACTTAATATGATATTGTCTTTGATTTACTGGTCTGGCTTCATGTTTGAGAGTAATCCTCACTGGTCTGGCCACCTTTGGTCACCCAGGCATCTCAGGTACCCATACCAACAAGGGTCACAGCATTCTCTGCCTCTTCTGGGATTTCTCCCAACTCTTCTTATTCCTGTAACATAAAGTCTTTGCCCTGATGGCATTTGATTCTGGTGTTTGAATTTGTATTTCCCCATACTAGAAAGTTATTTGAACATCCAATTTTCCCAATAAATCTCTCAGTAACAAGGGTATTGAGCATTCAGATTAATTGTTGTTTCCTCCACTGTTTTGTTACTTTAAATACTAATAGTTGTAAAAAAAGCCCTGTCCTTTTTTCTTCCTTGTCATACCCACAACGTTTACAGGTTCTGACCTAGTTTTCCTCTGCACGTATTCAGTACTGATTAAGTTGTTCCTGTATTAATTAAAAAATTAATTTTTCATTCCCCAGCAATAATGTAACAAGGGCTCAGCTGAGGATTACTTCCCCTGTTCCCTCAGGGGCATTTCTCATTTTCATTTATGGTCTTGAGCTTGATGGCTTGAAGAGCCTGGTTTAGGTTCTTCATTCAATTTCCCCTGACATGAGGACATTCCCTTTTCCAATAACCCCTTTCTTTACAAATTGCCAAATGCACTTCAGCTACCAATTATCACAACAGAAATTGACAAATATACTTCAGCCACTAATTATCACAATACAAATTGCCAGATATACTTTAGCCACCAATTATAATATTCAACCAATTGTTGTTGAGTTAGCTGAGTCCTAATTATGGTTTCAAATACTTTAGCAACTCTATCCGGATCTTCCCTTTATTCTTCTACCACCTTTCTCCATGACATTAAATTCACTCTTAAAGACAGGATTAGTGGACTATAATTCCTGACCACCTGCTGGAGGGGAGCCATGAGTACTTCCCCAGCCTCTCCCTCAACATCTTTGCTGCCTTCTAGTGCGTCCCGCTATCAGACCATAATCTTCCAATCACCTAAAGGGTTCTCTCTGTTCTAGTCCACTTTCCCACGACCTACTCATGCATCTAACCCTATTCCTTGGTGATTCATCATTCACACCCCCCATTCTTTGCCACAGAGCAAGCATCATCTCTAAACCCTTCTCCTCTCACCTGCACTTTAAGAACATCCTACACTGCATACAAAAACCACATCTTTCAACCCTTTGCCTTTCTTTTCCTTTTCAAGTTCATAAGGAACTTCATCACACTTATTTTCCCTTCTACGAAACATCATTAATTGCAAAATGGTATTATACTGTAAGGTTCCATCCTTACGCCACTTTTCTTGATTTGGCAGCATGCAAAGTGGCTACCATTGATTACAAATTTTTTTAAGTTTTTCATGCATGAAGAGATCACGACCAATTTGTTTCCAGTGTTTCAAGATACTCTCAGTGGGGACACTTGTGATACCCCTTTCAAGGTTTTATTTCCCATTATAACCAATTACCATTTAGGAGCTCCTTAGAAGGGGCACTATCCCTTCTCTTTGATGTGACTCTAACCGTTTCCTTTGAAGCAACTCTAAGCCTTCCCTTTTCCCACTTTACGTACATTTAAACCAAACCCTATGTAGCTTTTGATGCGCCTTACAGGCAGGTTAAGATTTAACACCTTTAAAGTAAGGAATGTCTTTATCTTACCAGGGGTCTTGCTCCAATTTCCTTCAGAGTGGGGATTGCAGGTTCTCCCCGAGAATCCCTTGGCACTGGCTGGAGGTCCTGTGATCCCTTGGATCCGTTGAAATTCAGGAGTATGTGCTACCTGGGTGGCCAAAACTGTTACCAAAAATTCGGTAAAATAAAAAAAAATCCTTAACACCAATGCAGCATTTAGAAGCAGGCATTCTTTAATCGGCTGGATGCACAGGGGGATAGCTCCTCCCAAAGCCATGCATGCTGAGTACAGGGAAGTTTCTGTTTATATACTGCATTTTACATACATATTCATTGATTGCCCTGGACTAAACATATATATGATAATCATTTCCCCAAAACCATTAAAATATTTCCCCTCCCTTTTATGCATGCGTTCTTCTGTCCTAGGGGTCTCTATAGTGGTCTCTAGTGCTCAGGGACCCAAATGTTCCATTCGACCTGGCTGAAATGGCAGGACACCGGGGCTGGTGAGCTTCCAATTCTCCTTTATACACAACGGGCATTTTGCAGCTCCATAGGCCAGTGATGTTGGTAGAACAACTATTGTATTAGCTCACCAGGTGTAGATAATTTATCATCTGGTAACATAATGATTCTTGTCCAAAAACAGTTGTCTTGGGTTACAATGTAAGGTGTAACCAAAAGTACGTATTCTACTACCATCTATATGAGCTGTTAAAATGGGTGGAGTAGTGTTCTTTATCTTCTCCATGACTCAGTCCTGCTAACTCCCTCTGGGGAAGCAGCAGCCACCCTGGGGGAGCCATCTCTGCTAATGGGCCATCAAGGTCTCCCAGCATGACTCAAAGAGTTATATCATCCCATTGTGAGATGCCACGCCCTGGGAGAGGAGCTGAACATTCCTACATGTCTATATGAAACTTGGGACAACACGATAGCACCACCACTGGATTCCCAGGGGACAGGAGCTCTCAATAACCAGCACTGGACCTCCAAAAAAGCACCAGACCTTTTCTACAGGATCACCACTTTGACAAGACCACATCCATCCAGCGGGACTGCAATCACTGTTTAATCTGACTGTTACCACCACCCTGACAAACAGGATATCAGGTCATATTCTGACTGTCAGTTTAAGCCAGGATTCTGTAGTATTTCCTTTACTGTATTTTTTCCTATTAAATTGTAGTTCTGACTTGGAATCTCTCATAACATATTTGTGTGGAGTTAATTCCTCCTGCTGGTTTGCCTTCAAACAAGTACAATATTCTTTCGCACAGAAGGACTCATCTTTTTCATTACCAAAAACATGCATGGAGGAGCATATTGCTTCCTATTATCAAATATTCCAGAGCAAAGGCTAAGTCATACAAGGAGAATGGTAAAAAAGACACTTCTGACAGCTGTCTTGGGTATTCATAATTCCTGGAATGGGCGGCAGGAAATCTGAAACACTGGTGTGAACTCAAGTCTGTCCTTAATTCTGTCACACTACCAAGGCTTTCCCCTCCGGTTCTCCAGTGCTACGAAGAATTCCAAATGGATGCACTCCAAACACATGCCCCCATTTATTCCTGCCTGGGATGTAGTTGCAACAGATGAGGTCTTCTAGTGGGGAGATACGCAAAATCATAGGAGCACAACATAAAGCAGAAAGGCAGACTGGAAGTCACATACAATATGCCAGGCAAGATCCTGATGTCCCAAAACAGTGAATATAAGAGTGATACAGCAAACAAGATGAGCCCCTAAGCATTGCCCAGCCTCACTGCCTCTTGCTGAGAAACTTCCATTCAAACAGCCAATCAGCCTTCCCTTAGAAATGTGGTGGTCAAATCCAATTGCCTACTGCAAGCAGGTCCTGGATTCCACATTCCCTAAACTATGCCTGGGCATTGTCTCTAGCTAAATGGTATAGATCCAAACCTGGAGTAACTAAGGCTATAAGCCCACTTGATGACAGCAAGTTGTAGGGCATTACCACAAGAAGACTACTTGCAAGTTGCAGAATAAATACACAGAAAGTTTATCTAAAGCTATTTAAAAACTCATGCTAAGCAGATAATCTTACATTCTTATTATTCACTAAAACTTTATACCATATCAAGAATTTTTTAAATCACCATGACATATTCCTTTGTAACAAATTTTCTTGTCTATGCCATTGAAAAATGGCTTCACAAATTTTCAAGCCAAATTGTTTGGTTTTTTCTTACACTTGTAAAAGTAACTTCTATTTTGAAGGATCCCAAAAAAACAACATCAAGAGTTACAATGAATCTCAATCCCTTCTCAATACACAATACATCCATTAATTTTTTTAAACTTGACACATCTCCCTACTTTTAACTCAACCACTTGCAACTTCTGCCTACAAGGAGCAAGTCTAAGGTCATGGGAGCAAGAAAAAGAGCTTTCTTCTCCAATGTCACAATCTAGTTTTCAGTCACAAAATGACTACAGGTTAAGCTTTGGCTAAGTGACAATATTACCAAGTTCAAAACATGAAATTAGAAATTAAAGAAAAAACAAACCACCACCTTATGAGCTTCATCTGTCATGGGAAAAAAAGAAAAAATCCTTCTTGTCTACCTTTTCTAGACCATGCACTAAGGGTGAAAAAAAAGGCACTCTGTACTCTATATGTTTCTTGAATCTCAAAATGTGGTCCATTATCATCACCCCAGGATTGTATACACCTATATATTTCCTGGAGAGACATGTTTTGGTTTGCTTTATTTCACATGCAGTTAAAAAGTTTGTGAAAATAATTTAAGAGATAGAAAGAAATACCATCAAGGTGTTACTTTAGAGGAATCGCTAACTGCTACCTGCCATTTTATCAGAAAAAACCACAGTGCTGATGATTTAATTGAAATTATTCCTTTTCAAAAATGGAATTACAGCTTCCTATGAATTAGAACTCGATGTGATTAAAATTAACCATTTCACAAAATAAGAAAAATTCCATGGCAGTCACTATGAAGGAAGATATATGGCTAAAGATTCAAAGATAATGACCTTCAGAAGGAATAATTTTAGAGACAGAGAGGGGTGCATTTGCAGGCCTTCATGCTAGACTATTCTGCTCAACAAGACTTCTCTTACATAGTGTTTGCAAATAATCTGCAGAAGAATATTTGCGTTGAAGAACAAGCAACAGTTCCACAGAATATCCATCTTGAAAATTGTCATAATTCCTATATTTTTTTTACTATTGATAGTTTCTTAAGGCCAAGCAGTTGATGTATTCCAAAATAATCATTCAGAGCTGATAGTACTGCTGCCTAAGCAAATTGCATGCTTCTAATAAGGATTATACATTCTACTTTTTTTGGACAACCTGCAGACCCAGGAATCCTGCAGAGCACCTGCATTCTGGACGAGAGTTCTTGTTGACGTTTGGGAGGGTGACAGAGCACTGACTGTCCCTTCAAAAACACTATTCTGTGTGGGAAGGAAATCCAGACACATAGAAGACAAAATGGTTGCATGAATTGGCACCCAGTTGATATCACCACAGATTTAGAACTACAGCCTCTACTTGACATCAGCTGTAGTAATGTGGTCAAAGGAAACTCACTCCTTATTTCAGCCATGAGTTAATTCTGAAGAATGTTTATTCTTAATTTCAAATGCCAAATATTTTCCATCTATTTTGTTTTTCATACTTACCTGAGTGAGTTACAAATGGCATGAAATACAGTAAGCTGCATGGGGAAGGCCAGCACAAGTCTTGTGAAAGGCAGTGCTGCTGAACTTTTGCAATTCTGGGTATCTACTGCTTGCATGCTCAGGTACACATGGCCTTTCAGGATTTAGCCCTACAGTAGCTCTGTATAATCTGGCCTGTTACTATTTGTTCGTTGAGCAATGCAATTGTTTAAATTAATATAACTGAATTTTCCTAACAGGTTTGTATGTTCCCTGTATGATTTATCATAACATCAAAGGACAGGAAATTGTCTTCCTGCTTCCAAATCTCCAAGTTACTTTCCCCCTTCCTGCATCAGGCCAGATGTAGGATTACTAAGTTTTTTTAACCAAAAATTCATCGAGGCAGGAAAAATGAAGACAAGTAAGAGACAGAGAGGGATTCCAACATCCAAACAAGAATGACCCAGCACTAAGGGCAGTCAACTTGCAAAGGAAAGACAAAGGGTTAGAATTTAGGTCTCCTGCCTGACGTGGACAAGACAAATCAAATAAATAAATTACATCCTGTATCATTCTCCTAGCCACTAACTGTAATTCCAACGTGGACCAATTCTGCATTTGCTTTAAGTACCATTAGTGCAGCTTATTTAAGCATGTGCCTGGCATGCACTAGCAATGAAAATTATTATCCTGCTTTACAAATATTACACCTGGAATAAATTCTCAGATATCAGTAGGCCTCTGCCCAAAGTATTGTCATGAAAGAACATTTGGCTGCTTGCAGGAACACACATTTGTACAAAGAACCCCCTTGGATGCTGCAATAGTACAGTGTAATGGAATTTGAGACATTCATAGAGGGGAAAATTAAAAAATAGAAATCAGCATTTTGGCTTGGAAGACATTTTGTGAAAAACAACTCCCTACTGGGATCAGAAAGAAAGATTTTGAGCAAGCCAACCCTTAACAACATCAACAGCAAAGATTTAAGAGATTCTTGAGCAAATTAATCAGACTTGTTCAGAGCTCTACAGTCTATTCATCAGCATACATTTGCAGACATTCTGAGATACTTAAGACATATAGAAGGAAATACAACATATTCAAATAATTTCCAACCACATTACAACGGCATGATTACACATATTAGCCTTGTAATTTTATGGATCTCAACAAGAGTCCTGCAATTTCCAAATACATTCAAAAAAGGCAGAAAACCAAAGAAAATAAATCGTTTCTTCATACAGCAAAGCAGTTGCAAAGCTGTTCTGCTGAGCTCTCTCACCCTATTGCTCACATGAGTCCTGAAAGCAGTCTTTCCATACATATGACGAGACCACCTCTGTATTACCTAGCAGAGGCAGGCTATTTAAATTTTTATCCATACCATGTGCTTAGAAAAAACCTCTTGTTTGTAATCTTCAGTGTGTGAAACAAAATCAGTTCACAACATTTGTAATAAACAGAGGCATCTTTGTAAACTTCTAAACACATTTGTACTGAGAAGAAATTACAGTGGTATTACAGCCTTAACCGCAGCAGCCTGAAAAACCGCAGCACCAAGTTGGTTTTTTCAATATTAACTATGTGAAATTGGGATTAAACTGAATAGATGATGTATAGCATTGTAAACCCATGTTCATATACCTATTTCGAATATTTGATACAATTAGCCCCTGTTCCTTATGGAGCTTTGAAACGCTTTTAACAGTTGTATGACTACATATTTATGAACCAGGTCATTTGAACATTTTACAGAATTTTGCCCTACTCTTGTTCATTTGAAGAATCCTTGTGGGAAAATATGCCCATTTGAAAACACAAATGGCAATCTACTCTCTTTTTTTTTAAGTGAAATGCAAACATCCTTATCTTCTGTATTAAGCTTACGTAATGAAGATGCTATTTCCATGTGCAATAAAGCCCAGAAAGACCTTCATGGCTGGGCAACTCAATTACACCGCCAGTATTCCAAATATACAAAACAATCACACTGATTTAAGATAATGAAAATGGACCTAAATATTTTTCCTCTGATAGCAAATAAAACAGTAGATTAGAGCTAAAATAAGGCATTCCTTTAGCTTGACTCTGTCACCTTTATTTGAACTGTATGTAACAATTCAACCTTCACAAAAATCCCATTAATTTCTCCAAGTTAGGTTTGGGAGCAGGTGCTGGAAGATAGTAATAGCTGAAGCTGAACTCCACCTTGCTGTAGAATCGCACTGAATATCTGTGCCTTGTAAAACTTTTTTTACACTTTCATAAAATGACTAACCATTGGAAAATCCATTAGGTATCTGTACATTAAACTGAGTGATTTGAGAACCTTTCTTAAAACCTTTCTTTTGAAAAACAAAATTATCAAAGATTTGTGGCGTTAATTGTTAGACTAAGGGGCACAGCAGTGTTGCACTAGAAAATAAAAATTGTTCCGGGGTGGTATAGAGCTAGATATGGAAAAATAATCAGCCTTTTAAAAGACATCTATATAACTCTGGAAGTGCACCCCAATAAATATGATATCTGTATTTTAAGCACAGTTATTGATTTTGGAAGGTTCAGCATGAATTTTTTCAAGATGTGGTTATTTAATACCTGCTTGCACTTCTTCCTCTTGACCAGGTAAATAATATGCCTTCTTAAGTCATGTCTGTAGATTTTATTCACTCCTTTTGGCTTATCCATACAGAATTAATTGTTACAATTATTTACTAATTTAAATGAAAGCGATTTTTCAGTTTTAACAAGGTTACATTAATACTCACTTGTAGTAAATGCAAATCTGTTTATGGACTTATCAAAGGAAAACGTTAAGGTTTCAAGACAAAATTATAATGGTGCTCCACAAACCTATATATTTTATATAAAAACATCCAGATTTCTCCCCTCTGCCTTTTCAGAAAGTTATTTGGCAAAAGGAATTAATCCCTAGTCCACAGCCATCTAAAAGCAGATACCACTGTATTCATGTTCTGAGATATATAATGATCAGTTACAAAATAATTGGAAAAACCCTGTTTTTTTCAGAAATAAAAGTTCCAGTTAACTCTCAGGTAAAAAGCCCTCTCACATGTATATAGAGAGGGTTTGATCTATACAACTGCATTATTACCCATTAAGGTTGTCTTTTCAGTGTTGTTTCCAGTCTGACATGACATTCCTTGGCTTGAGTTGTCATGATTTATTTTTCCAGAATATGGGCATGAACGTTCAAAAGAAAAAAATGATAATTCATGCTCCTGCTTAGCAGTCATGAGAACACAACTTAAAGAAATAAATTAGCTTGCTAGTAAGTGCTCTGAAGAGAATCCTCCTCAGAAAATGGATTTTAGACTTTTAACCAAGTCCTGTTTTCTATTTGTCTGATATTCAAAACAAACTACTCTTCACTGTGTAAGTACATATGTGGGTACATTTATACCTACATACGTGTATACACACATATGTCTATCTATCTATATATACACATTTATGTTTACTGTGGATTATATCCTCTTTTTAGTTTCCTAACTATTAGTCCTATCAGCATATAAGTCTTTAATTCAACGTCAATCAATAGATTTAAAATTATATTTTCCTTAAGAGTTTTTAACAATTCAATCATGTTTTCACAGAAGACAACTAAGAAATCATGCTATCTGAATTTTCAAAATAATAACAGAATACTCTTTATCTGTGTAATGCATTTTGAAACTAATATGTTCCCAGCTGTTATATACTTTCCTACTAATTATCGACTGTTCAAAAAGAATTATTCCTCTGTTAAATATGCCTTAATTCTCATAACTATTTTAATCATGAGAAGCATGAAAACAGAACAAGTGAAATGAACAGGAACAGCATCACTTGGAGCAGGGGTTCTTCCTTTGGGGCATAATGCACACTGGATAGTAAAGGAAGTCTTAGGTACACAAGGACTTAAGTACATCCCCAACAATGTGCAGTCAATCACTGACCTATTGAAGTCAATGTAAATTAAAACTTTCATTAGCATAAACAGAAAAAATTGTTATATTTTCATCTATTATATAGGAATAAAATAACATATGATGTATTAAATATTATATACATAATATAAATTACATATAAAATCACACATGAATATATTGAAGAGTTTGACTGATAATATGGTTTCTTTAAAAGTTTG
>VZTG01001133.1:0-137645 GCA_013397845.1 Melanocharis versteri
CACACGTGCCTCAGTACAGGTTTCGCAAGAGGGACAAAGTGATGTTCTATGGGAGGAAGATCATGAGGAAGGTGAGGGCATCTGGTAAAATCCAGGTGTAAAGTTTGCAATACTTCACTTGCTGAGCCTGGCCCAGGGCCTTCTACCTATAAAATCTCACTGGGATTTTGTGGATGTTTCAGAGCTCCTGCAATACTGACTGGATTGCTGATGGAGCAGCAGTTGCTTCTCCTTCTGGCCAAACCTTTCCTCTTTGAAAAATATTTGCAGTCAATGAGGGTAGCAAGAAAATCAATGGGTATCTAACTCCCGTAGGGAGTTAATGATTGTTTAAATATCCCAGAATTCCAAACTGGTTTGGGATGGAAGGAACCTTAAAGCCCATCCCATTCCATCCCTGCCATGGGCAGGGACACCTCCCACTGTCCCAGGCTGCTCCAAGCCCTGTCCAGCCTGGCCTTGGGCACTTCCAGGGATCCAGGGGAGCCACAGTTTCTCTGGGCACCCTGTGCCAGGGCCTCCCCACCCTCATGGGTCCTGGCTGTTCCCTGTCCTGCCGAGTCCAGGTGTGCACTTACTGCAAACCAACATCTGTAGAAAAATGAGCTACAGGGAAGTAACCACCCCGAGTGACCCTGTGTTGAGGAACACTTCCTCCTGTGAGCTGCCCCAGCCTCTGCCTCCCACACTTCATTGAAGTGAATTCAAACACTTTGACGTAATTAGACACTGGTGGGTTTAATATTCAGTTCTAGAGCTCTGTTTCATTGTGGAGGAGGTGGTTACTCCCTGAATCTTGCATAGTAGGTCAGCCTTTAGGTAAAACATGGCCAAAAAAGCCCTCAATGAGAGGAAGTTTTGTGTGTGCAGCTTCCTGATTTTAATGTTCTTCGTAATTTTCATGTGCAACTTCATCATTTGAATAATTTTTAACCAGGCTGTTTATGTGTAACTCACATAAGAAAAGAATGCTTAGAATTCCACGTGGAAAAATAATTTCAGGTAGTTTTTTTGTTTGAGCTTTAGACCTTACTTTTTGCTTTTCATCCTGAGTAAGGCATAGAACAATACACCCAAACTGCTATAGGTTCTACTTCATGGATTTTTGATAATATACCAAGATTTTACTTTCAAAGAAAATCCCTCCAAACTAATTAAAGATTCCTCTGCAACAGAAACTTTTTACAGAGATTCAACTCTTTGGGTAACAAATGGAGAACTGGAATGTTTTGAAAGTAACTGATGAGGGGCTTTCTTGGTGTAGCAGTTGTGGTGTTTCTCCAGAGGGTGGCACTTGGGAACTAGGAAAAGTGAGGAAAAGCTTTGGTTTGTCACCATCACAGCCAGATAGAGTCCTGGAATATCTTCCGTGGGAAGGGACTCACAAGGATCATCGAGTCCAGCTGCTGGCCCTGCACAGACACCCCAACATCCCACCCTGTGCATCCCTGGCAGCGCTGTCCCAACGCTCCTGGAGCTCTGGCAGCCTCGGGGCCGTGCCCATTCCCTGGGGAGCCTGGGCAGTGCCCAGCACCCTCTGGGGGAAGAACCTTTCCCTGATCTCCAGCCTGAGCCTGCCCTGCCCAGCTCCAGCCATTCCTGGCTCCTGTCCCTGTCCCAGAGCAGAGATCAGTGCCTTACTCCTCTTCCTGATGCTGAGTGTTCCTGAATGAGAGCCACAGCTAAGAATCTTTCCCCTCTACCATCCATTAGCACTGTTGATTAGCAAAATCAAAATATACTCTATGTCCTTTTTAGAAAGGAAGTGGTCCTGAAGTAGATATTCCAATCCTCCAAGGTCTTACATGAGCTCTTCACTCTGCTCACACTCTAATGGCTGGTAAATGTGTTGGTGCCTCAGCAGAGTTGTTTTTTTTAGTTTTGAGTTTTTGTGACTGTTTTTGTTTCTGGTGTTTCCTCCTAGGTCACAACTCTTCCAAACTCTCTGGTTGGGAACACCGTCCCTCGCCAGAGGATGAGGAAACGGGCAAAGGTTTTATCTCTGGCTAAAAGGTACTTGGGACTTTGGGAAGGGGAAAATTCGCATCAGGGAAGCTGGTTTGGGGTTTTTGTTCATGGTGTGGAACCTATCCCTAGCAGAGCCCTTTTCTGTAGCTGTTGGTTTTTCCCAGTCCTGTCAGCTGTGGATCAGCTAGGAAGTTTGCTGAACTGGGATGGTTTTGGTGAGGAAAGGCAGGAGGGTGGAATGTTTTAGCTAACTGATAATATGTAACTTGGGATGGTGAATTTTAGTATTTACTATGTACTTATTTAACATTTCCTATTAGTACAAATTCAGTATTTACTATTAGTACAGATGAGAGAACATCCTGAACTTATGTTTTCCTTTGTAGGATTCTGCGTATTAAGAAGGAATGTCCAACCCTGCAGAGGAAGGAACCTCCTCCCTCTTTGCTAGAGGCAGATCTGACTGAATTTGATGTCAAGAATTCCCATTTGCCATCAGAAGTCCTGTACATGCTTAAAAATGTCAGGTAATGTTAAATGGAAAGAGAAGTTTAGAGTTTGGTTTTGATGGATGTTCAAGTGATGTAAATATTTGACAGTTTGTGTCAAATCTCAGATTTTATGACTGCATGGTCAGAATCCTGAGGGAGTTGACTGAAATTCATCTGAGCATGAGGACAGAATAAATTACTTTGTTTTCTAGAATTTTCTAGAAACATTAAGGAAATAGTTGAGTTTGTTTTAAAAATAAAGAGAGAGATGGGGGGAAAACGAAGTAGTTTAGTTGCCTCTGTTTGGGAATAGTGCTAATGAAGGTGTGCTAACATGAACAGATTTAGTGCATCTTAAAACTTCTGTTTAGGCTGTATCAGGCAATTTTTTTGTACAGAAAAGCATCATAATTGGTAAATGTTAATTGGATACCATATTGACAGCTCCCTGGGCTGCAGAATCTTTTACTTCTCTGCCTGAAAAGGTTGCAAATAAATCAAAGTCAGCTTAATCCCCACAGCTCTTTGGCAGACTAAGAAGAAGGGATGGTCTTTGTGCCCCTTCAGCAAGGGGTTAAATTTGCTGACACAGCAAAGAGGAGGAGATCTTCCAGTCTGTAATTTTGGGTTTGCTTGTGGACATTCATTTTTCCTCCCAGCTGTGATACAGTTTAGTCGTGAAGGTCATATATTCTCAAATAAAAATGCTATTTCAGTCATCTGAACTTGCTGCTGTGGAATTATGATCTCCTATGACTAATTGATGTTGCAGTAGGATTTGATGGATTGATCCTGATAAATGTGAGCTGTTGGAGCTCTGCGCAGAGCGATCAGGTGTAAAACCCATATTTCTCTCTGCCTGGCATTGACTGACTGGAGTCCAGGTGCATGTTACCTGCAGGAGATGGAGTATTCCAAACCTACAATTACATAGAGATGACAGGAGCTTTTCCCTCTTTTCAGTATTTCTCCTGTGTCCTGCTTCCATGGACAGGGCAGCTGCACTAAAAGAGGAATTTCCATGGGGCAGCTTTTGTCATGGAGTGTGTGAATCTGGCAGATTTTTACTTTTATTCCCCTCCAGAGACCATGCTGGTGTTTGCTGGAGGAAGTTTGGCTGCGCTTCCTTCTGAGCCTGCTTTCCTTGGAGGGCTCCTCCAAAGGACCCCCAGAATTTACAGTTCTGTGTTTCATGCTGCTCTTGCACCTTTATTTTGGGAAGCTCGTTGAGGCTCCGTCCCTGCAGCTGCTCCTCTGGGCTTCCTCTGCCCCTCGTGCCTGGGGCTTTGCTAATTTAGGAAGGATTTTCCAAGGACTGTGGTGATTTTAGGTTTTCCCTTTGCACTTTCTTTGCTGCAGGGTCCTTGGGCACTTTGAGAAGCCCCTGTTCCTGGAGCTGTGCAAGCACATGTTCTTCGTGCAGCTGCACGAGGGCGAGTACGTCTTCCGTCCGGGGCAGCTGGACAACAGCATCTACGTGGTGCAGGATGGAAAGCTGGAAGTTTGCATCCAAGAAAGTGTAAGAACCCACTGCTCTGCACTTCCTGAGAGAAATCTGTCAGCACAGCAGACAGGCTGGCATGAATCATTAAGCATTGATTAAACTTAGACATGTGAATCACAGTGGTTTAGGAGGGATTAATCCCAGCTCTTCGGGGCCGTGGTATTTGTAAAGATCAAGGTTTGTAGTTCTGGTCCCTCGTGTCTCAGATGAGAGAGCAGAACACAAAGCTGATGAGGCTGCTGGAAATATCCTCACACAGCAGTTGCAGAAGTTATTGAGGGAGGACAGGGTGCGAGGTGGGCTTGGAAATGTTCACCTTTGGAAAGGTCGTTACAGAAAGTGTTTGGGCACAGAGAGCAGGAGAGACCAGGCTCCCCTCAGAATACTACAACAACAGTCAGTGGGTTTGTCTGGGAGGTGGAAGAGTCAGATTCACTTTTGGGTAGACAGGGAAAAAAAAAAGATGGTTTGTTTTCCATGTGAGTCTTAAAATGTTGAGCACCTGCCCTTGTGATCCCTTCTGCTAAGTAAAATTTTTAATTTTTACCTTCTTCCTGACTGAACTTTGAGTATAATTTTAGGATATGAGCAGTTTTCCAGTGGCTGAAAGTTTAGTGGGCTTGTGTTTGGAAATTATATCAAATTTGCTGATTTCTGTCTATTTTTACATTTTGCTGTTCCTGTTTTGTACAACCTCTTGACAGATAACCCCTCAATAAAGGGAGCTCATTCTGCCTCTGGGTGAAGGAGGCTTTGTTCTGTTGGTGTTACATAGCAAAGCCAAGCAGGTCACAACATCCCTGGACAAAACTGGCTTGTAGTTTCTGTTAGTTTATCACTTTTAGCACGCTGGTTTAAAACTCTGTGGTTGGAATTAGCACATTTTCATCAGGGCAGAGAGAAAATAAGCATCCAGGCTGTCTGAAATGCTCCACGTTTGCCAAAATGCAGCTGTGAGCCTGCAGTAATGCTGTGTGTGTGCTTGCAGGATGGAACAGAGGTGGTGGTGAAGGAGGTGCTGGCAGGAGACAGCGTCCACAGCCTGCTGAGCATCCTCGATGTCATCACGGTGAGTTCTGGGAGGGGCAGGTTCCTGCTGGGTCCCACGGAGCCCAGCAGGGGAACCAGGCCTTCAGCATTCCTGGGAAAGAGTCAGAGTGGGTTTTTTTGATGAATTCTGCTCCTCCCAGGCCTTCACAGCTGTAAGCTGAGCTCTGGGGTGTGGAGGTTGGTTGTGAAACGTGTGCTTGACTGGCTGCTGCTGCTGAGGATTGAATATTGAATATTGAATATTGAAACTGCTGCAGGAGGATTTGAATGATCCCTTTATGTCTGGAGAACTGAAATTACAGTTTGATTTGCTCGAGTCACAACTCAGGCAGGAGCAGGACCAGGCTGGGGCCCAGCAGTCCGGGCTTTTACATGTTTGATGGGTTGCTTAATGAATTTGTTTTTATTTAGTCTAATGAAAATAAACCTGACAGTTGTTATTACTGTAATTATGCTGTGAAACTAGTTGATGGATTTATTTTGTTTTGCAACATCAGTGGTGCTGGTGGCCAGCTGAGGGCTGTGCTCTTTGGCAGGGGCCAGGATGAGCTGAATGCTGATCCTGTTCAGTGCAAAATTGGTGGATTTGTTTCAGTTGGAATTAGACTGATGGTTTTGCTGAAATCACCACAGTGCATCTCTTTAGGAATGCCTAAATGGAAGGTATTGAACATCTTTGATAATACCCAAGCCCTGAAGGTGTTTTCCTGAAGGATTTTAGTAGGATGGGGTTTGAGAGGATGAAGATGAATGTAATCAATAAGTTGTTCATGTCTGACATTGTGTCGTGTTTCTCTCGTGCTTGGCTGTCTCTGTTCATCAGAAGGTGCCATTGCTCTGAGTGTGAGTAGTTAAATGATTCTCTGAAGTGTTCTTTGCCACTTCCAGAAGCAGGCACACACCTCTGTATCCACATTATCTGTGTATCTGTATCCTGTATATCTGTGGTTCCCATAAAGCCTGTCAACAGTGATAACATTTTTTAAGCTTGGTCACAGTTTCTTCTGTAGAAAGGGAATAATTTGGACTGTGCAAGTCTAGTTCTTGCTGTCAAATTCATAATATCTTTGTAAATCCATATTAGTACCTTTGCCCTTGTTACTTCCACCACTAAATTTTCTTCATGAAAATATTCTAAAGAGCAAGGCCATCATAAAGGAATGTGAATACCAGTCATGTTCTTGCTTGCTCAGAAGGAATATAAGAAAAGAAATCCTTGTATAACAGTGCTTTATGGCTTTGTTTTTTAAAAAAGTGGTTGCCATTCATTTTGTATTTTGTTGGGTTTTTTTCATTTTTAATTCTCATTCTGTCATTTTTTCTCTTTCTCATTAGTTATATCACTGGTAAGTAAAAAAAATAAAAATCATTGAAAGTGAACAGAGTTAGCAGCCTGCAGAAAAATCTGTAATGAAAAAACCTTGAAATATTTTTTGCTAAACTTGTTCTCATTTATTTTTACAGCTCTTTTGTTCCTCGCTTCCCAGCTTTGTGAGCTGCTTGTTTCATTGCTGTTTTTCCTCTTCCTTACGTTCCTTGCAGACTTTAGGTAGAGGAGTAGCATGAAAATAGTTAAGGAGAGAGGAAGTAGCACTGGATCAAAAGGGGAGACCCTCAGTGTCATTCCAAATCAGTGAGTGAGTCTTAGAACATCCTGCAGATACCATAACCTGAATTAGATTTCCCTGCACCACCAAACACCTGGCTCTGACATGAAGAAATGGCATATTCAGAGAGAATTTCAGTTGTCTGAGCTGAATTTGTGATTCTTTTGACTGATTTTGCAGCACGTGATGTCAGGCTGGTCCCTCACTTAGTTGAGAGTTGTGCAAGAAAGTTGAGGTTGCTGCAAGAAGCAGCAAGATCTTGTTGGAACTAAAAGAAAGGTCACACCGGAGGTACTTTTCTAATTGAATTTTTCAGTTTTTAAACTGAAAAGTCCCTTTAGTTCTACTAAATACAAAGGTAGCAGCTGTGACACGAGCCTTCACTTATTCTGAGAACAGATCAACGCTGCTTTCTCCAAACTCCGAGGAGAAACTGGAAGCTTTTGAATCCAGTTCCTGGTATTCTGGAACAGTTCTGAGGTGCAGTTAATGACTCTGAGTTGATACTGCCTCAAATACCAAAGAAATCTCTGAGCTGAGCCTTGTTGGTCTCTCTGTTTTCAGCAGCTCTCGCTGAGAGCTCGTGTGTGCAGCCAGAGCTTTTCCCAGAATAGTCAGTGCTCATCCAGAGTGAAGTGGTCCAGCAGAGATGTGAGGCTCATTGCTGGAGCTTTGGGGTTCACTCTTCTCTTGTCCTCCACGTGGAGATGGTCTTAGGAAAACTGGGGCCTGGTGGCATAGTTGGAATAAGGGTGTTGGAAAAAGAAGAGGCTGTGAGGGGTATTGATCGAATGGCAGTGATTGAGGGGGGGAAAAGTGAAAGTCAGGATTAAAAGAAGCTGGAAAAACACTTGGATAAAGGTGAGCCTGCAGGGCTGACAAGATAGATGAGGTTATAAAGAAGTGATTGATGGCTGCAGGAGCTTTGGGTGCAGCAGTGTTGATGTAGAGGATGTTAGGAAGGAGCACAGGAAGACAAAATCCAGCCATGGAAACGGGGAGAACATGCCAGATTTTTGGGTCCAAAAAGGAGTTACTGCTGCAGGTGGGAGAATGTGAAGCATCTGTGTCTCTTGCAGCAGATATCTTGACCAGACTCGATTGAATTTGGGCATTAGCTGTCACCTGGGTTCTGCTGCTGCTTGGAGGTGATGCCTCAGCCCTTGGAACGAGACAGAAGTAAATGGTTACCTGCCCTGAGAACAAGAAGTTCTCTGTTGAAAAAAACCCTGTTTCATAACTGATTATAACCTAACTGTTCTTGTCATCTCAGAGTCTGATTGCAAAATAGTATAATTTGAACGTGGTGCTCTCCCTGTGCTGCTCATAACATTAGATCTGGGAGAAGTGACAATTATAGAGCATTTCCTCCTCATGCTCCTCTGACAGCATCTTCCAGCCCCATTAGCCATGGTGTTGGCCCTTTCAGAAGAGCTGCTCTCATGCAGGGATGTCAAAGGGACAAAATTATATGCTGAAAACTTGGAGGAATGGGCTGTTCTCTGGAGAAAAAGGCTTCTGCATCATTATCTGTTATTATCCTAAAGCTGTTTTTCTGAGGTTGTCAACACTGGCCTCTCTTCTCATGAGCACTTTCCAGAAAAACCCAAACACTTCCCTGGGTAGACTGGAGACCAAGAGTTCTGGGGTACCCAGGGCTCAGTTTGCTCTTTGGAATAACTTTCCCGAAACACCATTAAACTTGATGCTTATCCTTGTCCAGCAACTAAAGATTTAATAATTTCCTTAGTTTTTTACTATATATTTGCTGTAGAGATTGGTAGGAAATACAGTTGATGGCAAATGCAGTGCTTAAAAGCAGACTATATACCTTTTCTTTTATGTGTGAGTATAAGAAATCCAAATTAATTCTTTATCCAAAGCCAGACTTCAAACTGGCCTGTAAAAGAGGATTGTTGCCTTTATTTTTGGGTGCCGCTGAAGCAGAGAAATGTTATTTGTTAATTTCTTTACTTAATTGAAAGAAACTTGGGAAAACTGAGGACATTGGCAGCTTTGCACTTTAGGTCAAAGAGATGTTTAAAATTTCAGATCCCTCAGGAACTTGAAAATCAAGGCTATTAATATCATGCCCAGATTTTATAAAAAGGTCAGCTGAAGTTGGTGTAATTAAGAAATTGGTTCCAATTAATCTAATTTAATTTTAGAATCTGCTTCATGGTGCCTTCCAGACCAGCAGGCAGACAGAGCTGCAGCTTTATTTTCCAGACTGATTAGAGAAGGTCTCTGGTTTGGTTTTGCTGGGTTCTTTAGGCAGGAATTCCTTCAGAGTGCTTGTGTTGAGTTGTCTGATATTCTTTGCAGGCAGTTTGCTTTGTAATCAGCATTTAACATCTGTGTGTCAGTGTTGGGAAAAAGGTGCCTTCTGTTGCTCAGGAGGGGGAAAGCTTCCAGAGCTGTGAGGTGCTGTTAAAACAGAAACTCCATTTCTTCCTTTGCTCCTGCTCTGCACTGCAAAAAGGCTAATTTTATCTTATAAATACTGTGTAAATCAATATTTGATGGATTAGTAAATTAATTTATGAGTTAGAGATGCTGTTTCCAGCATTTATTTTACTAAGGGGGTAAAAGGGGCATTTGTCTGTCTTTTTATCCAAGTGTTTGGCAGTAGATTTTTGTTAAAATCTATTCTCATTTAAGGCGGAAAATCCAAAACCAGAGGCTTGCCTTCCAGTGTGAAAAAAAATCTCTGTATTCTACCCACTTTTCATTTGTTTGTTAGTTCTCCATCTGTTCTTTGAGCAGGATGGTCTAGACCCACTTTGTCTCCAGTAAAGAGAAGCTGTTTGGCATTGTCACATGGAATATTTCATATATATATGTATGAAAAAATATGTATATATATATATCTTGAAACACAAGAGGTCTGCCTGTCTTTTGTCTTACTCCATGAGGTCTGTAATTACTGCACAGTTTTGTTGTGTTTTTCACTGGTTGTGTGAGTCTGGGGTTGTTTTTGCAGCAAATAGCTTGGTTGTCAGTACAGATAATAAAATCAACAAACCCTCTTTTCTCTGCAGCCTTGACTAGCTGGGATTTCAGATGCTTCTGAAGGCTGGCTCTGTGATAAAACTGTGTCAGAGCTGAGAGCCTGGCACTTCCCTCAACCTGATCCACCTCCCTGGAGCTCTAATTTCCCTGCCCCCTGTCCCTAATGCAGGTGTGAATTCCCCCTCATTACACCCCCCGTGGTCATGGAGCACAAGCTCAAGGCTTTTTGTGGTCAGACGGTGTCTGCCAGACATGGACAACAGCAAAGCAGGAATTGGGGAAGAATTGGATTGGATAATTGATGGATTAACCCTGTGTCTCTGGAACTTTCTCTCAGGGTCACCCTGCTCCCTATAAAACCGTCTCGGCCCGAGCAGCCACTCCAGCCACCATACTGAGGCTCCCAGCCAGTGCCTTCCAGGATGTGTTCCAGAAATACCCTGAAACCCTCGTGAGAGTGGTGCAGGTGGGTAGAGCTGAGGGGGAGGGGGGAACCACTCTCATTTCCAGGTCACAGGAGGATGTTCAGAGGCTCAGCAGGCTCATCATCCATCCTTTGGTAGATGTGGAACTGCTCAGCACAGCTTATCAAGATTTGGACTCGTTCTGCTGTTCTCCTGGCTGCTGAGCCCTAGACTTAATCCAGCATTATCACAAACAGGAAAAAATAATTTATGGATGTATATATCTCCATTAATTGAGTTTCTGCCTGTGGTACCCTCATCAATCAGCCAGACCTGCCGTGTGAGTTTGTTGGTCCTTGGGGAGTAGAAAGGTGCTGGCGTGGGCTCTGCAGCTTGGGGTGCACCAGGAGGGCTCCAGAATGGCTGAGGGTCATGAGCAGAGTGTCCTGAAACAGGACTGCTGGACCCTCAGGAGCTGTTGGGTGAGAGCTGATGCTTTGTAAGGGTCACAAAGTTCAGACTGGCGTGTGAATTTCCACCTCAGAAGCACCCGAGGAAAGAGCTGTGCTTTGTGTCAGTTCTGTGTTCACCTTCTGTTGCTTTTCAGGGGCTCAGTCAGTTCTCAGGGGAGCACCTCATGCAGGGATCAGGATTCAGGATTTCCAGGAGTGGTGCCTTGTCCCACAGCTGTAGCAGCCACAGGGTGACCCACGAGTCACTCTGGGCTGTCCTTTTGCTTTAGTATCACTTCTAAATCTGCTTGTCCTTGCAAACTATTCTGGTCTCTGGATGATTTACGAGCAACACACAAACCTCATACTGATGGCTGAAGGACAACAGATCATTAACACCAAATTAATTTGCTCTGTGAGAGCTGATACAAAAGAGAGGATGGCTCAGGAGAGGGAATTAGCTGGCAGGGCAGAGGAAGGTGCCACTGATTCCAGTGTTAGGTTTGAGTGCTTGTGGAGCGGTGGGACAGGTTCTGTATGGGGAGAGCTGGGATTATTTTTTTTAATGAAGGGGAAATTTGGAAGCAAATACTTCTGTTTCAAGGCACTTTTATCATTGATGTTTATAGAAAACAAAAAGCATTTGGTGTTTGGGAGTAAGACTTCGGATTCTCATGCCATCAAATGATTGTGAAGTCATTGGTAAATCATTTAAATCTATCTCTGTCTCAATTTATCAGCTGCTAAAAAGGAATTTCAGTTTAGGGTACAGCCTGTATTTTATAGAATGCTTTCAGGTACTCTGGTACATGAGTGTATCTAAATGCCAGAACGAGTGTGGGAGAATGCTAAATCCATTGCTATTGCTTCTTTGTTCCCTGTTTGCAGATCATCATGGTGAGGCTGCAGAGGGTGACATTCCTGGCCTTGCACAACTACCTGGGGCTGACCACGGAGCTCTTCAGCTGTGTGAGTTTGGGAGGCAGGCCCTCAGCTCTCCTGCCAGGGCTCAGAGAGGTTTTCCTTCCTCCCGAAGGTCATAAAGCAAATGCTACATATTAATTTCATAATGACAGTGCTTGAGGACTGAGGCACTTGTATAACCAGCCCATAAAACCCAGCCTACGCTGATGCCTGGGGAATTGGTGGGGAGGCTTAAACTTCCCAAGTGCATCATTCCAGAGTGATGTGTGTGCTCTGCTCGGTGCTTCAGCAGTCCTGACGGGTGCTGCTGATGCCTGGAGCAGCGGGGAAAATGCTGCACCTGTGGTGGCAGAGGGCTGGAGAATGCTCAGAGTGCCATGCTGGGAGTCCCCACGCCCTGGTGGGATGCACTGAGGGAGCTGCAGGTCCCAGGGCAAGTCACCCTTTGGGGACCTGGGGCTGATCAGCACACCCTGAGCAGTACCTGGGGGTCTGTGCAGGCTCTGGGGTGTGGAACACGTGGGAGGGGAGGTTGATGTTTGCTGTCCCCTTGCTGCTCCCGGCAGAGCCAGGCTGTCCCACTGATCTCCGTGAGCAGCGTCGCCGCCGGAGGCAGCGCCGGCAAGGGGGGGAAGAGACAAGTGTCCAGTGCTTTGGAGGAAGATCGTGGAGAGAAGTTTGAAAAGTCTGGGGAAGCGCTGGAAATGGGTAATGCTTCTGGAAACATGGGGGATCTGTCCTCTGTGATCTCCTTTAACTTTTGTACTGCTCACTGAATCCCAGACTGGTTTGGGTTGGGAGGGACTGTTAAAGCTCATCCAGTGCCACCCCTGCCATGGGCAGGGACACCTTCCACTGTCCCAGGCTGCTCCCAGCCCCGTCCCGCCTGGCCTTGGGCACTGCCAGGGATCCAGGGGCAGCCACAGCTTCTCTGGGCACCCTGTGCCAGGGCATCAGTGCCCTTAATAGTAAAGAATTTCCTCCCCAAATCCAGTCTAACCCTGCTGTCCTTCAGCTTGAGGCCATTCCCCAGGGTCTTTTCACTACCTTTGATCCACTGTTGATACCACTGCTATTGATCAGAGGATTTTTATTTTATCAGAGTAGTTAAGGATTGTCTGCGATGAATTTCAGGTTTGAAGCCTTTGGATAGTCCTTAGCTTCAACGGGGAAATATTACTGTGTTCTTAATGATATTGAGGGATGAAGGAAAGGGGAAAAATAAGTGACTCCTAATTTTGAATGCAGAGAAGGAGTTGGGAAAACTCAGTGCTGTAGACACCAGCAGAAGAATTGCTGGATATGTGTCTTTTCAGGCTAAAGACTCAGTACTGAAGGTAAAGCTAGGAGAATAGATGGAGTTGAATTTTGCCTCTGCAGATGGAAAAAGAAGAATTAAATCAAAACCAGGAAGAAGGTTTAAACAATGTTTAACATCAGAATCTTTAAATCAGCCTTTAATAGTGGGTAGTTAAAGGTTCTTGTTGTTAGTGGAACTTACTTTATTAGGGGGTACTTTTTGTTTACAGCATTTGTTTTTAAATTTCAGATATGTTGAGGATTTCTGGTGCAGAGAACTCTGAGCATGTTTTCAGAAGGAGCCTTTCATCACCTCCCTATGCAGGGTCTACAGAGGCTTCTAGTAAGTAGTGCTTGGCAAAATTGTGGGAAATATGTAATTTATCTAATCATTGGGGGAAACCACATGATCTCTGGAGTGCTGGCTTAGATAATTTTCCTGTTTATGATAGATAATCATCTTGCAGTCCTGTTCACAGTAGATAATCATCTTGCAGTGGTGCTGCTTCCTAACTCATTGGTCAAAAAATTATTTTGTAACAAGTGGACTATTATCCCAGAGAGCATTCCCTTGCTGTCATTATCAGCAATGGGGAACATCATTTGGCTACCAAGACCTGCAAATGAAGAGCTTTATTAATTGATGTTACTGCAACAAACTGAATTATGATGATAGGCAATCATCTTTCACATAAAAGATGACACACGTTTCTTGCTTGGCTGATTGTCCCAAAAAGCACATTACATGGCTTTGCTGCTTTTAGAGGAGTGTTCTTTAGAGTGGATAGTAAAGGTGATGGATCATGGGATGCTCTGAGGAGACATTTATGAGGCTGAGCTGGTTTGATGCTGCAGTATCATTTTGGGGAACTTTAGTTACTCCACTGTAGACATTTTCCTCTGGGCCTGGTGTTTAGGGCAGCTTTGTGTTCCGAGGTGGAGAAACTGGAGTTCTTGTGGGAATCACAGAACACAGGCATTTGTCTCTGTTAGCTGAGTACCAAATTAACCACTGTGAGGGAATTCCAAGGTCATGCTCAGGTGCTGTTAATAGAGAAATCGCAGAATGTTTAATCAGTGGAATAAAGGTGCCCTGGGTACTTTAGAAGATGCTTTTATTGCTCACCTTGGCTATTAAGTGGCTTAGGAGAAAGGAACAATCTATGAGGGGTTGAAGAGCTTGGAGACAAGGAGGAAGGAAGGAGCCCTCAGCACTGAGAGCTTTCCCCAGGGTAAGGTTTGTGTCACTTGCTGCTGCCACATGAAGTTGCTGGTGTGCACAGAGGAGAGCAGTGGGGAGTTCCTTCAATTTTAACAGTAGAGGGCTGATTTGTTTCCTCTTCAGTTCCTGCTGGGCCAGTGTAAAGGGTCCCACTTAGGTTTTTTTTCATGGTTTCCATGTTACTGTCCAGAGGGATGGATGTGATGAATTTTGGCTGGGGTAAACAGATCATCTTTCTAAGCCAGGGAGACAAATTGAGAGAAAATATTGACCAACCCACACAAGACTTGGCTTGATTTTCATGTGTGTGAGGTTGTTTTACACTAGGAATTATAAAATGTGCCAGCAGACTTGATTCAGTGGTAAATTAAATAATCCTTGCCCTGAACACAGCCCCTTCCCCCAGGTAAATGAGGCAGTTCGGTGAGCTCTGCCTGTGCAGCCCTGTCACATTCTCAGGGACAGTCCCTGTGTGTTCTTAGGAGCTTTAATATGGAAGGATCCCTGCAAACCTCTCAGTGGATGTGTCCATTTGTCCTTCCTTTCTCCTTTTCTGTGTCATAAAAGTTATGTCAGGGTACACAGAGCTTAGCAGAGAGAGAAAATTAATTTTTACTGACAGAAGGCGCATATCTAATTGGGTAATTATGATTTGCCTCAGTTAACCGGGCTGATTTCTTCTCACTGTTTAGCTTGCACAGAAAGTGTCTTGATGTCTGTAATGGAAAGATCAAGATCTTGCTTCAGATTCTATTCCACTGCTTACTGTGTGTTCAGACTCCATGGAATATTGATTATGTTTATTATTAATTCAGAGGAGAAAACTGTCTGTGTTGGAGTCATACAAGTGCTGTTATCTCAACATCTCCTTGATTTGCTTGTTGTTAGAATTAATAAACACTGCTAAAAATTGCTTTGGGAGAAAACACTTCTGCCTCAGTTGCTCCTGGGGCTGGGCGTAATTTGTTCTTCTGGTTTTTTTGTGTGTAGTTATCTAACTTGAAACATGGCAATTGTGTAGGTAGGGAATAGGATCCTGCCAGCTCAGGCTACTCTGCTTTATAAGTGTACTGACTTGGTGTGGAGAAAGATGGAATTAATTCCTGCGAAGCATCTGGGCTGGGGGACAGAGGAATTGGAAAGCAGAAGTAAAACAGCAGGGCCTTTTGGATGTAACAGCTTCACCCCTTCACTGTCCCTGGAAGTAAGTCTTCTTACCTCTATTTTTAAGGTTAAGCAGCAGTTGTCTTTTACTGTTTTGGTGGGTTTTTTCCCCAGGAGTTGGAGAAGCTGCTGTTCCCCCAACGCCCTGACGTGCGGCAGAGCGTGGCAGGGAAGAGGCCGGGAATGCTGCCAGGGCCTGTGGCAGCTGCCACTGTTTGTGCAGTGCCTTCCATCCCCATCCCAGCAGCGTGTGGGACACGGTGTGTTCCTCACACAGCCTCCAGCCCTCTCCTTCCCCGCCGCCTCCTGCGCTCCTGCCCCAGTGCCGCTCGTCCTGCGGCTCCTCCGCGCCCGGTCCGAGCAGCCAGGCAGCTCCATCCTCGCCGTGTGGGCACCACGGCTCGGGGGAAGGCTCCTGCTCTGAACAGCTGTCCAGTAGACAGCAGCTTTCGTTCTTAGAATGCCTCCTCATTCTCCTCTCCCCGGGTTTTTAAGGTGCAGCGCTGGGTAGGAGATGCTTTCCCTGCCTGCGGGGCCAAAATCAGGGTGTTTGGGTTGGACCTGAGAAATGTGTGTTCAGATTGAAAATGTGCTTCGTGTGATGGGGCTCAGGAGTTGGGCTGACCCTGGGATTTGGGGGCAGGGAGATTGACAGGGAGTCAGATTAGCCCATATGGAGCTGCTCGTTCTGCTATCCCTGTTTGTTGTTTGTAGCTGATTTAGGGTCTTTAATGCTGCAGCGTGTAGGAAATTCAGTTTAATAGCATCAGCAGCATTATTATTTATTTTTATTTTTTATCTTATGGCGTAAGTTCTGATGATGATCAACTTTGGGTCAACTTGTTGGGTTTCTTGTTTGGAGGCTGATCATTAAATGACTTTATTATGATCCCAGTGGCAGGTTTGAAATGTGCAGAGATTTGTTTATATTTGTAGATCACAGAATCATGGTTAAGGTTGGAAAAGACCTTTCAGATCTTCAAGACCAACTGTCAGCCCAGCACCACCCCAGTGTTCACCACTAAGCCATGTCCCCACGTGCCACACCCACACGTCCCAAAACTTCCAGGGATGGTGACTGCACCCCTGCCCTGGGCAGCCTGAGCCAGTTTTTTACAACCCTTTCCATGGAAAGATTTTTCCTAGTATCTAATCTAAACCTCCCGTGGCAGAACTCAGGACCATTTCCTGAGAGAAGGAGAAGTCTGAGGTAGATCTGAATTTTTGGGGCAGTGGGATTCTCCCCTTGGCCTACCTGCAGGGGAGATATAGGAGCCAAGCCCCTTCAGAAATAAAATAATTGTATTTTTTAAATTAAGTTTATAGACAGCCCTTCATGGTAGGTTGGTATTGTCATGTGATCATAGATCACAAGGGTGTAAATGTTGGGCAGCTGTGTGGTTCCAAAAGCCAGCTTCCCAAAGCTTGGGGCAGTCCTGGGCAAACTCAGGTCTGTGTCTCTGGAGAGGGACAGATGGAGTAATTCAGAATTAAAAATTTAACTTTGTTAGGTGACAAAATTTACCAGTCAGGAAAGACAATTGCTTTTCCAAAGGGTCTAGCCTATTCCTGAGCAGCAATCTGTATTTATAAAAGCAAAAGTATAAGAATAATATAGTGACTGAAGGGAAAAGGCATAAAGAAGAAAATGTAAAATTTTCTGAATAGTCTATTTTGGAGATATATTAGGCATAGAAATACGATTGAAATTAATATAGGCTTATTTGTTAAAGGAAATCACAATTTTTGCCATTCTTAAACTCTTAAATCAATTCTTACCTTTTTCGGGACCCCTTCAGGCTGTGGGAATCCTGTTGCAGGTTTTCAAATAGGAGGAGTTTCCCAATTATGTTTGCATTATTGATTAGCTCAGAGAAGTTCCTGGAAGGTGGATGGGACAGCCAAGGACTTAATGTAATTAAGATGTATTGAAATTGGGAAGTAAGGAATAGAAGTTGTATTGACTTCAAATTCATGAATTAAATAAGTAAGAACTGTAAGGGAGTTTCTTATATAACTTTCAGCACCACAATTTGGACAAGTTGTAGAAAAGATATGAAATTATTGGGGGCAAAATGCTTTGTGTGGAGAGATTTTTAGAAGTTGCTGATCATAATTTTCTCCTTATGAAATGGCAATCTATTGGGTGCAAAAAATTTCTTTAGTTTGGTGAAGAAAAGGTTAATAAGAATAATTTTCTGAAAACAGTGAGGAAAATTTGGTGGATTTGCCTCTTTCTGGGAATTATTATTATTATATTATGATAGTAATAATAGTCTTATATTCTTCCTGTCTCCCTTTTCTTGTGCAGAGCCTGGTTTGGGGGATAAAAGGTAACCTGGACTGATAAAGAAAGCACAGCTGCATCCTGGGCACTGTGACTTGCAAGGATGTGGAACTGAATAGAAAATATGCTTAATTTTTTGAAAAAGGCTTTTAAAAGAAATAAGATTTCTTTAGCAGATCCCACCTTTTCTACGAACCTATCAACAGAAGGAGCTCTAGAAGGAGCAACAGATCAGCTCAGAGGGTGAGCTGCTCTCACAAATGAGGAAATTGGCCCCTGAAACTTAATGTTAACCCTGTGAAGGATTTCAAGGATTTGTAGAGTAAGGAAAATAAAATGCAGCAGCTGATACGAACCATCAGCAGCATCACTTCAGGCAGTTTTGCAGAAAGCCATAAAAAAGAGCTCAAACTTGTAAGTTATCAGAAGTTCCCTGTCTCCAGTGCTCTGCCAATTCTCAATGGACAAAAAACCCCCCAACAAACCTTCAAATAATGGCTGTACTCTGTACAAGAGTGGGTGTGGGAATTCTGGACGTGTTGTACACCCGAGTTCAGGTGGGAAGATTTAAAGTTCCAGGTCGAAAGGAACTGGGAGATCAACCGGAGTATGAAGGTGCCACTTGCTAAAGTTGCTCCACCTCGTGTATTATCTGCTGTTCCTGAGCAACTGCAGTACAGGAGGTGCTCCAACCAAGATTTTTGCTTTGCTTGCAGACAATTCCAGTGGTGCCAAGTCTGACATGGACATGGCCTACGAGAGGGCCAGGGTGCAGCTCGCCCCCGAGGACGCCGCCGGCAGCCCCTCCGTGGCCAAGGTGGGTCTGCTCCTGCCCTGGGCTTCCTTGCTTCATTCTGCTTGGAGTCACTGGAGTGTTTTCTTCCTTCCTTCGAAGCACTGCCCGTGCAGCTCTGTACAAGTTGGGATATTTGGATTTACAGAATCCGCAAATGGTTTGGGTTGGAAGGGCCTTTTGAAGCCCAGCTGGTCCAAGCCCCCTGCCATGAGCAGGGACCCCTTCCTCTACACCGTCCAACCTGGCCTTGAATGTTTTTTGTATTACTCTTTGTTTAACTTACAGTTGTTGCGATAGATTTTAGTGGCTGTCAAGTCGTTTTATTGTACATCTTGAAATCCTGTGGAGATTCCCTTGGTGAGCAATGGGAAGCCACTGCTGCAACTTTTTATGTATTTCCTTCCCCTGAGTCAGGAAATGGATTATTTGGATTTGTCAGACCACGCTTTATTTGTGAGAGGTACTTTACAGCAAGGAATTAAAAACTCATATCAGCTGTAGGTTTCCAGTCATTATTTATATATCTGTTTTTATTTTTGCGGTCTGCTTTTGACAAATACTGACCTGGAAGTTGAGCACAAAAACACTCTTGAATTATAAAACTGCAGCCCAAAATCTGGAATGAAACTGTTGCTCACTGTGACCTTGACAGACATTTTATCTTTTCCTCCATCTTTGTGTACAGGGTTGCTGAAGTTTTAGTTCCATCAAGCTAGCAGTAGCCCAGTTTCTGAAAAGTCTCTTATTCTTCCCTTTCACAAGCTGTGATGAGTAACTTCGTTTGATTTGAGTGTCAGGCTGTGCAGAAAAATACAGGGATAATGAAGTTAGCAGGCTGTTGCTTTTTTGGAAGCCTAGATTTCTTTTTTTGCAGACCACCAGTTGTGGTGGGTAGAGAATGCAGATGATAAAGGCAAATTTTGGCCAGGTAGATGCCAATTTTGATGTTTAAACTGACCCTTGATGTATTTCTTCTCTTTGCAGTCGATATTGAAGAAGACTGTGACAGTGACAGAAACTCCTTCAGCAGTTTTCCATTACAGTGCTGTGCAGGATTCCTGTAACAGCAAACACATTGATGCCATCGTGGAAGCAGCGAAGAAAGACCTCTCAACCCTGATGAAACTTGATGTGAGTTATTGCAGGGGGAACTGGCTTTGCTTCTGCTTTTCATCTCATTCTGCCAGGAACTGAAAAGTGGCTTTGTCTCCTCAGTGAACTGGAGATGGGCTGGATGTTTTATTCAAGAGCCTGTTGAAGTCATTAGAAGGGCTGAAATAAATTTGGATTATTCTGCCATTTCAACAGACCATGCTGGAATGCAGTGCATGAATCTCCCCTCTCTGTGCAGAGTCAGCCCTGCAAGCAGCACGCGTGCGATTCCTGCCGCCTCATTCTGTGCTCTCACCCAGTGTGGGAAGTTGTCTAAAGGTTCAGGTGATTGCTGAATCCATTGATCCTGGTGGCAGTGCATCCCAGGGCATTGTTTGGGTTTGGAATTGTGTCCCTGTGCTTGCCCAGTGGCACTGGCAGCACCTCCCAGCTGGGTCCTGTGCCCGTGGCAGGGGCTGTGCCTGATCCCTCCTCAGCTCAGCCCCTCTGAGCCCCTTGGTGCTGTAAGAAGGATTGGAAATGATTGCTTTCATTATTTCAACCATTCCAGCTGCATTTCATTACGGAGGTGTGTCTGTTCATGTGGATAATCAGACAGTTTGGGAAAGCTGTGCATCTGTCTCAGTCAGGCACAGACATCCTTGGTTTGTTCCAGCCTGTGCTGCAATAATTCTGGTCTGCTGCTGCTGCCAGAGGCTGGGCACAGCTGCTGCACCTCCTCCCCTGCCTTCAGAGCTGTCACCAAACAACACTTGCTAGAACTTAAAAGATTTTACTTTTGGATTTTAGCATTCCCTCCTGACTTCCAAAATTATTCCCCTTGCAGCTTCAAAATCCCTGTCAGGGTCTTCCAGCTCCCAGTTGTGAGGCTCGAGGTGCCTGTTCCACATCACCACTGATCTGAGGTCCCTTAGTCTGCAGGAGCCTTACCTGTCTCATTATGCTAATTTTCAGGTTTTTTCAGGTGTTTATATCCTCATGAAAGGCTACAGACTATCTTAGAATAAATTCTTGTTGCAGAAGGAGTAAAGTAGGACTTCATCTATTCTGTTCTTGATCCAACTATGAAATTATAAGCAAAAATTCCAAGATTACTGAAGCTCCTGATTACAGCACTTTTCTTTTAGCCTAGAATAAATTTCTCAGTAATTAGTAAGGAGCAGGTTAGAGATAAAATTAATTGCAACAATATCCTTAAAGTGCAGCTCCTGATAGTCACTGTTTGTAACTAAAGATCTAAATAATGGTGAAATAAGGTAGGATTTTCAAGCACCTTAGTTTTTCACAAGCAAATTAGAATCCGGTGGGCTGTGGCCAAATGCCAGAAATGTCATTGAAAGCTCAATTTTGTTTCTGTGTAGGAATAGCAAAAGTTGATTCTTCTACAGGCAATGCAAGAAGAATCTTACTGTGTACAAACTATTTGTGTTCAGTGCTGCCTTCATGAAGGAAAATGAATTCTTGTAAGCTCTTCTCTTTAAAAAAAAAGTGATCTTTTCCTTCTTAGCTGGATGGAAGCATTTTAAGTTGTCATTTTTCAGAGCAGCCAACCAGAGTGAATAAAATAAGAGATGTTTTGGTGACAGATGGTAGGTTTGGGGATTTTTTGGTTTGGTTGTTGGTTTTTTTTCATGTGACAATGAGAGAAGAGAGAGGGGTAAATGTCTCTAGGAGAGAGGCATTATTTCAAGTAGCCTTTAGGTATCTGACTTCAGAATTAAAATTTTCCTTTTTTTTTCCTTTTCTTTTTTTGTTCAGTTTTTTGGGGTTTTTTGTTTGGGTTTTTTTGTTGCTTTTTTCTGTTTTAAGTAACTTGAATTCCTTGGATCTCTGTCAGGAATGGTTTTCAATCTCATACAATTTTTGTGTGTTTTGAGCTTTATCTGCAGTTGTGATGGGAGGGTTAAGCAGTGTTGCAGGGCATCTCTTCTGTGTGAGTTACAAGGGAGTTTCCTTTGACGAAAGAATTATTTGTCCCAGTTAATTATTGCTTTATTTAAATAGTTTATAATTGATTTGTGTTTTCACTTCTGTACCTACACCCCTGCTGATTTGATACCCAGAAATAACCTCAGTTGCTTCTGATATTTACTATTGTAACCAAATTTGTTGGGTTTCCTGCTGCAATCATTTGTTACAGTCATGCAAGGAAAGAAACTTGCTGGGAAATGGAGTTTGTTGGGGTAAAATTTTTTTCCTAAAAGCTCGTGGCTGGAGGGGATCAGTGCAGGTTTTTAGCCTAAACCCTGTAACTGTGCAATGCTGAATTTGGGTTTGCTGCTCTCACCCATTTGAGAGACAAGATGGATTTTATTTGTCAGCTCTTTTATTGCTTAATGGGGCAGTAATGGCACAGCAAAGGGGGATACCAAGGTCTGCTTGGAGGTCACTCAGTCCCTTCTCATGCCTGAGGCAGAATCAGATATTGCTAAGTCATTTCTGGCAGGTTTTTGGCTAAGCTGTTCTTAAAGATCTCCAATGCTGAGGCTTTCACAGCTCTGAGTACAATCTATCCCAATACTTAAGTAGTCTTAGACATGAAGAAAATCTTTGCAGCAATTTTTCTTAGAGCTGATGCAGCCTGAAAATGCTCTTGATAAGTAGAGCTCATGGGGGAGCCTGTATTCCCCTACTGAGAGGTACTTTCAGAGTTACAACTTTGGCTTTAAGAATAGATAATACTATACAACCATAAATGCCTAAATATAGAAAAAACATTATAGAAATTAGTCGAGTTGCTATTGCTGAACTGAAATATTTTGACAGGTGCTTGTCAGGTTCTCTGCATTGGATACGTTCCCGTGAAACAGATTGGCTTTAATAAAACTATTTTTGATGAAAATATGTTCTTTTTATCAGCGTTAGGTGTAAAGAATAATTGTGATTATTTCACTTGCACTATTTTTTTTCAACCCAAAATGGAAAAATTCCAGCCTGGCAGAACAATTACGCTGGTGGAGTGTTTACCTCTCTGCTGTGCTGGTTTCCTGCTGGAATGGAGTTGATGGCTGGGGTCACATTCTGCTCTGCTCCTGTGCTCAATTGGTTCTTCCTGTGAGTGCACTTTTCGTGCTTCTGCCTCTGAGGCAGAGCCTGGGCACAGCCAAGTACCTGGGGAAGCTGTGAGAGCCAGGGCTGTGCTGCCTCTCCTCAGCCTAATGAGAACCCATAACTGAGCCTTGTTTTCTGCCCCAGCCCATTCAGGGGTGCTGATAAAATGCTGAACTTCTGAAGGTTTATACAAAGGCTGGAGAGAGACTGTAGGCATGGAGTGACAGGACAAGGGGGAATGGCCTTAAGCTGAAGGAGGGCAGGCTGGCATTAGGTATTAGGAAGAAATACTTTATTTGAGGCATGGGGAGGCCCTGGCACAGGGTGCCCAGAGAAGCTGTGGCTGCCCCTGGATCCCTGGCAGTGTCCCAGGCCAGGCTGGACATTGGGGCTTGGAGCAGCCTGGGACAGTGGAAGGTGTCTCTGCCCATGGCAGGGGGGTTGGAACTGGATGAGCTTTAAGGTCCCTTTGAAACCAAACCAGTCTGTCCCCATTTGCTTTGCTGGTTTGGGTGAAAGTGATGCCAGAGCCAAGGTGGCCTGAAGCATTAGGGTTTGATCCTGACTGTACACGGGACCCTAAATTGTGTGGGCAGTTCTTTGAGAGGGAAATAAAAGCCTCTCCGTGTCTGGTTGTCTGTTATGCACTCAGGGTTATGGTGGTGAAAACAATGTTTGGATCAAAGGAATTTTTGGGTTCAGCGAGAGCAGCTCCTTGACATTTCAAGGGATTGGGGTCCAACTGAGGGTGGCTGTTGGGAAGACTCTTTCCTCCCATGAGCTTTTCAGCTGGTGGGGAAATTCCCACTTTTCTCTGCCTGAGCACAGGAGTTCATGAGCTTGGGGAAGCTTTTCCTCTACAGTGTGCATGAAGATCTGCTCTGCAGGTACAGCACAGCTGAGCTGTGTGCCCAGGGCTGGGCAGGGACAAAGCCAGTGTTGGATCATCTTGTCCATTTACTCTGTGATGTAGAGAGTCTCCTCTAGTTTCACCTTCCTTTGACAGTAACTTCATGTTTGATTATTTTCATGCCAGCTGATACAGGGCTCTTTTCATTATAGACCCTTTAAAGAGTCTGAGGGGAAAATTGACAAATAGAAAATCCTTAAGAATCCAAGTGTGATCAATTAAAATGGATCAAACCTTTTTTTCTCTTCTGGAAGAAATGTCTGTTGGGTAGAGAAATATAAAAATAGGTGCCATATTTTGAAGAGATTCAAGTACTTGTAACGTAGTCTTAACTGTTATTTTTACTTGCTTTATTTGGGTGCTTCCTCACATTCTGGGACCTTTACTTGTGCACAGAGCAGTAAATTGAACCTCCCACCCCTTTCTTCTCCAGAATCCTGCATTGCTGAACGGCAAGGTGACGCTGCATCAGGTCACTGCTGGCACTGTGCTGTCCAGGCAGGGAGATCAGGTGAGTCTGCCTCAGTCTGTGCCCCCCTCCAGGAGGTGTTTATGCACATTGATGGGAAATAAAACATTCTCCTCTGTCCCCTCCCAAGCCATCTCTTCTGGAGGTGAAACACCCCCAGCTCTGGCCCTTCCTGCACCCAGGGCTGGTGCTGCAGCCAGAGCCAGAGTGGGAATCTGGTGCCTGGGTGTTGTCAGCTCTGATGGGCCTCGTGGGAAGGTGTGGAGGGTCCCACCTTCAGCCTTCTTCAGGAGCTGTGGGGACTGGGAAGCTTTTTCTCACACCTTGCACTTTGGGTTTTTGTGATGTCACTCAGTTGCAGTAAAGCCCTCTTACAAAACCAATCCAGCATTATTCGTTTCTAGCAAAGTGTGTTTAGGATATAACAAGCTTCATTTATAATAATCCTGTGTAAATAGAGGAGCTTAAGCAAAGCAGATGATGGGCAGCTGCAGTTCCAGGGCTGGGTTCTGCTCTGCTGACCTGCCATGCCCCTCATCCTGCAGCTGTGATTCCCCATTATCTCCTCCACTCCCAATTCTGTTGTTATTCCTTGATATCTCAAAGATGCAGCCTTCATTTTTCATAGCCACCCAAAGAAAAACCCATTTTTCAATATTGTGCCTGCTTAGTTTTAAATATTCATAACCTGCTTTTAATAATTCACTATTGTGTCTTATTTTACCACCTAATTGTTCAAAAGCTATAGGGGAGCTCTCTGGGAAACAGATTGGTCGTGATAGCGCTGTCACTGGGATAATTGCTTTTAAAATCTTGGGGGATTTTTATTGAGCTCTTTTTTTTTTTTTTTTCCCCATTTGCTCCAGGATGTCAATGTTTGCTTTGTGGTCTCGGGGATGCTCCACGTGTACCAGAGGAAGATTGACTCTGAGGAGGACACCTGCCTCTTCATCACCCACCCCGGGGAGCTCGTGGGCCAGCTCGCTGTCCTCACCGGGGAGCCGCTGATCTTCACCATCAAGGCCAACAGAGACTGCAGCTTCCTCTCCATCTCCAAGTCCCATTTCTATGAGTGAGTTCTGCCATTCAAACATATATGGACCTGGCCTTTTTAAAGTATTTTTTAGAATTTTTTTAATGGCTCTTTCAAACAAAGAACCAGGGCAGTGACTGTCCCCTTCTGCTGGGCTCTGGTGGGGCCACTCGTCAAATCCTGGGTTTAATTTTGTGCCTGTCACCTCAAGAAGGACATTGAGGGGCTGGAGCATGTCCAGGGAAGGGAACGGAGCTGGGGAAGGGGCTGGCGCCCCCGGAGGGGCTGAGGGAGCTGGAAAGGGGCTCAGCCTGGAGAAAAGGAGGCTCAGGGGGACCTTGTGGCTCTGCACAGCTCCCTGACAGGAGGGGGCAGCCAGCGGGGTCGGGCTCTGCTCCCAGGGAACAGGGACAGGAGGAGAGGAAATGGCCAAAGGAGGTTCAGGTTGGACTTTAGGGAACATTTCTTCCCTGAAAGGGTGGTTGGACATCTGAACAGGCTGCTCAGGCAGTGGTGGAGCCACCATCCCTGGAAGTGTTCAAAAAACATGTGAACACCTAAGATGTGGCACTTTGTGGTATGGTTTAGTGGGCCTGGGGGTGCTCAGTTAAAGCTTGGACTTGATGATCTTGGAGGTCTTTTTCAACTGTAATGATTCTGTGATTTTAAATCCAAGTGTTGGATGTCTGTGCTGCTACAGGTGCATCCCACAGCAAAACATGCACTTTATGGGGTGGGTTTAGGTGCCTGCGTGGGCTGTGGTCCCTCTGTCAGGTGATCTAACTCCGGCAAGAAGCAGTTCAGGGAACATGGGAATATTAAATGGTGACATCTTTGTTCAAGGCCTGTAGAGCAGTTAACCCTGTGGGGTGGGAATTGTGGCCCAAGAATCATATTCTTCATAAACCAAATAAGAAAGTCTGCCCAGAACCTGCATTTTACTGGGTTAATTGCTGCTTTGCCAGGCCCTTTCTCTTGGATTCATTATTCCTTTTTGCCTGAAAACCTCCCCAGTTCTATTCCCAGACAGAGCCAGGGAGCTGGGTGTGGTGTGAGTGGTTGAGTGGTTGGTCTGGGTGTAAATGTGGGTTTTTAATGCTCAGTAATAGAACAGGTTAAAGAATAATTCCCCTGTGCAAGGCAGGTTCCTTCCTGGACCTTGGAAGTAGCACCTGACTTGGGAGTTAATGCTTAGAGGGGAATATAGGTAATTAAAAATCCAATACGATGACTGTGGTTAGCCTTGTTGCAAAGAATAATGATTAATGCCCTTGATTTATTCTGTGATCTTGTCGTTTAGAGTTACAATTAGTTCACACACATAATTTGTGTCTAATGCACAATTTCCTTTTATAAACTCCTTTTCCAGCTTCTGGAATGTGCCATGAGTCCTGAGTTACATGGAGGACTTCTGGGGGGTTGTTGTGTTTTCTAGGCCACTGTGATGTCCATCTCTGCATAACTTCCTGCTCTCTAGATAATTGTAGTTGTTTGTATTCCTGATCAGCTCTACCCCAGAATCCTTGTTGTGGGGTTTTGGCTCTCCCACCCCGGGCAGGGGGCTGCGTGGCTGTGGAGCTGAGTGTGCTGTGCTCAGCAGGTGCCTGTTGATGAGCTGTGTTTTTCCCAGGCTCTGAGGTGGTTGTCAACTCTTTGGCCTAATTTCTGAGAGATGCTTCCCACTTGTGCCATTCCGTGTGGTACCAGGCTATTTCTTCTAAACGGCCACTTTTTCTCTCTGTCTTTTCCTGCTGTTGTTTTCCTACTTGTTTCTGGCTTCAAATTTCATTATGTTGTCTCAGCCAACCAGGCAGATCCCATCTTTTCCTCCTTTTTTTTTTTTTTTCTCTTGTTTTTTTGATACTCAGGGCTGGATTCTCTCTCATTTACTGAAGCTCATTTTCCTGAGATTTCTGTTCTCTCTCAAGAACTGAATTACTTCTTGTTTTTTCCAGCTTACCTTTCTGCTTCCATTAACCTCTCAGCAGTCAGGGATCAAGCCCCATCAGTGCATCACCTCATCATCATTTTTGGGTTCTTTCCAAATCTTTCTCCTTTAAAGCCTATTATCTGTTCTCTCTATTTTACAAGCTCTGTGATATTCCAGCATTTCATTTTCAAAATTTGTCCTGAACCCCAGGCTTTATGGCACTTCTGACTCCTGGGCCCGTATTTAAAAGTGACATTGGAGAAATGTTTTGAAAAGCATCAGGTTTCTTCTAGTTGGTTCATTTTTGCTTTGAATTCTATGAGAAAGAGAAACTTTTTAATAAAATAGGATGTAGTTCTATCTTCCATTTTTATGGAAATTCTGTGCTCATAGTCCCACAATGTACAGCTTTCTCCTTTGCCTGGAATCTCAGAGGAATTATTTTTGTCTTAATTTGTTCATTTTTCTGTTAGCTTACAGACTAGGTGAAATTTGCCAAGAACTCCTATTATTCTTCAAAATTTCATACTTCTTTTCCTGTCACATGCGTTTCCTCTTTTCCTCTGTGCTGCCCTGGAACACTCTGGTTTTTCTCAGTAATTAATGAGAGGGTGAAGCAGAAAGCACATGGTCCGTGGTTGCCAGGGGGCAAAGAACACAGTAATGGAAGGAGCCCAGGGTGGAGAACTGAGTGTTGGGTTAAATCCTTCCCTCTGAAACTTCAGGGCAGGAGCCTTTTCTGTGGTGCTGCTGTGAGTAAACGCTGTCAGTAGATGCAGGGTGCAAGTCCAGGGGTGGCACAAGCTGACGGTGTGGTGATTCCAGGGGTAATTCCAGGGGTAATTCCATGGAATGTGGCACAAGCTGACGGTGTGGTGATTCCAGGGGTGATTCCATGGAATGTGGCACAAGCTGACAGTGTGGTGATTCCAGGGGTGATTCCAGGGATAATTCCATGGAATGTGGCACAAGCTGGCAGTGTGGTGATTGCAGGGGTGATTCCATGGAATGTGGCACAAGCTGGCAGTGTGGTGATTCCAGGGGTAATTCCATGGAATGTGCCTGCAGTGCTTTGGGAGCTGCCGCTCTCGGTGTGCGGTGCCCCCGCAGCAGCTCCTGGAAAACGGGAATCAAGTTGTCACCAGGATCTCCTGAGGGAATAAATTCAGGATCTGTGCTACCAGTGGCTCTCTCACATTCTCTGCTTCAGTAAATTTCACAGTTTGGAGGCTTAATCATGTGCACTTGCCAGAGAAGCAGGAATGCTTTGATTTTTATTTGGTCTTGCCAGCTAAGCTGAAAATCCCGTCGCAGCCGCATCCCCAAGAATATCTGCAGAAGTTCCAGGCTTTCACAGAAACTACTTAGCCCTTATTGTTACAGTTGGTGAGCTTTCTAGTAAAGAATCCTCAAAGTCCCTCAGAAACCTCTGTAGTACAGAGCTTTGGATTTTAATTTTCCCAGTGCCAGGCGTGTGCTAAGCAGAAGAGCAGGGATGTGAATGCCCGCGTGAAAGGAAGGAAACTAGGCTGAGAATGGGGGAAAAAACCCTTTTTTCTCCTGCATAAGGGTGGGTCTTACCTTCTATGTTAATTCTCTTGTAGAAGCTGCATGGCACTGAGGGACATGAGAGAGCTCCAAGTGGAAATAAAAGAAGCCTGTTAGTTTGGATTTTGAATGCATTAAGTATTAAGATATCTATTGTGAGGGAGGAAAAGAGTAAATGGCTTTTATTGACGACAGCAGACAGCCTGTGTGGGAAGAGACTTTGAGGGCTAAATAAGCAAGTGGAGTAAAACCAATGAGCTAAACCATTCAGGAATTTTTAGGGGCTTTATTTAACTTTTGAATCAGCTGAGAAGGGGGATAGGGCTGGGTGTTTTCCATGTGTCTGTAAATGTCTTGGTCAGGATGGTGGGATGGCATGGAAAAATCAGGGCAAGAGGAGAGGGTCAGGAGAGAAAAGCTGTCCTGCTTTTTGGTAATGGTGTTTGCTACCTGGATTTTTAAGTGTTCTAAATGCGAGGGCAGCAGGGGAGGGGGGATTCTGCCCCTCTGCCCCTGTGCTCAGGTGAGACCCCACCTGCAGAGCTGCCCCAGCCCTGGGCCCAGCACAGGAAGGAGCTGGAGCTGCTGGAGAGAGTCCAGAGGAGGCACCAGGGAGATCAGAGGATGGAGCAGCTCTGCTGGGAGGAGAGGCTGGGAGAGCTGAAGGGTGACCTCATCGTGGCCTTCAAGAACATGAAGGAACCGACAGGAAAGATGGAGAGAGACAATTTATAAGGGATGGAGGGACAGGACACAGGGAATGGCTTCCCACTGCCAGAGGGCAGGGATGGATGGGATATTGGGCAGGAATTGTTCCCTGGGAGGGTGGGGAGGCCCTGGCACAGGGTGCCCAGAGAAGCTGTGGTTGCTCCTGGATCCCTGGCAGTGCCCAAGGCCAGGCTGGACACTGGGGCTGGGAGCAGCCTGCTTGTCCATGAGCAGGTTTCATGCAGCTCCCTCACCTTTGTGCGTGCACTTCTCATTCTGGGGCTGCAGACGTGAATCTACTTCTTTGTGAATTGTTATTTCTTGTGAGAAATAACTGGTTTTTAGTAGTCTGCCCTTGATGCTGCGCAGGAACAGGAAAGATAAGCTGCCCTAACAGGTAGAGCAACCTGATGTGTGTGATCCATTCACTCCTGGGAGTGCTTCGGGAGGTATTTGAGTGCTCACTCCCACAGTGACAGGGTGCAGTGATCTCTAGTCTAGAAAGAATGAGAAATTAGACATTCCTGAGCAATTCCCAGGTGTCTGTGAGAGTGATTTTTGCTAGGCCTCACAGTCAGCGTGGAGTTTGACGTTGTCCTGGCAGATCCTTCTCAAAGTTTTTCAGTTTGAGGAACATATTGAATTGCATGGTGTCTTTATTATGAGAGACTTCTAAGCACGACTGAAAACATTCAGTGTGAAGACTGGGAGCTTTATTAGAAGATATTTCAGTTCTTTGTGGTCTTCGCAACAGGGAAAAGGGAATATTTGAAATGCAGAGCAGGTGTTTTATTTTTAAGAGCGTCAGACTTTACATATAAAAAGATTCTGATGTGATCTGTGAGGGAAACTGAGCACGAGCAAGAGACTGAGATGGGCAGAACAGCAGGGAGGGAACATCCTGGGGACAGGATGAACATTTTCCTGAGTCATGAGAGACCTGTGTGAGGGGGAAATGAGGAGGGTGGCTCATACACAAGAGCTCACATGGCTCCTGTCCATCCTGCTGCACTGGGAGAAGGGAATTGGGCCAGGCAGCAGGACTGGCATCCTGCTTCTAGGACAGTGCCAGTTCTGAGTGCCAGTTCTGAGTGCCATTTCATTTAGGCTGGGTTGGAAGCTGGGCAGCCCCGTGTTTTGTCAGAGAGTCCCTGGTGAGAGTGGTGGTGGCAGGAGTGGGGTGTGACCTGGGAGTTACTGCCCAGCTGCCCTGGGATGTGGTGCCTGTGGGCAGCTCTTCCTGTCCTGGGGAGGTGGTTCAATAACACTTTCCTTTTCCTCAGGATTATGCGGGAGCAGCCCAGCGTGGTGCTGGGGGTGGCCCACACTGTTGTGAAGAGAATGTCCCCCTTTGTCAGGCAAATTGACTTCGCCCTGGACTGGATGGAGGTCGAGGCTGGACGAGCTGTTTACAGGTGAGATGTGGACAAAGTCATGTGTTTGTTGAAATTTTCCTATTTCATGTAGCTGTGCCCCCTTGGGGATGTGTAAAATGAGAACCTCAGGCTGCATTTATCAACCATTCCATTGGGTTTATCTGTTTCCCTATTTTCAGATTATTTTTGTTCTGCAGTACCTTCAGTCTCTTGTCTCCATGTGTCGCTAAATTATTTTATACTATTGCTCAGCTTTTCTGTTGTCTTGGCAAGCTTTTTAAGTGATGTAATTGATTAAGACACAGACAGTTCCGTGTTCTGATTGTAGTTTCTGCATTGTTGAGGGCATGAGCATCTACTGCTCGGAGGTTTTCAGCCTTTCTGAAATAAACAGCAAAACTCAGAGGTAATTCAGTTAAGCTTATTCAGCAGTAAATTGAAAATAGGAATTTTGTGTTTAAGGGGCAAAAGTTACCTTGGGAAAACTTAGTTTTATGGATATGTACTAGGATGCAACTGAGCTGTTATGTGGTTGCTGCCGTGGTGGGAGAGTAACAGTCTAATTTAGAATATGATGTGTTTAATCGTAATTTTTATAACCATACCTGCAGCACCAATGCCAGTTGAAGTTTTGGATTACTCTGTGCATCAAAACATTCCTAGCTGTCAATATCATGTTAAAGTCTTCTGGAATTCCTTGCATTTGTTTTACTCCACCACCAGAAGTGTGGCATTGCCAGCAGCACTCCTAATCGTGCCAGCTGGATATAGCAAAAAGTTCTTGGTAGACAAAGGTGTGTGCACCAAATCTGGAGCCACTTGGGGGTTTTTCTCTTTGACCTGCAGAGCTCCTCTGCACATCCATGTTGACCTTGCAATGGGAACGAGCTCCTGAGTAACCAGGAATGAGCCTGTGGTGTCCCCTGGGGCCTGCTCACACCCTGGTCATCCCCTTCCAGTCCTAACATGGAACCCCACACTGGCTTGTGTTGGAAAGGACCTTAAAGCTCATCCAGTTCCACCCCTGCCATGGGCAGGGACACCTTCCACTGTCCCAGGCTGCTCCAAGCCCCAGTGTCCAGCCTGGCCTTGGGCACTGCCAACACCTTCTACTCTGCCAGGCTGCTCCAAGCCCAATCCATCCAGGCCTTGGGCACTGCCAGGGATCTAGGGGCAGCCACAGCTGCTCTGGGCACCCTGTGCCAGGGCCTCCCCACCCTCCCAGGGAACAATTCCTTCCTAATATCCAATCTAAACCTCCTCTCTTTGAGTTTGAAGCCATTCCCCCTTTGTCCTATCACTCCTTACCTCAGCTAACTGTGCACAGCCTGTACATTCACACTTTAACCATATTTCCAGTCACCTTTTTAACAAGTGCCTGCTCCGTTTCTCGGTTGCTCGTTAAGTGTCAATTAAACACTTCCCTGTGTCTTCCAAGCCAGGCGGCTAAAAATCACCAACTTATTCAAAGCCTCCAGATGCGTTTGCTGGGCTGGGATGCTTCCTTAATGCTGGTTATTGGTTCTTTTCCCTGCAGGCAGGGGGACAAGTCTGACTGCACGTACATTGTGCTGAACGGCCGCCTGCGCTCGGTGCTGCGCATGGACGACGGCAAGAAGCACCTGACCGGGGAGTACGGCCGGGGAGACCTCATCGGAGTGGTGAGAGGGGTCCCGGGGGCCTGGCCAGCTGGGAAACTGGGATTTGCTCCACGCCAAACACTCACAGTTGTGCTCCCATCCGTTGTTAATCTTTAGGGCTTCCAAAGCTGGAAACGCGGAAAACTCCCTTCCGTCGGGAAGGTTTTTGTGGTGGTTGGTGAGCGGGGTTGTTAGACTTGGTTTGAAAAGATAAACCCAAAAAAGGTCACTGCCAGACCAGCAGGTCCTGCCCAGTGCTCCTCTGTGCTATGGGTTGCTTTCCTCCCAATGAGAGCAGTGCAGCCTGTTAGATCAGGGCTGGAGGAATTGCAGGAATGCACTAAGTGGGGATTTGAATAAATTTAGTGCCAAAGGAAGACTGAGTTTGGATGAGCCCCCCCTGGAAGTGTCTAGTGCAGCCTCCTCAGAGTTAGCAGAGCTGACTTCAAAGCTTTGTCAGGTTTTTCAGGGAGTGTGTAATTATTATAGCTATTAAAGCAGCTGTTCATTTCAAAATTGTAGTATTTATCCATGTTTAATTTCTCTCTTATGTTCATTTTTTGTTTCTCAGACCTACTTAACAGCAGAAGTAGGAGTCATAAATATGTGTGGCTTGTTTGATTTTTATATTTAAAATCAGAAGATTTCTGAAGTTCTGAGCTTTTGTTGTTCAGGCCCTTTTCTGCTTTCTGAGCTGAAAACTAAACACTGAATGTGTATCTGTTTATGGCAGGCTTAGCATAGCTCTGAAGCCAGAAAACATGTGAATTGGGATTAGTTCTATGGGAAGAAATTCTTTTTTGTAGGAATGGAGGGGAAGGAGGAGTCCAAGGCTCCCCTTAGAGAGCTGATCCAAAATTGTGCCTATGAGTACATGAGGCACTTCTGGTGGTGCTCCCAGCAGAGACAGAGCTGGGCTGGGCTGCTGCTTGCCCCATATTTGGTATTTCCATGTGCACAGTATTTAAGGATCTCTTCCCACACTCAGTGCTGCTCTGGCTGAGGGGTTATGTTGGCTTGGGATCGTGTTAGGAGAAGCAGGTCCATGCTGGAATGTGCTAAAGCACACTCACAAATTTTATTTTATTTTTTCTTTCTTTGGGATACCTCATTAAAGGTAAAACGACATGGTTTGACAGGAACTAAAGCTGACATCTTTTGTGACTAATCACGATGGTGTGAGGCCTTTTGGTGTGTGGAGAAGGGTTTGTCAGTTTTGTCACATCCAGGCATTTTCCTGCTTTCCTCTGCCTGTGGTGATCTGCAGCTTTTCACTGTCAAGCTCCTGGAGTTTTGCAGAGCTCCCAGGTTAAAAACAGAGCTGTTCTACTTTCTGAAAGCAGTTTTGAGTGACAGGGCAGCATATGGTGCTCAGAGGGTGGCGAGGCCCTGGCACAGGGTGCACAGAGAAGCTGTGGCTGCCCCTGGATCCCTGGCAGTGCCCAAGGCCAGGCTGGACATTGGGGCTTGGAGCAGCCTCAGATAGTGGGAGGTGTCCCTGCCCGTGGCAGGGGTGGGATGGGATGAGCTTTGAGGTCCCTTCCAACCCAAGCTTTTTTTCAATTCAGTGATTCTGTGAAATGGCCTAAACTCCACCTCCCTGTGCAAGGACTGGTGCTGGTTTTGGTGTAGCATTCCAGGCTGGCCCGGCTGTTTATCTGGGGAGGAAGGAGGAGGTGGATTGGTGGATGGGCTGGGCTGTGTTTGCTCTAACAGTGCCACATTTGCTGCTGAGTGCCCAGGCAGGGATACAGAAATACCCATGCAGTTTGTGCCTAAAGCACAAGTCACTGTTTTGGATCCGTGTTATGACATGAATCACGTTGGAGACTTTAGTGACTCCGTGGACGTTGTCATCTCCTTCCTGCCCACAGCTCCCAGCCCCACTGACTCACTCTGCCATTTGTTGAAAGTGTCTCCATGCTCTGGCTGCCTTTTGCAAACATGGGGGAGGATCTGTGAAGAATGCCAGCATTAATGCAGAGGGCATTAGTAAAATGATATTTTTGCTTTTAAAACGTTTTGTTTATCCCCTTCTGCGGAATCTGTTATAAACCTTTAAAAACCTGCTGAAGGGTTGGGTTTTTTCCCCTGACATTACCATAATTGGGGTTCTGGGTGCTTGCAGGGAATGAAAGCAGCAGTTGGTGCTGGTAATTGGTTTTTGGGTGAACTGGTGGCTCGTTCCTCCCTGAATGCCTCCGAGACCCTCCCGTGTCACCCGTAACTGGGCACTAAGAAAACACGGGAGTCTTGTCGTCGATGCCTTTTTGTTTACTGCCCTTGTGTCAGAACTTCTAAAATGCCACGTGTCATTTGCATAAGAGATGAGGCTCTGCCATTTCTGCTTTCAGAAGCAAAGCAGTGCAAGATGAAGGGTTTCAGACAAGATGTTAATTTTCCAGTGTGTGCGTGTGCTCCCAAGGCTCAACTTGTGGCTCGAACTGTTTTGTTCCCTGCACTGACTCAATGGCATCTGTTCCTGAGGTCTGTCGATGCAGGGGGGAGAAGAACAGATTAGAAACTGAAGTTTCCTTCCCTGTGGAGTTCCTTGAAGAGCTGACAAGGACAGTTCTGTCAGGGGAAAAGGATCCTGACTCCCTGGGAGCCTTTTTGGAGGGACACCGGCTGCTATTGGCCCTATTGATGGGCAACTCCAGACACTGTGTCTGGTCAAATCAAGTCAAAACTCAGTTTGAAAACTTCCAAGTAATTTTTAAAGGACAGTGATGAATTTGTTAAATAATTCCCTCCCTGTTGAAATACAGTTGACGTAAGTCTTGCTTTCTAGTGACTACGATTTGACCCATTTAGGGGAAACCTTTTAATTTGGTGGTCCATTGCTAGAGATGCAGTTATGGAAAAGTGCTGAAATGTGAATTTTATCTACCAGCAAAGGGGTCACTTTTCTAGTGTCACCTCTGCCATGCCCAGGCAATCCCAGAGGAGATCAGAGAAGCCAGCTGTGTGTTGATAGAGTGAAAGGGCTTCTCTTCACCAGGCAGCTTGTTTAAAATGCTTATCTTAGCCTCTCAGTTCTTTTCTTGATGTTGCTCCTTTGGTTTTGATCTTGATTAACCACTGGAAATTGTAGTTTTTACTCTTGTTCTATTGGTCTCATTAGCACTTTGTTGTGTGTGAGAGAGAATTCCTTTTAATGTGGTTTTTGTGCCTGTCAGTAGCAGGTGATGGCTCAGGCTCTGAGGTTGTGTTGTTCCTGGCACTGCTGCTGAGACTGGGGCAATTATTCTGTGGTTTATTCCAAACTGCAGAGTGGGTTGTCAGAACACAGGGCCACAACCCCAAGCATGTGTTGAGGTGGGTGTTCTTTGCTTTTTGCACTGTTGGGAGGACAGCAGTGGGTGAGGAGAAGGCAACAAACCCATCAGAGCCATCCCTCAGAATAATCTGCTGCTGAATTAAAGTTGTTTGTGCCCTTCAAACACCGCAGGAGATGGAACCTTCAATGCAATGAGGTTTTTATGCAAGGCCACACTTTGTCTTCGTTGAGTTCTGAAAGAGGGCTGCAGTGTTGGGGAATGACTGAATGCCAGACAGGTCTCAGGGGCCTCAGGGACAGCTGTTAACTCCAAATATTTTCCAGAGCTGGACTTTTAGGTGGTGGAGAGCTGGGTTTACTGGTAACCCCCTCCCAGGACACTGCTGTGTGCAGGGTCTGACCCAAAACCAGTCAGCTTTCAAAAATACCTGCTGCGGGGGGAAGCTGCAGCGACGTTTTGATTAATTCAAGACCTTTTCTGTTTCTCTTTAACAACCAGAATGTCCCTCTTATTGTGAGGGCTACACACAGTCACTTTTGGGTACAGAAACTGCTGAGCAAGTGCAGAAAGGCATTTGTGCACTGGCTCTTGTAACACAGGGATAAATTGCAGAAAAAAAGCCCTCAGCCGCCAGTGCTGCAGCACACTGGTCCTGCTGGGCAGGAAATCATGTTATACGTTCTAGAAATAAGACATCTTAAATATTTTCAGATGTTAAGCTGTTCATCTAATTAAGACAGCTAAAGGTCCATGGCTTTTTTTCTCTCTAAAAAGTTGAAACCCAAGAAGAATCTGTAAATGGCTTACGATTTCCTCAGGGGATTGGGGCATTGTCCTTTGGAAATGTAACACTGTTAGAAATCTTTAATTGCTGTGTAATCCTCAAAGGAATCACACAAAGGGAAGTATCAGGATTACACTTGTCAGGCTTTTGTTCTTTATCAGTATTAATGTTATCAGGCAGCTCCAAAGCCAGCTGAATGTCACTGCACCCTCCACATTAAGGCTGCTTTGCTCTGCGTTTTTAAATGTGTGAAATTTTTTTGCCAATTCCTTGCATTTTTGGGATTTTGTCAAACCATGGCTACTTCCTTTGCTGAAACTGTAAGATACTACAAAGCCATTTCAGGTGAATTCAGATTGTTGCCACCTCAGGCACACTATGCACAGCTCGTAGCTGTGGGAATTGGAGGTGGATGAGGTTCAGGAACAGAGCTGGAAGACATGGCCCTGGAAGGGATTGTTCTCTTTTCATCTCTTCCTCTCTCTCTTGGTAATACATTACTAAAAATGATTATTTTCCCAGCAGCATCTTAGGTGTGAACTTGTATTTAAAACAACCAACAAAAGCAAAGCCAAAAAGCTCCAAAACATCCAGCGAAACCCCCAACCAACCAATCCCCAAACCAATCCCCACACCACAAACAGCAAGCCTCCAGTATTTGCCAGCCCCAAAGGAAGGCAGAGGAAGCCCTGAGGAATGAGTTCACGTTTGCACAGCTGAATTAGTGTCAGAGTGAAATCAGAAGCTGTGTCCTGATTTCCAAGCCCATCTTGAGAGTGTTTTTGTTAAACTCACGTCACTGATCTGAGCCATCTGAATGAACCTTGGTTTCCTATGAGGATCTTCCCTGAGTGAAACTGTGGAGTACTGTCTGTTTTTCAGATTCTTTACAGCTACTTATTCTTTTTATCTACAGCAATTTCTCTTTTATGTTTGTTTGCCTGAAGTTCTAAACAGCTGCTGAAGGTTGGAGATCACCCATAACTGCAAATTGTAGTGGTGCAGCTCCGTGTTCTCCTGGCTGGCTGGGAAAACCACAGCACGGCTTTGACAGCATCTGGCATTAAATTATCTGGATTTGTGTTGTGTGGGAAAGTCATTTGGCTGTGGAGCTGCCTCAGGTATCACTGCAGAGTGCTTTATGTGCTTGATGTCCTAGGCACGTTCTTTTCAGAGAGTATGAGGAGCTCTGATAACGGACAGTGGTGGAAATTGTGGCTTGCTGGGTTCCAGACAGGTGATTTCATGCATTAGGCTGTCATTCCTTAAAGTATTTTGTGTCTCCCTTCTGCTTCCAGCTGAACTCCCTTGTGATAATTCCAGCTACCAGCTCACTCTTGGTACACCTCCTGATCCCCTGCAGGACAGCTCTTTACTTCCCTTGCCTCCTCCTCCTTTCTCCCTTCCGTTTTGAGGGATGCCACATGGAGCTAGGCTGGCTGGGGAACAGGAAAGGTTAATATTGCATCCCCTTTAACCCTGGCAAATGCACAAGGCCGTTGATAGCAAAAGAAATTTTTGTTTTCCTTGATAGAACCTTTTTTCTTTCTTTTTGGCAAGCATCATTAAATAAAAGCCACTGAGAGAGAGAGAGATAAAAGTGATCCTTGTCATCACCACCAGAATGCTTGGATGGCAGTGAGTGGTGGGAGCAGAGTCCAGTGGAGGTGACGGAAAGTAATTTTGGGAGAAGAGTCAGCAGTGGAGGGTGGGGAAAGGTCCCTGATAAAGTTCCAGCCAGGTTTGGGACTCTTGTGTGAAGCTGAGTCAAAAGCAATTGGATCTCTCCCTTCTAGGAAAGTATTTGAGCAGCTCATCATGGGTTGTTCTCTCTTTTTCTGTTCTGGAAATTCAAATATAATTCACCCAAAGAGGAGGAGCCTGCCCAGGGCATTGCACTTGCAGATCCTCTTCCAACAGCCTGGAGAAATGTGATGGTTTTGGTGGGTGTTTGGTGTGGGTGTCCCAAGTGGCTTCTGACATGGATTTTGGTGGTGTTTTGACCCTAATGTTGGGTTTAGGGCACCAAAAACATGCATGAAACTTCAAATCTCTTCTATAGCCACATGTATACAAGGAGTAAAACTTAAATACAGGAGGTTGGGCTGTTATCAGTTCCCTTCCCAGCTTTAATCTTCCTCTTTTCTGTCCCTTAATGATGTTTACTGCTGCAACAGGACTGTCATTGCACTGCTGCAAAGTGCAGGCTCAGTCCTCTGGGGAGAACCTGTAGCATGATTCCATCTGCCCTAATTACAGCAAGGTAGCAAGCTCAGCCTTATTTCATTTTTACCTGTATTTTAGATCTACACTTGCATATAGCCACGTATAGATACACAAGACTTTGTCGCAATACGGACACGGCCTGGGGAGGAAGGAGAGAACTGAACTCAGGAGTGACTAGATAGAAATGCCTGTATTTATTTATATACAGAAGGGTTTTATACTCCAGGTTATAGAAAGTCATGGGATCTTAGCTGACCACCCCCCAGGGTTATTGGCTAGATCCTAAAAACACTCATTTCCTAAACAATCCTTCAGACTGACAATAACAAGGTGAAAAACACCTCACAGGTGCAAGATAGAAGAATTATTTACAAAAGCTCTCTAGCTGTTTTGCAGCTAGCTCCGTGAGAAAGTGAGAATGCTCACGGACACAGGCAGATACTGAAAAATCTCTCTGCCACCAAGCTTTCAGTGTCCACAATACTTCCATGCACAAGTGTGTGTAAGTCTTTCATGTTTTTTTTAATACATTTATCTACTGAAAAAATGAGAGAGTGAGGTTGAGATTCTTCTTTTCACACAGCAGAAGGGCTGGATGTCCTCAGTCACAGGGTTAACTTGGCACACAGGAGATTGCAGAAGGTGGTTGTTAGAACAACTTTGAAGAGTACATGATGTTCTGAGTTCATCCACTGGCACTGCTCCCACAAATAGCATCGATTTGCAGCTTGTCTGGTTGCTCTTCCCACTCATTCACTGCTTCCAGCAGTGTCTCCTCCTTTGTCCTTTCTGATACAAACAAGTTAATATTTCAGGTCCTTCTGAGCTGGGGCTGGGGCAAACACTGTTGGGATGAACATCCTCTGCTGCTCCAGGTACAAATGAGCTGGAGAAGGGGCTGAGGGCAGCGTGTTTAAACCAGAAAAAGCCAATGTTCCATGTAGTATTTGGTTGCCCTTCGTGTAACATCGACGATGTTGCATCACTGGCCCCTGTTGCAGCAGCAGCACTCCTCTTGTCTGGACAAAGGCACAGCTGTGACAATCCATAGGTGGCTCTTCTGTGCTCTTCCAGTGCTGGTGTTGGCCTTGAGATACAGGTGTGCTACCTGTCAGCTGCCTCACTGCCTGTCCCTTCTCCAGAGCCTCCTGGACTAGTGATGCCTAAAAGAAGGTTACCTGGAACAGAGGCTGGACAGAGGTAAAGAATAAAATAGATATTTATTGAAAGGCATTTACAGGACACACCCTGGGAGTACAAAAGCCTGGCCAAGACTACACCTAAGATGGACCCCCAAGATGGACCCTGGGTCACGGGTTCTCGCCCTTTTTATAAGTTTTGGCCCATTTACATTTACAGTCGGTCCAACTGTCCAACCACAGCCTCAGTCCACGCAGTCCCATCCTTTCGGACTGTCCCCTCTCAATCCATGGCTGTTTACATTCTTGGGGTCTGAAGCTGCAAATGTCCTTGGTTCTTCGGGCTGGAAGCGGTGTGTTTTGTCCAGCCAGGCCAGGAGAAGAGCTGTTAGCACTGTACAAGAAGCCCAGAGTTACAGACACACTAATGCAGTATAAAATCTAAAAAATATGAAAGTTAAAACTAAAGGTATCACTAGCAGCTGATGGCAGTGTTGATGCTTCTTCTCCTCATCCCTTCTCAGGTTCATCTCTGTGTCCTCTCATCACTGTCTTTTGTGTCCTTCCCCAGCACCCTGGGGTGAGCTGGTGGCTCTGTGCCTGGCCTGCTTTGGGGTGGGTGTTTCAGAGGGTGTGAGCAGTTTTGGCAGGTGGTCTCCCGGAGGGGAGGTGGGTGTCTGTGCCCCCCCAGTGTCACCCAGTTGTGTCTGGAGCTGCCCCCTGTGAGGACAGGCCCTGCCTGCTCCCTCGGGGCTCCTGCTGGGAGCCAAGCCTCGCTGAAGAAAAGGCAGTGTAAATATCAGGCTAATTACCAGGCAGTGATCGTGGCTGTCATGGAGGAGGATTTGGAAAAGAAGAATTTAAGCTACATAATTTAATAATCCTTGGGGTCCTGACCTGCTTCCCAGGGTCTCCTTTGAACTGATGCTTTCACTTGTGTGCTCTTACACAAGGGCCAGGAGCAGGGTTCCCTTGGCGAGGAAAGATTGCTGCTTTTTGTGAGCTGGCAGCAAGGAAAAATCGATGAGAGAGGAAGAAATGCGATGTGTGAGAGGATGGCAGATTCTTGGTTGGAATAGTGGTCGTAATGAAGGGAAACTGAGGGCAGTGTGTTACAGAATGGATGGGAGGGGAGTGCATGGGAAGAGCCCCCAGTGTAAATGTGCTCCTGGCTGGAGGCTGGGGAGGGCCTGTGCCTCTGAACATTTGCTCTGGATGTGTCTCCTCATGCACTAGATCTGCTTGAAATCTCACTTGAAAAGAAATAATCTCCACAAAAAACTAGTTGGAAATAATTTGCGTTTTTAGTGGCTGCTGACTGTGAGAAAAGTCACCCAACAGTTTGTCAAACTGAGGCTGAATTCGTCTGGGGAAGCAACATTTTCTTGCCAGCAAATCGACTGCCCTACACCAACCCCAGTTTCCTGCAGGAAGTCTCAGAGATGCTGGAGCCTGAGCAGGAGAATAACTGTGCTTATCACACTGGGGCTGTGCACACACCGAAAGTTAAGCAAATAAAGTGATTTCTTGAATGCAGCTCAGAAAGGAATTTGTACTTAGACCAACTCACAGAATATGTCACTTGCTGGTTTTCACTTCCCAACTGTGTAATTTGGAAAGCTGTAAAGAACTGTTGGGAATGACTGTTGGAAATGAAGTCAAAAGAGGTCGTGAGAGCATAAATTGCTTTTCCCCTCCCTTTAAAAGATTTACAGCAACACTTTTTCTTCAGAAAGAGCTTCTAAGGCAGGGTTGTGAATCATGTGCATCGTATGGGATGGAGACAGCAAAACCTGATTTTGTCACTGTTTGATACTGAACTACGCGAAGGTGTGGGAATCACGGAATTCCAGACTGGTTTGGGTTTAAAAGGACCTTAAAGCTCATCCAGTTCCATCCCTCTGCCCCTTCCACTCAATTGCTCAAAACCCCTCCCTGTCAGAATTAACTGAACTGTACAAAGAGCACAGGTCTAAGTTCAGGGTTTTTTTTAGGGCGGTTGGGGTGTTTGTATTTGTTTTGTAAGTGTTGGGAACAGCGCAGGAGGGCCCTCACCAATGGTCATATCATGATTAGTCACAAGAACCACAGAGTGTGTAACGCTGGGAATCGTTCTGTGCTCCCTGATTCAAATTATTCCAGCATTTGAGGCACTGTTCCTGTGCAATTCCCTCGATTTAGAGGGAATGGAAGTAAAGGCAGTGATGGAGGACAGATTTCTGAGGGTGGGCTGGAGATAGAGAGGGGTTTTGAGGATGAGGAGCCAAGATGTCGACCTTGGAGCCAGGGGAACAATGAAGGGAACATTGAGCATTTTTGTAGGGCTGCTAAAATAAGGCACAGCAGGGTTTCAGAGAGATGGAGTTCCAAGTGAAATTAGCACTGCAGTGTGGGCTTGCTGAGTTTATTGCATGGGAGAAAACCAAACACCACCAGGTAACAAGGTGGCAAAGAGGAGAGCAGCCAGTGCAGGCAGAGCAGAGGCCATGGTGGGCTCAGCATGCAGTGAACTCCAGGAAAACCAGAGGATTCTTGGAGGGAGAGAGGAGCAACAGCGATGGCAAATGCAGGAAACTGAAAGAGAAGCCCAAAAATGGGCAGTGAGGTGGAACTTGTTTAGAGGCTTGTTGGGAAGGGGGAGGAGGAGTGGATGTGACATGAGAAGAACAGAGATGTACAATTGCCTCGAGCAAGAAAAGGGTTGTGTTGGCTTGAGTTTGAGGAGAAGTGGGAAAGATTCCACTGGTTCTTTTTTGTACAGCAAATGCTGTGGCTGTGTTCATGCTGGTGTGGGTGAGTGATGCTAATGGTAGTCTGGGAAGGAGCTCAAGAGAGAGCCTTGGGTGATTATGAAACCAAATATATAAATAAACAGTCTCCCCAGTCAGGTTCAATAAGATCTGAAAGATAATAATGGTATTTCTTGAAACATTTGGTTATTAATGTTATTGTGGAGGTGGTTTTGTGTTGTTTGCTGCAGCTGTGGTGGGTCATCAGAGTGTTAAATTTCCCTTTTTATGACCAAGGAAATAATCCTACAGTCTTCTGATCATAAGTGGATTTTGTTCATTTTGAAGTTCAAGCTAGATCTCTGAGTCTTGTGCTTTTATAAACCTGGAAAAACAAGAAAACCTGTTCAAAAGGTTCACTGGGCAGAGGAGTCCAAGGATTTGAATGTGGCTTAAGATTGAAATGATTTTAAATACTCATATTTCATGAGACTTCTGGTTTTTTCCTAAGCAAGAAGAAAAATATCTGAATTTCTGAACAGTTGATATCTCAAATGGTTTATTTAAAAAATACAGAGTAAAAAAGTGTTATTTTCAGGGGAGAACTGCAACTCAATGTTAGAATGTTTTTGATCTCCAAAGGAGATAGGGAGAGCCAAATGGGTTTGGCAGATTTCCATGTGCAGGAAGTGTAGAACCAGTGCAAAAAAGGCTCTAAAACCACCGGGTGTGAAGAGGGGAGAATGTGGTGAAGGTTGAGAATAATCCTGCAGAAGATCCAAACGAGAGCCCTCACACTTCAGTGAAGAGGAAGTATTCCATGAGTTATTGAATCCCAGAATTATTTGGGTGGGAAGGGACCTTAAAGCCCATCCAGTGCCACCCCTGCCATGGGCAGGGACACCTTCCACTGTCCCAGGCTGCTCCAAACCCCATCCAGCCTGGCCTTGGGCACTGCCAGGGATCCAGGGGCAGCCACAGCTTCTCTGGGATAATTAATAACTGAGTAATTTGCATTATTAATAAATAGAGAGATTGGGAGCTCAAATGATTGTACCCGGGGGAAAGCACAGTTTGGATTTCCTTGGGGACAGTGTCTGGGACCCAGATGTTTTCCGTGCTGGAATACTGGGGTGTGTTTAAATGAAAGTATCAAAGAATTCCACACTACCTGTATGTAAGAACAGTCCAAGATCCAATTTCTGTAATCACTTAGGAATTGCAGTCAGCACTTGCAGGGGTCTCTGGAACTGGTGGTGTTACAAATCTGGAGATTTGAATGGCTCCTTGGGAAGGAGGCTTGGGAAAGGTCTCCCTGTGCCCTCTGCTCTGTCAAAAAGACAAAGTTAGAGTTTGGAGCTAAAAAACCCTCCCTGAGGCTGTGTTTAAAGTTAAAATTTAATTCCCTTTTCTACAAATTTACAAATTTCATCTTTTCTGAAAGGCTCAGGAGCCTCTTGGAGCACAGTTAATTTTATGCACTCATATATCACAGAAATAGTGGAAAAGGATCTCGGACAGTTTGAGTGTTTTTCTTCTTGATACAAATTAAACTCAGTCAGGAGGTGCCTGGCTGAGAGGAAAGGTTTTATTTTAGCAGCTGAAACTCTTAACCCGCTTTCAGGAGGAGGAAGGTGAATTACAGAGCCAAGAACCTGTGATAAAAAGCTGGTAATAGGGGAGAGAGATAAAACAGAACATCTTATACAGCCCTTCAGGGAGCCTTAAGGGGGTTTGTTTCTCCATAAATGTATGTACAAAGATGATTTTTTTTTTTTTTGCCCTTCTATATAATTAGTTCAAAATGTGATGACAGAACAAAACACCCCTGGTACCTGAGCAAAAAACAAAGGCTGGGGTTTGCAAAATGAAGGTGCTTCAAATTTCCCCGTGCAGTTTTTCATGCGGAGCAGTTGGTGCTGGTGAAATTTGAGTTAATATTGGCAAGTTCATCTCAGTTTTCTGGACTAATGGCAAGTTTTTGAGCTCAAGATGTTCTGGTTGATTGGATTATCCATTTTGTGCACTTGGAGCCTTCCAAGGAGGAATCTTGCTGGAAGTGGGGTCACTGAGCTGTGTGTTTTGCATGGGGCATCATTATTATTATTATTATTATTATTATTATTATTATTATTATTATTATTATTATTATTATTATTATTATTATTATTATTATTATTATTATTATTATTATTTCTATTACTATTATTATTCTATATCTGGTGCTCATTTTGTGTGTCTGAGCCCATAGTTCTGTGAGGAAGTAGTTGCTTCTGTTGGAATTTGCTGTCAACATAAGCTTTGAAAAAAACCCTGGAAAAAAAGCCCCAAAAATCAATCAAATAAAACCATCAACCCCCCAACCTCTAAACAACTCGAACAGCTCTAAGCTGATATATTATTTATTTCTTTTTCTAGTGAAAAATTAAAAATGCAAAGTCATGTTCACTTTGATTCGAAATGTGAGTAAATTGCAGTTAGGGAGGGATTTTTCTGTTTGTGTTTTAATCTCAATAATTACAGCTGCTACAGTGACAAGCATTTTTTTTTAATGGCTGATCTATGGATTTTAAGCCCAATAAACGTTGCCTGCTGCTGGAACTCCCAAAATGGAGCACCAGGCTGTTCCTAAGCCATTAAAGGTTGTAGCTGTGAGTGATCCTGTCTCTCCTGGCAGGGTAACTCCCTGGCCGTGGGAAGAGACTTCACCAGGGAATTGGATTTCTGCATTTCCAAACTACACAAGAGACAGTGGCAGGTCTGGGGCAGGTGTGGATGTGGGCAGCAGCTGCATTTTGCTTTTCTTACCCCAGGTTGTTGATATGGTGGCAGGTTCTCTCCATAAAGGAGTAAATCTCTGTATTAACTCTCTTTGTGTTGCCATCTTCTTCTTTATACTTCTGCTGTCAATGAAATAGATGTTTCTAGGTGAAATACTTGGGCACTGGTCAGGGAGGTGTGTTCTGGCACGGGTTTTCCTTGCCTGGAGATACCCAAAACCTGTCTGGACACAATCCCAAGTGACTGCTCCAGGGGACCCTGCTTGAGCAGGGAGGTGGGACTGGATGAGCTCCAGGGGTTCTATTCAGGCATTCCTGTTTACACAGCACGGGCAAACATGCATATGCAAAAAAGCATTAAAATAATGGAAAAGCAATGCTCCTTTTTGGCCCAAATGTGCTGATTTGCCCCTAGAATCTCGGGCTGGTTTGGGTTGGAAGGGACCTTAAAGCTCATCTCGTTGCACCCCCTGCCTTGGCAGGGACACCTTTCACCACCCCAGGCTGCTCGAGGCCCACCCATCCTGCTCTCACCCCTTCTTTTAATTTTTAGAAAGTCTCAGTTATTTCGAGGTTGTTGGCATTCAGCTTCCAGAGGTAAAATGGAAGTGTTTCAGGGTGGCCTTGAGGAAAGAGGGAGCAATAGAGAAGTGGGGTTTTCCTGGCTCTTAGATGGCTTCATCACCATTAGAACTGAGGGGTGAGAAGCTCTTGGGGCTGTTGTGGGGCTGAGTTCTCTCTGCTTTGTTCTGCCAGGTGAGGGAAGCAGCTCCTCCCCTCCCTCTGGAGATGCTCCGAGTGCGAGGCTGCCAAAGCTCAGACAAAACTTTCTGGGGGCTCTCCGAGGCTGTGGGTTCTGCTTCTGTGAGGAACTGCAGCTGCCCCGTGGCAGAGGGTGTGCCTGAGAGCTTTGGGGTGCAGAGATGCTGCTGGCAGCTGGGGTGAGAGCCGCGGGACAGGCAGGGCTCTGCTCCGGCTGCGTGGGAGCAGCACCAGTGCCTGGGAGCGGTTCAGCCTCTTGGTGCTGATGTTTGGTGTTGGTGGCAGGCTGTGGATTGTCCCTGATGCTCTGTCCCTGTGCTGTTGCAGGTGGAGGCCCTGACCCACCAGCCCAGAGCCACCACGGTGCACGCGGTGCGCGACTCGGAGCTCGCCAAGCTCCCGGAGGGGGCCCTGATCTCCATCAAACGCAAATTCCCCCAGGTAAGGGAATTAAAAGCCTTTTCCTGTCTCTCTCAAAGGATGTGTGGGAGGCTCAGACTCCCCGTTAGCAGCAGATCCTCTGGGTTTTCTGTGTGATTGATGCATTCTGAGATAACATCACATGCTCCTTGTCTGCCTGAGCGGATCCATCCCAGACTTCCACCGGCTTTCCTCGCTCTGACCTCTCATCAATTGTAGCAGGTTTTTATTGCAGGGCTGCTTTGTGTATCTGGGAGGAGTTATGCTTAAATGCAGGATGTTAGCAAAGTGGAAATCACTTAGTGCCACCGATGGGAAATGGAAGTTTGGCTTCTAAAATCCATTTAAAAATGTTTTTCATTCCTCCTCCTCACTGGGGCTCAGAGTCCACCCTTGGTTCTCTGTACCTTTATTTCCAAAGCTTTGATATTTGGGGGTTGGTTTCCCTCTTCCTGCCGTTTTAGGGTGCCAGTCCTCATTCTGCAACTGCCAGATCTGTCTGTGTCCTGAAGACTCTGATTGCTCCCTTTGAATCCATCAGCTCATCCATCTTCTTTAATTCACTTGACATTATATCTCTCTCCTGCAAATTTGGAGACTGACGGACTTGAAATTTAATTCTTTTGTCCCTAAGTGCATCAGGGACATTATACTAAGCACTAAATCATTGCACTGGCCTTACAGGCCATTCTTTAATGCTGTTACTTCAAATTATTTCTGATTTTTCATTTTGCTGTCTTGAAGACCTAGACTTTTTTTTTTTACCAGATTTCTTTAAAAAAATCCTGCAAAAATAACAAACCTAATTTAAATACTTGTATTCTCTTGCTTTCCTAGCACCTATAATAACTTTTTCTTTGAACTGTACAATATAAAGCCTCCATTCAGGCATTTTCATAGTACCGAAACTGTGGGGTTTTATCTGTGTTATTGCCAGGGGAATTTAATTATGGCAATAAGTGTTCAGAAGTTATGTCAGTGAAAAATAATCTTCCTGGTTTTCCTGTAAGCATTATTTTTGCTGAAGTGTTTCTGGACTTCTGTTGGGGATTATTAAGGCACTTCTGGTCCCTGGAGCTCACTTGAACAGATCTGTGAGTTTATTCCTCTCTATTTAATGTGATTCCCTGCCCAGGTTCCTGAACTGGGGTCTCAGTACAGAGCTCCCCACAAAGTGGGGACGTCCCAAACATGTGACATCCACTCTGGAGCTGCTGTCAACCATCACTGTCCTTGTGACTGATCCAGGAGGGAGGAAATGACCCAGGGAGGATTCAAACCCACCTTTCTGCTTGGGTAGTGGATGATATTAAATGTAACTGCTGAACATACAGGCTGTAAATTACCAGTGTCACAGACTGGTTTGGGTTGGAAGGGACCTTAAAATTTATCCTGTTCCACCCCCTGCCATGAGCAGGGAACCTTCCCCTAGACCAGGTTGCTCCAAGCCCCATCCAGCCTGGCCTAAACACTGAGCAATGCCTTGAACACTGCTCTGCACTAAGGCTGGGTTCTAATTCTGCCTCTTTATCTGGGGCAGGAATTTATTTCAGTGTCTCTCTTCTCTCTCTTCCCTTTCTGCCAGCTGGCAGAGTTGTCTTCCCCTGAACAGTGATCTCTCTGGAGCTGTGAATCTCTTTGCTTTGCCGTTAAAATTGAGCTTGAGTGTTACATTTATAGCACAATTCAAAACATTTATTTGTAATAGAATTCAAATGTCTTCCCGTGTCTAAAGAGTACAGCCCATCAGCCTCAAATTCCTGACCTTTTTCAGTATGGAATTAGTTTTCTCTAGACTTGCCTATAGGCTGGCTAATTAATTGCAATGAAACAAAATGCTAAAATAGATATTTTAGGAAATGTGTTGCAACACAGGTTGTTAGAAAGACACATTCGTGCTGCTGTTTGAGGTCTCCAAATTCTAAGTAGATGTTAAACTGGTATAAAAAATGTGAGAACTTACATTTTTTTTTTCTATGGGATTATTTTAGGACCCCACTAGAAATAGAAAGAGGAACGTAAGATAGACTTTATGTAGGTGATTTATGCAGTTAATGCCTTCAGACTGTCTTAAGAACTTTAGGTAAAATATTTTAATATGATTTCAGAGTCCTCGTGTGTTCCATTTTTGTCTGTTAGGTCCATCATGGAATGGTTTATGCTGAAGGAGTCTTAAAGCTCATCCAGTGCCACCCCAGCCATGGGCAGGGACACCTTCCACCATCCCAGGCTGCTCCCAGCCCCANGGTGGGGTCTCACCTGAGCACAGGGGCAGAGGGGCAGAATCCCCCCTCCCCTGCTGCCCGTGCTGCTTTGGGTGCAGGTAAGAGAGGAAGGACAGAAGTGAGAGAGAATTGAAGTGATGGAGCAAAACTAGAGGGTAGAAAGTTGGGAGACAGCTAGAACATCCAAAGTAAACTTTAAAGGATTTTACTGGAGAGAAGTGCTTGAGTTGGAATCTGATAAATGGTGTGCAGAGGTCAGGGGCTGGTTCACTTTATTAGAAAAAGAATCCAGGCATTAGAGGATCAAAAGCTGCCCATGCCTGGACAGTGTCATGTAGTTGCAAAAAAACCCCTAAACTAAGCTAACAGAGTGGCTTTTGGAGTGCAGAAATCCTGCCATTCTCCTTGATGCTGGAAAAGCTGCAGCAGCAGCCTGTGGCAGCACAGGCAGACCAAAGGAAGGGAGTCTGGAGGACAAGGAGGCAGCTGAGTGCTGGTTAGAAATACTGACCTATAAAGACAAAAAGCCTGGGGAAGGTTAAGAGAAGACATGGTAGCTATTTTCAGATGTATGGAGTTGTCCTGTGCTAGAAAGGGCAGAGGCTGCTCACCATACTGGAACAGAGCAGCTGGGACTGCACTGAAATGGCAGCAGTTGTAGTGAGAAAAAGCTCGTTCTAATCCCCAGAAAGACTAGAAGATTGTTACTTGTTTTCATAACCTCTTCTAAAATGATCAGTGGAGTAATGCTTAGTGCCGAGCAGAGGGATGGACCAAATGAGTGCTCTCTGTCCTATTTTCTTGGCTGTTATTCTAGGAGAGTGATTTATACACAGGGTTTATGATGTTGTTTTCCCCATTCAAGCAGAAGTAATAAAGTAATGAAGGGATAGCAGGTGCAATAGCTCTGAAATAATTGACTGGGCAGCAAGAGCTGGCTGGTGATTCAGCAGAGTGGTGGAGGATTTCCCCCTGCAAAGCACAGGCCAAAAAGCAGCTCTGCCTCTATCAGCTCCATGCTCCTGCACTGCCTGGTGAGGGTAAGTTGGCATGAGTCTCACTTGGTGAATAATGATCAAACAGTGGTGCTGGTCCCCTGAGTCAGGTGAAATCCTCTCTTAGTTCAAGGGAGAACTGGATTTTTTGGGTGTTCCTCTTGGCAATTTCTGTAAAGCCTAAATATTGTGTGTGTGTTAACAGCCAAAAACTGGGCAGCTCCTGAGCTTGGGTTTCTCTCTGTTTGTTACCCTTGAGCTTTACAGAATCATGGAACCACAGAGCATCCTGAGCTGGAGGGACCCACTAGGATCATCAAATCCCACTCCTGTCCCTGCACAGACACCCCAACATCCCACCCTGTGCATCCCTGGCAGCGCTGTCCAAACGCTCCTGGAGCTCTGGCAGCCTCGGGGCCGTGCCCATTCCCTGGGGAGCCTGGGCAGTGCCCAGCACCCTCTGGGGGAAGAACCTTGCCCTGATCTCCAGCCTGAGCCTGCCCTGCCCAGCTGCAGCCGTTCCCTGGCTCCTGTCCCTGTCACAGGGAGCAGAGATGGGAGCTGCCCCCTCATGAGGAGGCTCCAGACAGTTCCTATGAAGGGTGAAAAACCCTTTAATTTTAGGAGATAGGGGGAGGACTCCATCCTGCAGACTTCTCCCCAGCCATGCCGTGTTTGTAGGTGATCCAGGAAGGGTTCCAACTCTGGAATGCATTGTAAGAAAACATTACCTGGTGCGTAAGAAAATTGTAGGACGTGGGTGGTGCTTGCCAGTGAGAGCTGTGCGAAATGAGGGAAATCATGCTCTCTTAGTCCAGGCAGTAATTCCAGTTCCTTGAGCTGTAATGTACAATCTGGAGATGTGGCATGGCTGATCCTTGGGGAAGATCCATGACTGCCTTCTGTTTTGTCTCCTGGACAGCTGCTTTGGTCCTGGGAGAGACAGGAGCTGATCTGCTGGGATCTTCCACGTGACCCACCATAGCTCAGGTTATTCCAAGGGCTGAAACAGATGGGTGAGCATGGGGAGCCTGACCTCAGTTATAAATAACAGTCAAAACTTCAGATTATGTGCTCAGAAATGACAGATGTTGATTTCTAGATCCTGCTCAGTTTGCAGAAGTCACACCTACATCGTCTGGCTTCTCAGGAAAGCATCTCAACCTCGATTCACTCTGGATATGGCATCCTGGACATTCCCAATGGAAAGTGGTCCATGATGCCAAACTTACTGGTTTTGTCCACCCTGATGCCCCCAGCTCTCCAGCACAGCCCTCGGGGCTCTCTGCCAGCCAGAGCATTTGTTCCCTGACAGCCTCCCTGCTCATTTCTGGTGCCGTTTGAAGCTCTCCAGCCTTGCAGGAGTGGAAAGGAATTGATTCTTTCTATTTTCATCCCTGCCTTCAGTTCTGGAAAGTAGGACAGGGAACCAGCTCACGATTCCTGGCACCACAAAGCAGCGTCAAGGCAGCAGCGAGAGCACAAAAATCTGTGAGCAGATCACAAAGATGTTCCAACATCGCTGCAGAGCTGGGATCACATTTCCTAGATTAGCTTTGCCTCTCCTGAGCTGAGTTAGTTTTTAGAATTCTGACTTGAAATTTAGACCTGCTGGTTGCTGATGGAAATGGTGCTGAGAATCTGCTTGGGAGCTGTGGGGGCTGAACTGTGAGACAACCTTTGGCGTGCTGGAAACGCGTGCTGAGAAATAGAAAGAGAGTTTTTCTGCATCTTTCTTTTAATTCTCTGAGTCTGCCCTTGGGGTTTAAATATATTCAGAACCTGTCATCCATCTCCAACTGGAGTTCTGCTATCTTTATATGAGTATTTGAACCTGAGCCTCTGTGAAGTGGCTGGAGCCTTCCCCAGGGTTATCTGCCTTACAAAGTGAGCTCTGTAACGTGCCCTCTTTTCAAAATGCTGCCCCACAGGAACGGGGCAGCTTGTGCGTCATGGCTTGAGCTTGATGTGGCACGGGGGAACAGGTCAGGAGAGGCTGTGCTTCTGGATTTTTCTGTATTTGTTGTCCTGGTCCATTCCAGTAAGCGTTCCTCGACTGTAAGAGGAGTGGATGTGAAAAGGAGAGAAGGAATTCAGTGGGAACACCGTGGTCACTGAGTGAGGCTGGCAGGAGGGGGGGTTTAATCAGCACCGTGCCAGAATGACATTTTTCTTCAAGACTCGATTGATCCCAAGTGTTAGAAGCTCAAACAGCCCCCGAATAAAGCGTCAGTTCCTCTGTGTGCTTCAGCAGCATTTGAATAGGTGCCAGGAATTGTTGTGAGGGAGCGTGGAGGATTTGCTTTGTCACGGCGCTGATCAAACGTCGGAAGTTTCAATCGGAGACCCCTTGCTAAGCTCCCTGATTCCAGGACAAGCCAGTGTTTATCTGATCTGGGGCCGTGTGAAGCTTCAATAACACCCTGGTTTTATTCAAGCTGAGGATCCAATTTACCTCTCCTCCTCCCTTGTCCCTTAGAAAAAGCCCTTAAGAAAGCTGGTAGAGGATAATCTCAGCTCCTGGAGAGAGCTCCCCAGAAGCTGTTCTGTGGATTTCTGTGGGTAAAATGGCTGTTCGCACTATTTTACTCCAATTGTTTTTATTCTGTAGAACAGAAACCCCTTGTCAGACCTGTTTTTCATGGCAGCTCATTCACAGGGTCTCTGGGTGGCACAAAACCCTTTTACAGGTCCTTTAACTAAATCACATCTGGATGTGAAGCTCTGCAACACCCTGCTGAGGAGGCACCAGTAGATTGTTATTTAACGTATTTAATTTCTCTCTGGTGACCAATGACCTGTCTTGGGGAGGTTTAGGTTGGAGATCAGGGCAAGGTTCTTCTCCCAGAGGGTGCTGGGCACTGCCCAGGCTCCCCAGGGAATGGGCACGGCCCCGAGGCTGCCAGAGCTCCAGGAGCATTGGGACAGCGCTGCCAGGGATGCACAGGGTGGGGCTGTTGGGGTGTCTGTGCAGGGCCAGGAGCTGCACTGGATTATCCTGGTGGGTCCCTCCAGCTCAGGAGATTCTCAGAGTATTCTGTGATTGCAGTTTGGGGATGACCTGTTAGGTGACTGAAGATTTAAAAGCTGAACTAGGCACTGTCTTATTTTTAGACTTCACAGGCACTGGAGAGTCCACAGCTCACCTCCAGGGCTCCTTGTTCCCTGCAGCATCCTGGTCTGTTGGGTCTGGGTGAGGGTGGAGGATTCAAAAAGGAAAACCCCATTCAGCTTTGTGGGGCTGCACACATCCTTTGGTTGTGCAGGACTGACACGGCCACGTCAGGTTCATTCCTTCAGCCAAGGCTGCTTTCCTGGCCCAGGAAACCTGCAGGATACAAGGCTGGGGAGGCGTCCTGGGGCCTGGCCCTTTGCTTCCTTGCTCAGGAGCTTTGATTTAAAATCACATGCAATGAAAGCTGGACCCTGGTGCAGGGTAGGGCTGAGGTGATAAGTGGATCTTACAGTTTGTATGTTTTGTTCTTATGTGTGTTTTTACATACTTCTTTTGTTGTAACTAAAAGGGATTTGTAGGACTCGGGGCCTTACATCAGTTAGTTCTAGCTGTGAATTTGGATATTGGTGTTGATTTTGTGAAATTTTCCCCTGATTTAGAATCCCAGATTGGTTTGAGTTGGGAGGGACCTTAAAGCCCATCCAGTGCCACCTCTGCCATGGGCAGGGACTCCTTCCACTGTCCCAGGCTGCTCCCAGCCCTGTCCAGCCTGGCCTTGGGCACTGCCAGGGATCCAGGGGCAGCCACAGCTTCTCTGGGCACCCTGTGCCAGGGCCTCCCCACCCTCCCAGGGAACAATTCCTGCCCAATATCCCATCCATCCCTGCCCTCTGGCAGTGGGAAGCCATTCCCTGTGTCCTGTCCCTCCAAGCCCTTATAAATAGTCTCTCCAAGTTTCCTGTAGGCTCCCTTCAGGTATAATTTTCTCTAAATCAAAAGTTACTTAAGATGGAGCAAGCTTTGTTTGGATTAGTTGTTGTCTGTCAGCAAATAATTCAATTTGCCAGGCAATCCATAGTATTCACAGATTGAAATAAATGTCCATAGGAGAATATTTTCCAACTGAATTCTCATGAAAATCACTTTCAAAAGAGCTTTTTGTAAATCAACTCTTGAGTTTCACAGTTGAATAGGGACCAAAGCTTTAACCAGAACCCAGCCTTGGAAGATTAGCAGGTGTAGGTAATAGTTTGAAATATTTAAAGGGATTATAGGAAGTACAGCACTGCAGAGTGACTGTAACCTCTTGGTGTGGGAATTACAGTGGCTGTGGAGCAAGAGGGGCTCTGACAACACCTCAGACCCAGGATGGATGAGGCACTCAGCTCTGTGCTGGCACCATCAATAGCAGAGCTGGGATCCTGCCTGGCCACATCCTGCTTTTGAAACAGGAATTAATCATCCTAAAGTAAGGAAATACAGCCCCTCGGGATGTGGTGTTTAGGCCTTGCCCTGCCACGAATGCAGAGGCTGCAGGTCTGTGCAGTAATTGGACATTAGTTAAGCAGAGGGAAAATGAATGGTTTCCCAGAAGCTTCTCTGCAGCAGGTGCAGGAACAGACTGTCCCATTAGACAGGAGAGATCTGGGGGTTTGGGGTGCTGGGAGGGCCTGAGTGGGTCTCACTGGGATGGAGTTGATCCAGAAACAGCCAGGAAGACGAGATGTTTATAGGGAGATGAGGTGGTGAGCTGGGTCAGAGAGGTGGGATTGTGCTGAGGGAAGTGCTCTCCAACACCATTTGAGAAACAGAAACTCTTTGTCCTGTTTTGCCCTGCACAAAAATGTTCTGGGGAATTCATCTGAAGAGGGGAGTGAGTGGCAGGAGGAGGAGGAGGAGGAATGGTCGTTTCCCTTGTGAAATGTCTCACCTGAACATCCTGCTCTGGGCCAGGATTATGAGCTGACATCTGCAGTGGTGTCTGTGGGAGCTGGAGGGGTTTGGGGCTTTTGGAGAACAGCACTGATGCACCTGGAGCCCCAAGTAGCTTTTGAAATGGAGATTTACTCACTTTTTTAGACGTGTATGGTCAGATTTCATCCTTCTGGCCTGAAAGCTCTTGCAGCTCAGGAAAGTGGGGTTTGTGTGCTTTGGGGATATTTTTGATGGTGAACTCAGTCACCTCCCCAACCCAGGCAGACCCCACAGCTCCAGACTGGCTCTGTGAGCCCCTGTGGTGCCTCTGTAGGTGCTCTGTGACCTTCCTGAGTCACCTCCCAGCCTGGGCAGGGAGCAGGGGGTGGGAGGCTTTGCTCCCTGGCACAGTTTGGGGAGCTCTGAGCAGACCTGTCCTGGCAGCCAAGTGCCCAATGCACAGCTCTGCTGCTTGTTACTGTGATTAACTGTGATCAACTTTGATTAACTGAGCTGGCTGCACTCGGCTGCTACTGCTGTTCCTAATCATGAGGAAGGATTAATTCAACTTCCTCACCAGCTAAACCAAGCTCAGCTCCATCCCCAGCACGAGGGGTCCAAAAGTTGCGTTTGCTTTACAGGCAATTAACGATCCTCGCCTAATTTAGGAACCTCCTGGTGTTGTTTGATCCGTCTGGGCTCTGACTCGCTGCTTTCTTGCAGATTTTTCTTCGAGCCTTAAATTGAAACTGCCTGATCGTGTGCCAGCAGGAGGGGTGTTTGCAGGGCTGGGTGGCTGGGTGCTAGCAGAGACTGTAAAATGCAGGATGTGCCGTAGGGATGAGCACAGCAGACGCTCCCGACTGAGAAGGCTGTCTAGCCCTGGGTGACGGTGACACCCTGGAAATGGGACAATTTTGCTTGTGCAGATGTCTGGGAAGTGTTCCGGGCTATTCTGGCGCTGTGGTTGGGAAAGGCTGGCGTTCCCATGGGAAGGGGTGCACAAGGCTCTGGGAAAAGCAGTGCCCAGTCTGTCCCTGGCTCAGCAGTGCTGGGGGCTGCACCCTCAGAGGGGGAAATCTCGCTGTGTTCTCCAGGTCCGTCCAGTTCCTGCCCTACCCCTCTGCCCAAACCCTCACTGCCAATTCCCAGAGCTTTCCTTGAATTGTTAGGGTTGGAAAAGTCCCCCGAGATCATTAAGTCCAACCATTCCCCTGGTACCACCATGATCACCACTAACCCATGTCCCCAAGTGCCACGTGCACACGTTTTTTGAACACTTCTGGGGATGGTGACTGCACCACTGCCCTGGGCAACCTGTGCCAGTGCTTGACCTCCCTTTCAGTGAAGAAGGTTTTCCTAATATCCGACTAAACTTGTCCTGGCACAGCTTGAGGCTGTTCTCTCATGTCCTTTCACTTCTTACCTGGGAGAAGAGGCTGAGCCCCACTCTGAGTTTCCTACAAAGTGCAGCTGAACAGGAGGGTTAAGGGACTCCTGAGTCACAGCCCAGATTCTGCACCGAGGTACCTGCCCTGTACCTGCCCTTCTGCCTCCATCTCCTCCAGACACACCTGGAATAACTGTTTCCCTTCAATCCCTGTCAGTTTGCTCCTAGCCCAAGGGCTAATTCCTGCTCGTTCCTTCTCCTCCCTGCCCAGGCTATCCCTGTCCTCTCCCAGATCCCATGGTTTCCTTGTTGTCTCTTGGGCTGCATTGAGCTGTGCTGCTTCTTCCCGTGCCTTGCTACTGTGTGGGAGTGAGAATAAAGGGGCTTGGAAACCTGAAGGATGGATTTTTCCTCGTGGTTTTCAGTTCCCTCCAGCTGCCCTGAATTTGGGGAGAGCTGCTCCTGCTGCCCTGCACGCTGGGGGCTGTGGGTCGATCAGGCTGGGTCTGCTGTCGATGGAGGGATGTGATTTGTATTGACTTCTCCCTCAGAAGGATGGACAAGTCCCTTTTGAAGGAAAACACTGCCTTTTTGTGAAAGGATATCTGGCGTATGTAATATGAAACTCGGTGGAAATTGCAGTTCTGAGCTCGGATCCCAAATTGATGTTCCTTGGACGTTGCCATGACTGCGACAGAGTGACTCATCCCGTTCTGGGGAGCAGCTTTGCTTGTTGTACAAAGTCACCAGGGAAATAATTTTCCCTATCTATACATACCGAGGCTGTAAGGTTTGCTCCAGCAAACAAGACAAATAATATTTCCCGGTAATAGGAGCAGCCAACTGGAAAATGAGACCAATAGGTGCTATTCTTAGTTCCATCATTAACCTTGGACATATTTTGTAACTTAGCTGGAGCTCTCCTTAGCTGCCTGTAAAGCAGAAAAAGTTATAAATACAGGAGATGGTTTTAGTAAGTAATTAAAATTCTGATGCTTAAGTGCTTCAGAAGTGTAAAACATTCACAGCACCTCCCAAAACTGCTGAAGGAAGGTCCTGCTGTGCTGCTGCAGGTTTAGGTGAAGCCTGTGAGCTGGGTGTAGCTCTGGGGGCAGGTCATCTTCCTTAGCAAGAGCAGTCAGTCTCCATTTTTGTTAAGAATTCCCTGTTTCCCTGAATTTTCCCCGTGATTGGGGCAGTTTTCTGTAGCCACACACGGTGCCTTGGCAATGAGTCATGTGGTTGGGTGATCATCAGATTCTGCTGAATATTGGACAAATGGGAGCATTTTAGATCCTGTCTGAGATTCCAGGATAAGGCAGGAGGCTGGGAGCTTTCCTGCTGTCATTCCCACATCCGGGGGAGTGGGCATGGACGCTGTGCCTGCTCTTGGGGCAAGTGAGAGGGACTTCCAAGGGCTTTATCCTGGTCACTGAGGGGATGTTGATGTGGCATGTTCAGGAACTTGCAGTCATGGCTGTGGCCAGCAGCACAGGCTGCCCAGAGAGGTGGGGGATGCCCCTGGATCCCTGGAAGTGTCCAAGGCCAGGCTGGACGGGGCTCTGAGCAACCTGGGATAGTGGAAGGTGGCCCTGCCCATGGCACGGGGTTGGACTGGATGGACTTCAAAGGTCTCTTCCACCCCAAACCATGCTATGAAATCCCCAAAATAACCTTGGTTAGCTTTTATCTGTGCTCCACTACAAGTCACCCTTGTGCTGGAAGCCTCCTGTTTGCTCTTCCCCCTTTTCCCATAGAGGACTTAAAATACATCAATGCTTCATACACAGCATTTCACAGTGCAGGGCAATTTGCTGCGTTAGGTTTCACCTGTAAGGCAGGATGTATAAATGACCCAGGTGGGCATCCCGACGTGTCTTGATGCCCACGTGGCCCTTTATTTGAAAGATGCCTCCTGAAGTGCGCATTCCTGTGGGAACAGTGTGTTTGTCCAGCATCCCAGGTAACCTGGCTACTGCTTGTTTTGCTTGTTAACCCTGGAGAACTTTGGTTGTGGCAGTTTTGGGGTTTTCTTCTGTCCTCCTGAGCTATTTTGACCTTGAATTATTTGTCTGGGGAGAATATTTAATGATTGCTCTATTAATCCTTAATGCATTTAAATAACTCTTTTCCTTATTTGGTATAACATCTGTGTACTCTGTACTTTCAGAGTAAATGCTGCATTTTCCATGTCTGTCACTTTTTGATATTGCAAGGATTAGTCTTCTGCTACCCCACTTTTCAGGAATTATTGATTGGTCGTTGGAGACAGGCTTGTCAGTTTGGAGATACATTTGGCCATTGGAATATTAGTTTATATTGATGTAAGTCCTGCTGGAAAAACAGCTGGGAGCACATGTGTGCCTTCAAATATGAATTACCTCCCAGCCTGGCCAACATGATTTGAGGGGAAAAGCAATTTCTTTGGTAGTTTGTTTTGATTCTGCTGGTGTTTAGGGGGTGTATTTATCTTTTTTTTTTCCCCAAAATGTTTTAAATTGGCTGCTGTAAACCATTCACCACAAATGGGGAAGGGTCTGTTTGAACACAGACTTGAACCTTTTTGAGCCTTTAGCACCTACAGAAGGTGTAGCTGTGCAGCACCCACTGAGCAGTGAGAGTGACTTAGAGGTGCAGGTGCACTGCTGAGAGAAATGAGGAGAGCTGAAAATGCAATTTGACATGCTTCCCCAAATAATCAGGTGGTTTTGCTTTTTTTTTTCCCCAAAGCAAGTTAAATCCTGCCTGTTCTGGGGTTGTTTTGTTTTCTTGTTTTTCCAAATTAAAGTAAAACAAGGTAGGAGAAACCAAGACAAATGATCAGTCACTATACATTACAGCCAGGAAAGAAGCTACGGCTGCAAACCCTTGACTCTGTGCGGCTTGGCTTGAGGGAACATCTTTAAAAAGTTTGGAAGTCTCCATGTGGATGCTCTACTTGCAGTACATTCTGCCTGAATGTTTCTTTTTTTCCCTTTCTCTCCCAGGTTGTGACCAGACTTATTCACTTGCTGGGCGAGAAGATTCTTGGCAGTCTGCAGCAGGGAGGTGAGACTCATTCCTGGACTCTTCCCGTTGATGCTGGGGCTTCCTTGGAGCCAGACTTGCATCCTTAAATTTGGACGCAGGCAGCGCATAGTTGGAAAGGAAATTCATTGCTAAATTTCAGCCTGGAGAAGAGAAGGCTCCAGAGAGGACTTAGAGCCCCTTCCAGAGCCTAAAGGGACTCCAGAAGACCTGGAGAGGGACTTGGGACAAGGGATGGAGGGACAGGACACAGGGAATGGCTCCCACTGCCAGAGGGCAGGGATGGATGGGATATTGGGAAGGAATTGTTCCCTGGGAGGGTGGGGAGGCCCTGGCACAGGGTGCCCAGAGAAGCTGTGGCTGCCCCTGGATCCCTGGCAGTGCCCAAGGCCAGGCTGGACATTGGGGCTGGGAGCAGCCTGGGACAGTGGAAGGTGTCCCTGCCCATGGCAGGGGGTGGAACTGGATGAGATTTAAGGTCCTTTCCAGCCCAAGCCAGTCTGGATTCTGTGGTCTCTAACAGCTGTAGGCACACACAAGTGGATGGTGATTTTATTCTATCTGTGTACACGTTGGTTTTGGCAGAGCATGGTTAACTGGGTGTGGGAATGGAATGATTTGCAATTGAGATAGAGAAGTGTTGCTGCCTGTGTGCAGTGAAATTTCCCTGGAATTTCTTGCAAGAGCAATGGAAAGAAAGCATTGGAAATAGCAGCTGTAATGGGCTGGAATCAGAGCACCGTGCTGAGCAGCAGCAGCAGCAGCATAAAGACTGACTTAAAATGCCTGGATTTGCAGTATTTTAATGAATTATCTGGGAGGAAATGGCCTGCCATGGGTTGGTTCTGAAGCTTTGTGCTTGTGGCAGTGCCAACATAAAGTCTCTTTACTGAGTGAAGGGAGTAAGAGGGAATTTTCCCAATTTTCTCCAGTAGCTTTTAAAAGCAAACAGATGCCCATTAACTACTGAGAGTGTAGTGGGGCTCTTTGATGCTGAGGATTGTTTGAGTTTTGTTTGTTTGGGGTGTTTTAATTACGTCTATTGCTGGTTTGACGAATTCCAAGGAGACTGAAAATGAAGGTCACCCATTTTCCTGTTTCAGAGCAGTCCGGCGAAGAGAATCTGCTCTTCCTTCAACTTCTCAGCCTTCTGGGCACAACCACTTGTGCAAAAATGCCTGGTGATAATTGTACTTAACCTTGTGTGCCTGCTGAAATGCCTCTGTGGCCCAGGGCAGAGTCTGCACTGCCTGGGAAACAGGGCAAAATGGGGGAAAGGCCCTGGCCCAGGTGCAAATTAGCGAGAGTAACAGGAGTCCAATCAGAGAATCACCATTGAAGTTCTGAGGAGGGAAGGGCCTGTGGAGATGAAGGGGTTGAGCTGTGATGTGTGATCTGTTTGAACCTATGGATATTTTCTTGAAGATCACCGAAAGGAGGGGGGAAACTATTTAATGTTCTGTGCAGAGCTGTTTTAGAAGATTTGAAATGAATAACTCAATTGCTGAATGTATTTCAAAAAAAGTTTATCTGATATTTCTTTGTGTCCTGCAGTGGTCTGTCACTCTGGCATTGAGCCTTTGAATGGGTTTGCACAAGGGATATCAAGTATTTCCATATGCCCAGTTCAAGAATTCATCTTGATGGTACATCTTAGGCCTTTGCTGGGTGAAATGAGATAAGCAGGACGTGAAATCCTGACTTGGACTCAAAATTTTTTGTGTACTTGGAGCTGAGTTGACAGGCATTAGCAGCAGAGTGAGATTTTCTGAGAAGGCTCAGCTAAAGAGAAAAAAGAGTATCAGAACAAGAACAGTTTGTAGAACATTGACCTTTACCTGCTCTAAGCTGTCTGGGAAGATCTTGATCTTCCTCACATGCATTGCAGATTTCTCTCAAAAACTGCTCTTCCTCTGCCCAGACTCTCTGTCCTTACTCACCAAATTATATTACAGATAGTTCCCACGTACTTTGCAGCTACTTCAGAGGTTCCATATTTTATTTTAATACTCCTAAGCCCATATCTGTAAAGCTCTGCATCTTGCAAAGAAGAGAAAACAGGTAGAGATGCACATTTTCTATAGGAGCTTTGTTGAAAACAGGTATTTCCTTTCTTGCTTAGGAATATCACAAAAAAAGGATAGTTAATTTTTGGAGTATTTTAATACTGACAACAGGTTTGGAGGTTTGTTAGTTAAGCTAATTACTCTCGTGGGCTAAATCAGTTCCAAGGTTGTGGTAAAGGGATTTTAAGTGCCTTTTATCTTTGTCTTCCTGGGTCAGGTAAATCCACGTTCATTTAACGTATTCCTGGCATATTTTTAACATTGCCTAACTTCAACCCACATATGCTGTACCAGCAACCAAAAATGATGGAAACTGATCTTCATCCTCTTAAAATGAAATATGTGGGAACTCTGCTCTTGCGTGCTGTGGAGGATTGTGTTACACTCCTCTGACATTGAGCAGCTTGGTGACACAGTGACACTTTCCCTCCTGCCTGAAGGTGACATTCTGTGGTTTGCAGCCTGGGTGACTGATGGCAAGTGTTTTCTCTGTGGACAGGTCATCCTCTTGGACTGCACAGCTCCAGCAGCAAGTGGGATGCAGGGAATCCTGCCAACAACCTCTCCACGGTGGCGATCATGCCGGTGTCCGAGGAGGTGCCGCTCACAGCCTTCACCCTGGAGCTCAAGCACGCCCTCAGTGCTGTGGGTGAGTGTTCCCGTGTTGGCATCCCAGCAAACAAACCCTGCTGGTCATTTCAGCGTGGGGTGGCCAGCTGCTGTCACCTGTCAGAGGGGGTCCATGCTGCCTTAGGGGGTAGCAGTACCTGGGAATGGTCACAGGGCTGGGGAGGAGGTTTCGGAGAGAATCCTGTGGCCTTAAGAAAAAGGAGGGAGATGGGCTTTTTATATGGCCAGGTCCCCACAGGACAGTGGAGAATGGTTATAAATGGGGCAGGATTAGGTCAGAGATTAGGGAGAAATTCTTGTGAGGGTGGTGAGGCCCTGGCCCAGGTGCCCAGAGAAGCTGTGGCTGCCCCTGGATCCCTGGAAGTGTCCAAGGCCAGATTGGAACAACCTGGGGTAGTGGAAGGTGTCCCTGCCCATGGACAGGTGATCTTCAAAGTCATTTCCAACCCAAACCATTCTGTGATTCTACAGCAGTGGTCAGGATCAACCTTTTTCGTGCTTCTTGCTTCTCTATTCCCATCCTTACTGTGCATTTAATTATGGTGGAAAACTCTGTTGTCTTAACAACTTGGAAATACTCACCAGCCTCTCTGGCCCTTGTCTTGGCTGCCCTCAGCTCCCCTAAGTCACTCCAGGAGACACATTCCACACCAGGGCACTGTTCCCTTGGCACCTGAGGGTCTGATTCTCTCCAGCTCGTGGGTGAGAGTCTTTCAGGCCTCCTCAGCTGAAAAGCTTCATCCAGCAAAGGGTTTCTTAGGCAGTTTTCTTGTGTTGTGGTTGTACATGAGTGGTAAGCATAAGACTTGGTGGAAGAGGCTCGTGGAGGAGATCCAGGTTGGCACTGGAAATCCAAAGTTTAGTCTGAAATCATTGTCCCGTTTGTTGCCAGCTTGTTTGTCTGTTTCATGCCCACAAAGCCATGTGTTCAGCTCACAGCTGAGTCATTAATTGCTTTATCCATGGGTGAAGTTGCTCGTGCAAGTTCCAGTTCCTCACAAACCCATGTATTTAATTGAGAATTCATTCTGTGTTCATTACTGGTGTTTGACATTTCCTGAACATCCTCTTCTCATCCTCAAATGCTGTTACAGATCTCTTTAGCGAATCTCCTGTAGTCCTTTGAGGAATGATTAATCTGCTCTCTCATGGCTTATAATTTTTAAAAGTACAGTTTACGTGATACTTGAGGTGTAACCACTTACACTTATTGGAAATTTTCTTTTTGACTTTTGGTGTCTGGAGCTGACACTCCTGTTTGTGCTTAAAAATCTTCTGGGTAAACAGGCACAGGAAAAAGCTGGTGGTGCTTGAGCTCTTTAACCTTCTGAAGCCTGAATTTGTGTGCAGCTCATGGTGGAGACTTGTTACAGTGAGAACTAATTTGTGGGTGTTTGAAGATTCCTCTTATTCTGGAGATGGCAGAAAAATGTTACATCCACAATGGAGCTATATTGCTAATGGGGACTCCTTAGGGATCACTGCCAGCTTGTTTTGATGTGTGACAACACTAACAGCCTGTAAATAAAACAAACAGAAACTTAAGTAGGTAGATGGACTGTTCAGAATAAAACCACCCATTTTGGCTGCAGGCAGCAGGCACGTGCCAAAGAGGGGGTTTGGTGGGGCCGCTCGGCCTTTCCTCCTTCACCCTTTCCCCTTTCTTTCCCTGGGCTGACGCCTGTGCAGTGCTTGGCAGCTCGAGATGCTTCTGTACACCCTTGGCACCTGAAGTTGTTGCCAAAAGGGAGCAGACGGCTGCAGTGGGAAGAGGGAAGCGTTGTGGGCAAACACAGGGAGCCATCTGGTCCCAAACACCGCTGGCACAGGAGCTCCTGGCCTCGCCGCCGTGCCCGGCCCCAGCTCCCTCAGCCCCACAGTGCTCCCAGGCACTGCAGACCTCTGCAGGGCTGTGCTGGGGGTGGTGGCAGCCTGCAGTTTTTCTTTATTTAGCAGAAGCAACGTTTTCTTTTTTTCCTCCTTTTTTTTTTTTTTTTTTAACTTGTAGCTTTTGTGTTTTCTCCCTTACCCTCTGACTGAGGGTTGTTTGGGCGTTCCTCCTCAGTGCCTCACAAAGTGCTGGGAGCCACGTGCAGGTGCTGCTTTCCTTTCAGGGAAGGGGCTTGGTTTTGAAATGATTTTTTTGTTCTGATTTGTTGCAGCAAAAAATGAGCTGAGTAGGGGAGTGAAATTTTGATGTGTTTTCAGGCTGTTTTCCTGTTCACCTGCGCATTTGACGTGAGGGGAACTGTTGCCCAGAGAAGCTGTGGCTGCCCCTGGATCCCTGGAAATGTCCCAGGCCAGGTTGGACAGGGCTTAGAACAACCTGGGATATTGGAAAGTGTCCCTGCCCGTGGCAGGGATGAAATGAGATGGGTTTTAAGATCTGTTCCAGCCCAAACCATTCCATGATTCTGTGTGGGAAGGTTTGCACCCGGGCCTTGCTGAGCTGAGCCCTTCCCTGAGCTCCCAGATGGGCTCATCAGCACCTGGGCTTTGAGTGTGAGCTGGGCTCAGACCTGCCCTGGGTTTATGGAAATGAGAGCTGTTAATGTGCTTGAGTAGGTTTAATTGAAAATATTCTCTGAAAGGAACTCTCAGTTTGGAAAATTCGGTGTAGATTTGCTGCTATTCATGTTTTTTTGGTGGTTTTTTTTTTCCTTGAACCAACCTTTTTTCTAATTGTAAGTTAAATGGCAGCATCTGATTACAATACTTGACTTAACATTTAATCCATATTTAACATTTGATCCATATAATTTCATTGCTCTGGGCTTCAAATATGTTCCAGAGCAGTGGAGAGCAGCCTTAATGTGGGGAGAGCAGTTGGTTTTAGCTTTCTTTTGCAACTTAATATATTTATTACAGAAAATTCCTTCCCCTTCCTGTTAATATGAATCTAGCTGAATATTGCAGTTATGACTTGAATTCCCCTGCTGCAGGTTGGAGGACGAGGATGGAGGGAATTAGGAGAATGCAGGCAGGAACACCGAGGCCACTGCAGGAATCATCAGCTGCTGCAGCTCTGGGAAGGAGCCTGGGATGCAGGCTGACCCCAGTTCTGGTGGTAATGCAGGCTGAGTTGTAACACAGTATAACACTTAAAAGATGGTTTGCCTTTTCCTGGAACTGGCATGAGAAGGCTGTGGGCAGTGATTGGGGTTGGAGCTGGTTGCAGGTGAATCTATTTAACAGGATTTTGGGGTTTGTTTTGGTAATTTTTAGCTACTTCTGTGTTATTAAAGGGGTATAAAAATAATGACAACTAGAAAATCTCAGTCTGATAGTGAATATATACTGTGCACAAAAACTGGAGAAATATTCAGAATCTTCCTTCCCCCAGGGAAAAAAAAAAACATTTCTGCATGTAATGAGACAGGACTTAGTGGTTTCATTGCTTAATTCTTTTTTGTGGGTTTAATTAAATTTTTTTTTAAATTTCTTTTTTTTGAAATGTTTTGATCTGTAATGAGAACAGCTCAGGTGAGCAGCATGCTCTCCATCAGGGGTGCATTCTGCACACGGGGAGCACCAACGTGTGGGACCACCCACAGCTTTTCCCCAACCCATTTGTGCTGGTTTCTTTGACATTTGGTGTTTCTGTGATTTATGATAATTCACGTATTGTTTCCAGACAGTGGGATTGTGTCCCGGTTAAATGCTGAGGGATGTTTGTGCTTCCGTGGAGCTTCCAACCACAGAATGGCCTGGGTTGGACGGGACCTCAAAGCTCACCCAGTGCCCCCCCTGCCATGGGCAGGGACCCCTTCCACTGTCCCAGGCTGCTCCCAGCCCCAGTGTCCAGCCTGGCCTTGGGCACTGCCAGGGATCCAGGGGCAGCCACAGCTTCTCTGGGCACCCTGTGCCAGGGCCTGCCCACCCTCCCAGGGAACAATTCCTTCCCAATATCCCATCCATCCCTGCCCTCTGGCAGTGGGAGCCATTCCCTGTGTCCGGGCCCTCCAGGCCCTTGGACAGAGTCTCTCCATGTTTCCTGTCCCTTCAGGCACTGGAAGGCCACAATGAGGTCACCCCAAAGCTTGAATCCAGGTGAACAATCCCAGCTCTCCCAGCCTCTCCTCCCAGCAGAGCTGCTCCATCCTCTGATCTCCCTGGTGCCTCCTCTGGGCTCCTCCAGCAGCTCCAGCTCCTTCCTGTGCTGGGCCCAGGGCTGGGGCAGCTCTGCTGCTGTCACAAGCTGTGTGAGGGAGGATTTATCTGGCACCTGGCAGCAGCAGCTGGCCCTGCCTTCACCTTGAGACAGAGGTAGAATGGAAAGTGCTCTGAGCTCTGTGGCAGAGCAGGAAGGTCCAGCAGAGCCCAGTGAGCCCGAGGCTGCAGCCCTGCTGTCCCCTGGCTGTGCTGCAGGCTCCAGTGTGGCAGCCCCTCCTGTGAATCTGGGGCTCTGGGTCTCCAAGGAAGGAGGCTCTGCAATATCCAACTTCCAGAAAGCAGGAACAGAATTTTCCAGCTCTGAACTGGAGTGCCTGGAAGGGGGGCAGGTTTTTCTGCCATGCAATTCATCATGCTGATGAATTCTGGTCAGTGTTCATGATGTCTATTTTTATTATTAATTCTTTTCCTCTTAAGCCTGGTAGAGCTGAGAGGATCTTTTGATAAGAAGTTCTTCTGCAGTATTCAGATTTTTCAAAAGTATTTGCCTGACTATTTTTTTGTTCCTTTACTGGGACCAGCTAAAAGACACCACATGGCTGTGCAAATTCTGGTTCTATGTGAGAGCCCTCTGATCTCATAGAATTTCAAACTGAAGTAGAGAGGGATTCAAATCCAACATATGTGTCTCTCTCATTCCTTTCTGCCCTTTAAATTTTCCTTCTTTTCAGTTCTAAAAATGTATAATGCATTGGAGAGCTCACTGAAAAATCTTTGCTAATAATTTATTGGGGTTTTTAATTACAGTTCTGCCTGTCTTTACACACAGATTAGATTTAAGTGTGAAATGCACACTGTGGTGCCTGAACCCTGGATCAATTTGGTATTTTTTTGCTGGGCAAGATCTTCTGACATGCAAACTCATTTATCAGTTATGTGACTTTGCCACTTAATTTTGTAGACTTTTATTAGGCCAAAAGTAAATTTTCTTTTGATGGAGTCCAAGCAAGTAAATTTGCTCTGCTAAAATTTTTCCACGGTGCATTTTGTACTGGCCTTGTCTTTTGATGTGGGTGTGTTTTTCAGGTGAGGTGGATTTGAAACCATTTCTGAGCCTCAGAAATCACTCTCTGCCCTCTGGGCCGCTCATTTCTCCAGGCAACTTTTGGACCATGTTTTATTAGACTTAGAACTAGAACACCTGTACTCCTGCTCCTGCATATCTTAGGAAATCGGTGTTTTGTGAAAAAAAATGACCAAAGTGAGTACCTTGCTCATCCTTGGAAAGAAAGGGAGGGTTTAGGTCTCGTGTGATGCTTTTTCCCCTCGCTGGGGCAGGAGATTGGAAGCTTTGCTGCAGCCGTTCTCTTCAGTGCCCTTGTTTGTTAGCAGAGAAAATGAACCAGACCTCTGGTATTTGTCAGCTTTTCCTTCCCTTCCCTTCTCTTTCATGGAATTCTTAGTTCTGCACTGAAAAACAGATGGCTCTGGAGCACAGTTTTAGATGCTCCAGGAGGTTTTCCCAGGAACCACGATCCCTGTGCCTGGGGTGAGGCCCCTGCCTGCAGTTCTCTCACCTGGAGCACGGAAAAGCTGGGATTCGGGATCTCTGTGAGCTCTTGGCTGACAGAAAAATCCCCCAGGCTACTGAAAGTCACCACCTGAGGCTTGAGAAATCCAAAAGGTTGAGAAATCTGCGGATTGCTGGAGGCTCAGGGGATGGCACTCAGTTTTCCTTGCTCTGATACTCCTCCTCAGCAATCTGCTGCTGGCTGCTGTCAGAGACACCGCAGGGCTTGGAGAAACATTCCATGTTACCTCACATCACCTCTCCTGTGCTCTTCACTTGGAGCTGTTCTGATCCTACTGACAGAGCACCAGGAGTGCAGGGATGTGTCCCTGATGCCAGCTGCAGCTGGAAGCTACCCCTGAGGCTGATGCCAGGTGTGGAGAGAGGGTGGTTAGAGGTGTGTGACTGTGACAGTGCACTTTAAGGATGCACTGACACATTGACCTGCTCACTCCTGCCTGCAGGTGTGGCTGTTTGAGGGCTGTGGAGTTGAATCATCACGGAATCATGGAATAGTTCAGGTTGGAAGGGACCTTAAAGCCCATCTCATCCCACCTTCCACTATCCCAGCTTGCTCCAAGCCCTGTCTAACCTGGCCTTGAACTTCCAGGATGGGAATGATATTTTTTCATTACTTGGCTGCTCTCAGCAGTTTAGTTGAAATAAAACTTTTGTTGTTTCTGTTTTCTAAGCTCACATATGTTGGTGTTCTTGGTCGCATTAATAGAGGGGTTTTAATGGCTGATTAATTGGGAGCCTGCTAGAAATTGGGACTGCAGAGCAGATGGTTGATATTTCTGAGACAAAACAAGTTGGTTCTGTTGGAAGCATCACCGTGTTCCGTGCTGGGGATGAGTGAAGGTCTGGGAATCTCTGTCCCGTGTCCCTGGCATGTGGAGGGATGGGGTGCTGGGCAGGCTCCTCCCGAGCTGGCACAGCCAGGGTCTGCCTGGGCACCCTTGTTTGTGTCCTATTCTGTGAACTGCTGCTTTCCCAAATCAGAGCTGAGGTCTGGGTGTGATTTCTAGGTCTCTCTGAGGCTCTTCTGGTGCTCGCTGGGCACGTGTTGTCCACAGTCAAGGTACCTGTGGCTGAAGGAGCACAAAGATCCACCCCAGCCCTACCAGCCCTGCCTCTCCCCTTGCATGAAAGCTGTTCTGGCTGCAGGTCACTGGCTTTGCTGCTGTCCCCTGGGTTTAGTGGTGTCCCCCTAGGGTCTGGGCCCCAGAGCTTCACCAGGGGCTGAAGCTGCTGCATCTCAGTGCCCGGGGTAGGGGGGTAACAGGCAGAGGTGCCCACGCTGCTCCCTTGGTGTTGTCTCTTTTATTTGACATTTTTATTGCGTTCCTCAGCTCATTTGGCATTCTGGGCTGTTTGTCTTTGCCTGCTAAACTTCCACCAGTGACAGAAAGCTTTGTAAAGCCACATCCTGGAAGAATATTTAATCCACCTATCTTTTCTACTTAGCTGAGAGCTCTGACACATTAATGAACACTGATGATCACTCTGCTGCTGAATGCCTGCAGAACTGCCCTGCCCTCTGTCCCTTGCTGTTCTATCCTGTGCAGTGCCATCAGTATTCCCTCTGGGAGACCTCTCTTACCCCGCTGTGCCATTCAGAGCTAAACCAGACCAACATTGACACCAGCTGAACAGTGAGTCAGATAAAAGGATCTGCCAATGTCAAAGATGAGGTGATAACCCCCTACCCCAACACTGGGGCTGTTCCCTGCAGTTGGATGCTTCCAGGAGCAGCAGAGGGAGGAGGGAAGGGCAGGCTAAGCCCAGCTCTGCTCTGAGAGTGCTGCTCATTCCCTCTGCTTGGGACTTGTTGCTTTCATAGGAACCAACTTCCAGAACTTTCATTGGAGGATGGGGAAGTCAAGTTCTGTTCTTGAGTCATCCTCTTCTCTGTACTTTCTCACCAGCTTTATCTTTTGGTCTCTTCTTATGGGATATTTTTGTCGGTTTCTGTTTGCTCTTCCTTGAAAATCAGTGTAGCAAAGAGCGAATATTATTTGGATATTGGAAAGCACAAGATGGAAAATGACACTTGGGAACTTCTTCAAGTCTAAGGGTAAAGTCAATTAAAGCAGAGTGAAGCCTTTGCAGCAGGACTTGAGCACTGAGGGGGGAGATGAGTTGGCCCTGGAGGTCAGGACAGCCAGTTCCAGATCTGTACCTGTGGGTTTTGCTTTTTGAACGCATAGGTGTGAATTTGTGACCTTCTCCCATGTTGGTTGTTCACAGGTCCTTGATTTTTACTGAACACATTATAACCTTGCCTTGAGACTCCTCGCATAATGAAGTGTTTTGTTATTTAGTACATAAATTTCAGTTCTGTTGTTAACGAAACAATGAGGGATTGCACAATGAAAACATGAATACAAAGCAACTGCTCTGTCATGTTTTGTAAATGTGAACTTCTCTCTCAATAAGAAACAGATAATATTTTCTCTAGGTGTCGAGTTATTCCCTTAAATTTTCTTTTCTTTGCATTTTTTTTTAATTTAGCTGCAGTCACTCTAACCTCCACTACATATGGCACAAATTGCTGCTGCAATAGAATTGGTAATAAGAAAATTAAACTAAAGTGCCTGCAAGAAGCTTTACGTGCACCAAAATTCAGCTCAGATCTAAGGTTATTGCCAGATGGGTCTGTGTCTCTAATGGAGTTCGACTGTGCCCTACAGATTTGGGAATGTTTTTGGGGTTCCTGTTGGCATGTTGAATAAGGAGTAGAAATGCTGCAGAGAGCTTGAGGATTCACCTGGGGAGTTGGTTCAGTGCAGGATGAACAAGTTCTGCATTTTGGGAGGTCAGTGGAATAGCTTTTTTCTTTGCAACCAGGATCCTGGGCTTCCTGTGGCTGTAAAGGCCTGTGATGTTTTGCATGCTGAGTTTGTTAAAATGCAGCTGCAAACAGGAGCTGTTGGATGGGGCTTGGAGCAGCCTGGTCTTGTGGAAGGTGTCCCTGCCCATGGAATGGGATGAGCTTTAAGGTTCCTTCCAACTCAAACCATTCCATGATTCTGTGATCCTTCATGATACCGAGGAGTGGGTTAACAGAGCTTGCAGGTTGTGACTAATGCATTAACAGAGCTCTGGGAATAGGCAGAATTGGAAGAATGTATTCCTAGAAAAACGTGAAAAGTTTTGTGAAGACTTCGTGCCAGCTCTGATCAATGCACTGATCCATCTCTACCTTCAAAGCAAATTCATGGAATTGAATTCTTGGAGTCACAGAATGGTTTGGGCTGGAAGGGACCTTAAAACCCATCCCACCCCTGCCATGGGCCTGGACCCTTTCCACTATCCCAGGTTGCTCCAAACCCCATCCAGCCTGGTCTTGGACACTCCCAGGGATGGGGCAGCCACAGCTTCTCTGGACAGTTTTCCCCATGGGCTCAGGAGCTCAAGTTGAGGTGTTCACAGGTGAAATTGCTTGTTCCCCCAGGTCCTGCCCTGCTGCTCACCAGTGACAACATCAAACAGCGCCTGGGCTCTGCTGCTCTCGACAGGTACCTGCCCCCATCACTGCTCAGGGAAACGCAGAGAGACACTGGGCTGCTCTTATCAATGCACAGAGTTTGGGAGCAAAATCCTGTCTTCTGACATACATTGGGCCTTCTGCTCCAGCTGTTGGAGACAATAACATTCCAAGAGTATTTGGTGCAGGTGTGGGTGGGTTTTTCCACAGTTACTTTCTTGCTTGTGGAATTGGAAAAGCTGGATTGCTCCAAGTGTGCTCGTGCTTAGGAGTGCTGTGGGAGCATTACTGGAGTGAGGCATCACTGCATCCTCCTGCCTTGGTGTATCTATCTAATGGTGTAAATCATGGAGAAGCAGAGCCAGCAGGGGCTTGGGCTGGGAGCAGATCCTGGCTGAGCAGGAAATGCAGGCCTCTGCCTGTGTGAGATTCCTCTCTCTTCTCCTGGGAGCTGTGATGTAACACCAGTTAAATTCCCTGTTTTCCTTGTCTGTCCCCAGCATCCACGAGTACAGACTGACCAGCTGGCTGGGCCAGCAGGAGGACATCCACAGGATTGTGCTGTACCAGGCTGACAGCACCCTGACCCCCTGGACCCAGCGCTGCATCCGCCAGGCCGACTGCATCCTCATCGTGGGGCTGGGAGACCAGGAGCCCACTGTGGGAGAGGTGTGGGAGCTGCTCCTTCCCCTCTTGGCACTGGGAACAGCCCAGCTCAAAGCAGGTTGCTTCACACTCATGTATTTTCCTGGATTTAACACCCAGTGAGGCATAAGTAATGAAATACGCCTGAGAAATGCCTGTTAGGAATAGCAAAAGAATTGCATGAGAATCCTCTGAAATGGCAAGTTTTATGTAGGAGTGTTTCCAGCAAAGTTCTTTTCCTCTAAAGAGTCATTTTGGCCAGTGGTAAATCAAAAATTGCTTTGAAGCTTTGTGTTTCTGCCCAGAACTTCTTTGGATCTCCACACAGAGAAATTCTTTTCTGCCTGGATGAAATTCATGGTGTGTGCTTAGGAAAAAGTAGATCTAAATTGCAGTGTATGAATTATTTATTATATTTTATTACAGATCTTAAGCTGTAATTTTTTCCCCCTTACTATCTATTTTTATGGTTTTAAATTTTATTACCAAAGTCCTCTGACCAGACAAAAATTCTGGAAGAAATTTTAAAAAGAGATCACTGGTGGGGTTTTTTAGGCTGGTGAGGTGTTGAGTCTGACCTGCAGAGAGCCTGGGCTGGTCCCACATGCAGCTTTCGTGTGTGTCCCATTGCGTGGGCTCTTCCTGCCTGGATGTGGGAGGCAGGAAGCACAGGCAGAACAAGCTGCCAGCAGTTGCCTAAAACAACAACAAAAAAAATCAAAATCAGGAATGCAGAGAGGGAAAAAAAAGTGGACTGATGGGAAGGGAAAGAAGAAAACACTGAATGTTTGTGGTCTCGAGTCTGACTCGGGCAGCATCTCACGTTGCAGGAGCAGCGCCTGCCTGTGCTGTGCATTTAATGGCCTGGTTTAAGTCAAAAACATTCAGGTTTGAATCCTTGGCTGGTTTTAGACTTCTGTGTGCAGTGTAAGCCCAGAGTTAACAGTGCTGTTGCCTAAATCAGTGTTGTTTGGGGATTCTGAGTGTGCGAGGTTGTCTGGATTCAGGTGGGAATAGGGTGTGGGGTGTGTGGGGACGTATTTCACCCAGAGACTGGAGCAGCCAGTGCTGACTGCCCTTTCCTTGGTGTCCATAACTGCTGCAGCTGGAGAGGATGCTGGAGAACACGGCAGTGAGAGCCCAGAAGCAGCTGATCCTGCTCCACAAGGAGGATGGGCCTCTCCCCTCCCGCACTGTGGAGTGGCTCAACATGCGCAGCTGGTGTTCTGCTCACCTCCACATCCACTGTCCACGCAGAGTCTTCTCCAAAAGGAGTCTGCCCAAGCTGGTAAGAGATCCCTGGTTTGGTGGCTGCTCCCTCGCTGTCCCTCACTTGATCCGTAATCTGTGTTTCAAAGGGAATCTGGGATAATGATACTCCACAATATTCTTACACACAGTGTTCTCTTTAAACCTGTTTGGCCTCAATTGGATTTAGGGAACAGGGATGAGGGGGCCAGGGTTTCTCTAAGGATGCAGACTTGGCTTTTTGATATCCTGAAAAGAGTAATCACTGTCTCAGAGTCCCAGTGAAAGGTGTGTACAGGCCGTAGAGTCCTTGTTGGGAAGATCCCTGTGCTTCTCAAAGCCATGCTAAACATAAGGCAGAGGCAGCCTGAGATGCTTTCCAGGAGCTTCAGATCCTTGTCAAGGAAGAGAAAGAGCTCCAGAGGAAATACTGTACTACCCTCAGCAGCTATAAAGGACTCAGAGAGGCCACTGGTCACTAGAATTGTTTGGGTGGTTCAGAACCCTCTGTTCCTTTGAGGAGGAGCTGTAACAGAGTCACTGACAGCTTCAGGCTGGAAGGGACCACTGGAGCTCCTCCAGTCCCACTTCCCTGCTCAGCAGGGTCCCCTGGAGCAGTCACTAGGATTGTGTCCAGACAGGCTTGGAGAATCTCTAGTGAGGGAGATTTCAGAGCCTCTCTGGTCTCTGCCCAGTGCTTGCTCACTGCACAGGAGGGAAATTCTTCCTCCTGTCCAGGTGGAACTTCCTGGGCATCATCTCCTACCTGTTCCTCTTGTCCCATTGCTGGGCCCCACAAGAGCAGAGCCTGGTCCCTGCTCCGAGCCCTCCCTGCAGACAGGAACACCCAGGGATGAGGTCCCCTCTCAGAATTGTCTTCTCCAGGCGGGGCAGCCCCAGCTCCCCGAGCATTCCCTCACAAGAGAGAAGCTCCAGTCTCCTCATCTTTGCGGCATCTTTCAGCAGGCTGCTGTTGGCTGCCTGTGCCCTGCTGTGCAGTGACCGTGCCTGGCTGTCCTCTGCAGGTGGAGATGTATGAACGTGTGTTCCAGAAGGCCCCGGACCGTCACTCCGACTTCTCCCGCCTGGCGCGGGTCCTGACGGGCAACGCCATCGCGCTGGTGCTGGGCGGCGGAGGGGCCAGGTAGGGCATTGTCCTGGTGGGGCTGGACGGGGCTGGACGGGGCTGGATGGGGCTGGACAGGGCTGGATGGGGCTCTGGGCAGCCTGCCCTGGGCAAGGTGCCCCTGACCATGGCAGGCGGTGGAACTGGGTGGGCTTCAAGGTCCCTCCCAACCCAAACCAGTCTAGGATTGTGGGCTGGTGCATCCACCAGATCCAAGAGCTGTCCCTGGGCTGGGACAGATCCCTCGGGATAGCAGAGATCCTGGGACACCAGCACTGCTCTGCCAGCAGCATTTGGGGAGGAGACACCAAGCAGTTACACAAACTTAGCCTGCTGTGGAGATTTGTGCTGAATGTCTGCAGAAGGAACATGAGTGTTTGTGACCTCTTGAGGCTTCTCATAATGGTTTAATACCAGGAGGTGACCAGGGCACGAAAGATGACGTTTCTTTCTGTTGGCCTGCACTATGGATTTTTTTCCCTTATGGATTCTTATATTAGAAAATGGCTACAGTATTTCAAAGCTCTTCAAAGTTTGAGCAATAAGAGGAATTTTGTCCTCTAATGGAGAATGTTCTCATCTTTATAATCCTCCAAACCCCCAGGTACCCATACACTTTGACAGCCTTACCTTACAGGAGGAGTGTGTTTTTGCAGACACAAGGACAGGGTGTGTGCTGAGCACTCTGTCAGAATTTCATCTGAAACCCCAGTGAGCTTTAGAAATAAATTATTGCTGGCATTTTTCTTTGGAATCCCTTTTTACTTGGAAAGTTTTCTGTTGAGACAGAATTGAGTCGCCCTTTGTCTCAAGCGAGCGCCGCCTTCGTTGTCTCCATCGCTGTGTTTTTGAAGCCCTGCTTTAAAAGAGTGCTTTGAAATACAGCTCTCAGAAAAATAAAATCCCTAATTTGCACGCAGTCTGTCTGTTTAAGTGCACAGAAATATCACATTTTTGTCGCTGGGCCAGCGCGTGCTTCGGGGGAGCCTTCGCTGCAGGAAAGGCTGGAGCTCCTTTGTGCCAGCTCCTCTGAGCAGTCACTGGTGGTGCTGAGACAGCCAGAGCTGGTTCCTCGAGTGTCTCACAGGTGCCTTGATCCTGCTCCCTTTCACAGCCCCTCACCTGAGCTGGTTTCACGATTTCATTTCCAAGAGAAGCTCTGTCCTGTGGAGACACAAAGCAGAGCAGCAGAGGGGAGCTTCTGTTTTATCTGAGTATCTCAGGAGGCTTCTCATCCGCTGATACAGAGCGTTTGTGGTTTGTTCTTTGTTCCCAGCTGATATCTCTGCCTCCACCAAAGCCTGTGTCGTGCTAAATATGTGCACTCCTGTACTGCTGGCAGCACATTTTGCTCGTTCCCTTCCTTCCTTCTGTAACACTGCTGTAATTTTTGCCAAACTGTTTATTATTTTTTTTGTTCTACTACTTAATTTGCAAGCTCCCACCTGCGGGTGTGCAGGATCTGAGGTAAGGAGGAGCAGGGTCACTGTGTTGGTCCTGTGTTGTCCCTCTCTGCAAAGCTGCTCTGCTGCTGTGTTGGCTTTGGGGTCTCTGGATGCTCATCACCCATTCAGCAACGAGCCATGGGCCATTAGCCATCACTCTGCTCATTTCTGCATCCCTGAATGGGGAGGACTTGACGAGGATTAAGGGCAGAGTGGATAAATGGGATGTTTCTTCCTTCTCTGAAATGCTTTCTATGCCACAGACTGAACTGCTTGTTCAGGGGTTCCAGGCTGGCACAGGGGTGGTGTGAGCACTGTGTTTTCCCTGGAAAGGTACAGAATGTCATTAAATAATCATCTAAATTGTGCTTAGATAAGGATTTTTTGAAGTGAGAATATAATTAAGACTTGAGGAAAAGACAAAATTACTGTGAACCGTGTAAAGGTTCAGAATTACTCTGAACCTCTGCCTGTGGAAGGGCAAAGTAAATTCTTAGATTGCCCATTTCTACTAACAAGGGAATTTCAAGAGATTAGATTAGGTACTTAAAATCATCCTGTGGTTAAAGCATAGTCAGACTTCATGGGTCTCTGCACAGACTGTTGATGGCCTTTGGATAATAATTGCATGAGTAACCTCCCACCTTGCTCTCAGAGCAGGAATCATGCAGGTCACACAGCCAGGGAGAGGTGACAGTGACAGGGGCTGCCTGGTGGGTATTTGTTCAAGGTATTGTGTTCTGTGACTCCAGTAATATCAATTATTTAGTTGTTATTTTGGGAATGTTTGTCTGGCTTCCCAGTGACAGCCGGATTGGGAGGTTTTACCAAGAGCAGCTTCCTAGTAATTATCATTGTGGTTTGTCATGACAAAAGGCTCATAGGAACTAAAGGTTTTCTTTCTCCTGTGAGCATAAAAATAAAACAACTTGAAGTGATACAGTTCTAAAATTACAGTGTTTTGCTTTTGTTAAATGCCAACTTAATTTTAGTTAGAAACGTTGTGGAGTTTGAGGGAAGGAAAGGGGATTTGTGTTTAGGAAAATAATACCTTTGAGGAGTAGTTGCAACAATAATGACGCATCAAGCCCTGCAACAAAGGCATAAAACTTCCATAAATAATTGTCCTGACCTTTAGCCCTCCCACGTCCAGCCCACCCCTTCTTTGGTTTGCTACGGTTGTCTTAGCAAAGCTGTTTGAAAACTAAAATTTCTAGGGAGTAAATAATTATTACAGAACTATCCGGGAATCCCTAAGGCTTTGGGGAAAAAAATGGATTGAGCTGTTCCAGAATCACAGAGTGTCCTGAGCTGGAAGGGACCCACAAGGATCTTCACTCCTGGCCCTGCACAGACACCCCAACAATCCCACCCTGAGCATTTCAACCTCCCCTGAGGAGCTGCTGTCGAAGGATATTTGTAGATATTTCATCAGGGCATCTTTTCATTCCTCCTTTTCCTGTTCAGTTTTCTCCTCAAACTTATGATCTCACCTCAGTACTTGATGTGTCAAGTAGCTGGTTTTTTTTGCACACAGTTTTCTTGCTGACTACAGATGTGGCTCAGACCTTTTCATTTTGGGCAGTTGGCTTGTTTCAGCAACTTGTCCTTCCTGCCTTATCTTTGTTTCCAGCTCTGGCCCTCTGGAGAGGGAGGATAAAAGCAGCAGTGTAGGAGAAGCAAGTTCTGCCCTTTTTGTTGGGGGATCTCTGTGTCTGATGAACCCTCCTGGTGTCTCCTCTGTCTGTCTGTGCTGCTGCAGCCTGTGCAGGGTGCTCACACTCCAGGCTCCTAGAGAAGGACAAACAGGCAGGTCCAGCTTCAGCTGGTCACTCACAGGCTGCTGCTGAGCTCCTCAAAGCCTGGTTTTATCTTCTCATCCAGTGGCTTTACCCAGGCATGGAGAGGCTGGGAGAGGCCCCGAGAGGTAAATCTCAATAGTTCTGCTCTCAGGAGATCACATTTGCTCTCTGCACTCTGTGTTTGAGTCCTGGATTGCAGGGAGAATAAACCATGGAGGGTTTGCTGTGGCTGTGGCTGTGGCTGTGATGTTTGGCTGCAGCTCCAGCTCATTCAGGCAACTTTGAGTAAAAACCTGCTTATCAATCCTGCCTCCTTTCTCTGCCACCAGACACTGAGCTGTTCTTCCTGGAGGCACAAGGAATTTGTTTGGCCCGTGTCTGACCTGGGACAAAGCCCTGGCACAGGCGGGAGGGGCAGAGCTGCATTCAGTGCCTGGAAGGGCTGCCCAGGTCACACTGTCCTGTACAGAGGGTCAGGCAAGGAGCAGGTGGGACATGCCCACAGCCACCTGGGGACCTGGTGGATGCACGTGTGCATCTCCAGGAGTGTTTCTTTGGAGGCTGGGCCCAGTGTGGCAGCACTGGGAGGTTGTTTCCCCCTTTGTGTCCCTGAGCAGTCATGGCAGAAAAGCAATGATGCAAAGCTCCCAGCACACCATAAGGAAAAACTTGAAACAGATTTTGAGAACTTGAGAACTTTAAAAGATCATGTTCCTTTTCTGACTGTTGGTGCTTTTAGCCTGCAAGTGTGGCTGGGAGGTGAGGAGCTCTTGCCTAGGAACAAACCCTCTGGTGCTTCCCCCGCTCCATCCTGCTAAAAAAGGAGTTGAGTTTGGGGATTGATGACCTGATCTACCCATGTAAAACACTAAAGCAAGTAAGTGCTGTGCTGTGAGATGTGATATTCCTCCTCAGGTTGCCTGGGGAGCTCCTGGCTGCCTTCAGCAGGCACAGGGATGTGGTGCTGCTGTTCCGTGGCTGGTGACGCAGCATTTTAATTACACCCCCAGCAATTAAGTGCTGTCAGAGCTGGCAGGATGCAGAAGCTGAATCTGCAATATGCTCATGTGAAGAGTCAGAAATTATTAATAAAGACACTAGAAAGTTTTGGGGGTTGATTTGTTTTTCTGTTTGTTTTTTTTGCTCTAACACAGAGAGGAGCCTTAAAGCAAAACTCTTGTGGTCCCATCCTGGCTGAGGGCAGCTGCTTCTTAATTCTGTCCTTTTCTCATGACAGTTGGGAACAGACCGGGTTTGGTGCTTACCGTGTTACTTAGATGCTCAATGCTTCCACCTTAGTTGGATTTTGCATCTTAACTCTGAGAAACTTTCACTTCTGCACTGCATGGTGCAGGTCTGGTGCTTGGCAAGAGGGTCACTGCAGGCAAAAGAAATTCCTTTCTTGCCTCCTGTGAAATTCTCATCAGCTTTTTTTTTTTTTTTTTGATAGAAGCCATGAAGTCGCTGTTCTTTCCCTTGCTTGAATCTGTTAAGGAAAAATTGACAAGCTGCCAGAATTAATGAACATTTAAATTCTCATCAGCATAACATGGTAATGCAACAGCGGGAATGACTGAGGAATGTGCTGCAAGGAAGGGAGGGTGGAAGTAGCACCTCTGCTTTTTGGGGCTGTGTTTAGTTCTCCCAAGGTCAAATGGCAACAGGGGAAGATCTGGTTTCCAGCAGTGCTGCTGTGGAGAAGAGCTGAGATCCCCTGTGCAATGTCATCTTTTGCTCCATGGTCCACAAAAGCAGAGAGAAGCACAGGGACGGAAAACAGGGAAGACTGCACAGAAAATATCTGAGCTTAGTGAGTGTTTTAGGGCCTAATAAAGGTGATGTCCTCTGGGTCAGGACCGAGGTGTGGCTCCAAGGGGGGGAAGGGGCTGGCTGGTGGTGCAGTGGTGGAATTGACACCTCATAGCCCAACTTCCAGCGTGTGATGCAATGTCTGAGGAGTAAAAAGCTGAAATTTGAGGTGGAAATGCTGCTCCCATGACAAAGTGCTGTCCTTGGCATGGACAGTTTGCTGCCATGGTGCTGACAGCTCCCTTCCCAGGCTGCAGCTCCCTTTTTCTGCATCGTGGTTGTGAAACCCTGGGGTTCAGTCTTGGGCAATAACAGAACCTCCTGGGGGGACTCTGAAGTTTTATGGTGCAGGTGCTTTGGATTCAGTTCCAGCAGTTAAGGAAGATTAATTCTTATTCCTCAGCTAAGACAGGTAACTAATGATAGGAGGCTTTTTGCCCCTACCAGGAGGAGAAGTGTGTGCCTGGATGTTGTTTAAAACTGCCACTGCAGAGCTGCAGAACTTGAGATGGAGCTGGTGGGTTCCTCAGATCGATTCCTGAACCTCAGATACGGGGAGGGAACTGGAAATATGGGGGGAGTTGCTTTTTTAAACTATTAAACCTGACCACAGGCACCCAGACAATGTGCTCTTAGGATGTGTGGGAGGAGAGGGGAGGAATTTGCTGCCTGAAGGAGGCAGCTCCAGAGGAAAACACTTGGAAAACACTGCCAGAAAGGACAGAGCAGTATTTTCCCCTATGAGATCCTAAAGACACTCAATATAGAGATTACAGCAGGGATGAAAGAAAATCCCGTGGGGATTTCCTGGGCTCTTGATGTTCCTCACATAAGTTGGAACACAGTAAATGTTTTTCAGCTCCTTTGCTGGGTTCAGGACTTAACATGGGCTGAGTCTGGTGAGGGGCACCCCAGGGCAGGAGGGATAAGGGCTCTCTGGAGCCCGAGTACTGTCGTGACCAGTTCCTTGTGCTGGAGGATTAAAGTAATGTCTTGAGAACTTGCTTTATAATGTTTCTCCACACTTCCATTCCTATCTAGATCATACACAACCTATTTTCCCTTTTTCTTTTCCCTCCTGGCTGTGTCTATCAGTCTGTAAGTCTCTTTTCCCTTTCTGACACATCCAAGCCTTGAGATTTCCCAGTTTCTTTGCACCGTTTTTGCTCCACGCTCACTCCCTCTTGTCTTCTTTACATCTACCCTTTAGTTCCTTTCTCAGTCTTTGCTTTCAAGTCCTCTCACAAATTGTGAGATTTTCACCTATTGTGAAAAAAAGCAGTTTGCCAACTTTTTTTTGCCATCCTGGTGTGCCCCTGTGTGTCAACAGAAATGCACTTGGCTTTGAAATCATTCCAGATCATGCAGTGAGCATCAGGACTCTACCAAGTTTGCAAATAGGTTCTTGATTGCAATGTTTAATGTTGTTTTCAGTGGTTTATAATGGGGTACAGGTATCCCCTTCGTTTGGTGTCTCTGCCTCACAGTGCTTAAAATTCACAGGGCACAGAGCTGACAGCTTGAAATGTATAAAAATTGGATTCAGGGTTGTGTTTTTTCCTGAAGTGCTCAGAAAGCATAGCCTGAGAAAATGCTTGTTCTGAAGTAAATTATGGAACAAAATTGTTGCTAAAACCATTGTTCTTCATTGTGACCTTGGCCAGGAGGGGTTTGGAAGGGCAGCAGCAGCCTCTCCAAGGTGCTCTTGGTGGTGCCATGAGCCACTGGCAGCTCTGGAGGGTTCAGTCACTGGGGAGAGGAGGCGACAGACAGGATTTCATGGGGCTGGGGTTCAGCTGCTGATGGGATTGAGGAAATGGCTTAAACCCTCGGAGCTGTGCTCTCCTTTGGTGAAACACAGCGTGGGCAGCTGGGCAGGTCACCCTCTGGAGCACTTAGAGGGAAGAGAAACACAAACCATTACCGGGAGGAGTTGTTTGGGGTTTCAGGAGGATGTTGTTGTTATCTCCAGATGTAAATGGGTTTATGCTGGTGCCTGGTGGGTTGAATGTGTCTGGGGAATTTGCTTGGAACCTGCCATCCAGTTTCTCTGCTGGGGCTGACTCTTCACTCCAGCGTGACACCTCGTGCTGTCGGGGTGCAGTGCCAAGGCATGACCAGTGGTTTTGCAGGGGCTGCTGAGGTTTGGGGGTATCTTTGCCTCCTCTGGCAGGAGGGATTTGGGTGCTGGGCTCTGCTAGGGGCTGGCCAAGATCCCTGTCTCCAGCCTGGTGTCTGGCAGCCCTGGATGGAGCCAGTCTGGCACAGGCTGGGCCCTTCTGCACTGGGTTCACACCATTTCCTGATTTCCACTTACGCGAGACAAGAGCAAGGATTTTTCTGCGATTCCTGTCTTTTCTTTCTCTCCCCCTGATGCAGTCAGGCAGCATCCCTGAAATTCCTGTTCCATTTCCAAGTGCTTGCTGGAGGTACTGAGCTGGCACATAAGGGCTGTGCTTTCCTCTTCTCTAGCAAGACAGGTCTCAAAGAATATGTGCTGCTAAAAGGATCCCATTCCTCATCCTGATCAGGCTCTGAAGTTCCAGCAAATTAAGCTGAGATATGAAAGGAACTTGAAAAATGCTCCTTCCCTGGGTTTAAATGGAAGAATCAGGCTTGCTGTGCAGCATCTGCAGTCTGTCAGTGCCCAGTAACAGCTGAGGAAGCAGGATTTCTGCAGCAGGGAAGTATCAAAATGATACAAAAGGGGCTCAGTCTGCTTTGTGTCATGGAAAAAAAAACCCACTCCAATCTCTGAATACTTGAAATATCTTTCCTCCAGTTCCTGTTCTTCTAAGTAATCCCTTTGTACACCAGACCAGTCTGCCTCTTGACTTTGGAAAGGCAGAAAGTTGGCAGCTCTGAGGTTAATCCTTGGGGCCTTTGCAGCCTTCCCCCATCACAGCCAGCCTGCCCTGGCTGGGAGCATTTTGGAGGAGGGGAAGCTGTTTGCTGACCTGTGTTACGGGTTTTGTGTGTGTAGATAAATGTCTGCACCTCAGTGCACAGTGGAGAGGAATTCTTCTGTGTGATCTCCCTCTTTGAAGCTCAGACTGATTGATGGGGGGCTTCAGAGCCTGTATTTGCTCCTGTAGGTGCCTGTGCTGGGTGTCCGTGCTCTTGTCACGAGTGGAGCATCCATTGCCACGTGCAGATAAGCCAGAGGGAAAGCTGAATGCCAGAGTCAGGCTTCTGGATTCCCAGCATCTTTCGAAAACTAGATTCGATTCCAGGGAAATATTCAGGAGGTAAAATAACAGAGAAGCAGCAAAACTCTTTATCCTTAAAGATAAAACTGCACCTCTGACTTGGTGTTTTACTTGTGCTGCTCTTTCGGAGGGGCCAAAGGAGTAAGGAAGGTGGGCTCGTGCTTGGAAGAGGTGATGATAATATATGTTTGGATATCAAATTTGAGTGTTACCCAGGTCAGCCCTAGAGTCAGGTTGTTTGAACAAACAGAAAACAACCCCTAAAAATAAATTAGTGGGTTGTATTTGCTGTTGTTGAGCAAAGCTCCCGAGACACAGCTGGGAGCTCCTCTGAGGGCCTCGGGCTCTGTGTTTGCAGATGGTTGGGAAGAGGCTGCAGCCTAATTGCTCCTGAGAGGCTCTGCTTGGATTTCTGCAGGGAGGGACCATCCCGAGCCGTGCCTGGCGCGTTCATCGTGGTTTTAATCGTGTTTGTGCAGCAATTCAGAACTCTGAGCTGGGGGAAAGGCAGAGCCTGTGGCTGCTCCCTATTCCCAGACCTGAGTGCCAGTTGCTCAGAGAGTTGTGTAGCAGTTGGGCCATCACGTGCCCACAAAAGCCGTGTTCACATGGCTTGGCACCCACGGAATGCCTAATTATTTGATTGTTCCTTTTCCCATCTGCAGCACCTCTGTAATTGCTCATTTGCTCCCATCTGCCACGGAGGTTGAAGGTTATAACAGTTGTATTAAAACCTCCAAGCTGCAGGAGCTTGGGAGTCATCGACTTCGAAGTTATGGCTTAAAAAAACCCCTAAAGTTAATTGCAGGTGGTTTAGTTGGACTCTCCTGTCCTGATCTCCAGTCTTTGCCACCCAACTCATTTATTCACAGCAGTGCCTTGATAAACAGGTGAAATTAAACAAGGAGGTGGTGGAGTTGTGGGTTGGCTTTTGTGCTGGTTTTGCACCTTTTTTTTATCAGATGTAAGAGTATGTGCTGTGTTCACTTCCCATGGAGCAGCTGTAAAGCTCTGTTGGCAAGTCCCTGTGCTTTCAGGAGGATGGTTCTTGCATTGCTGTGATTTTGGGGAGTCTCTGTCCAGCCCTGCCTGGGCAGTGAGCTTTCCTGTTAAGAAAAAGTAAATTCACAGTTATATTCTCTAAAGTGCTTTGGTCTTATTTCTGCAGCTTCCAGATGTTGTGCTCAAAATGAGTTCCTCCAAGGCTTTAATAAATAGGTCTCAGAGAGGCGGGGAAGGAGGATGTATTTGTTTTTCAAAGAAATTATCTTCCTTTGCAGATGATAACTGAATTGTTCCTTGGCTCAGAGTAAGAGACAGGATTTTGTGACATCCCCAAGTGGGTGCAGTTTGTCATTCAGCCTCTTCCCTGCTCCTGTGCCCCTGTCCGAGCCTGCTGCTGCCAGCTGGGATCAGAAAACAAAAACCCTGGTGCATTTTATAATTTACTTCGATTATTTTGTGTATTTTCTCCCCTCCAGTGCCTTCTTCCTTTATCCCTTCACACCCCAGGGCTGGGTAGCCCTGACAGCCCTCCTGGAAGGGCTGAACACATTTTGCTCATTTATTTCTGTGTCAGGCACAAATCTCTTTGTTTAAAGCTTGTTCTAAAGTTAGTGTATAAAGCAGAAACAAGATCAAGGCTATAAAAGGACATTGTATTTGGATTTTCTTGCAGGAAGGGGATTTCACTGGGCTTGTGATGAATAAGAGATGCTTTTTTTGCCTGCTGTGCCTGCCTGGCACAGGGTGTGATCTCTGCAGCTTGGCAAGGCCAAAGGGAAATGGCTCCTGAGCTCTGGCCTGAGGAGTTGCTGGGAATCTGAGGGCAAAGCTAAGTGGGAGGATGGAATGAGATTGTTGTTAATGGAGAGGAAGACAAGAAAAAGTCAGGTCTCTGGGTAAATACGTGTGGACTGTGGAAGGGATAAAGCTTCCTCCATGGTGGCTGCTGGGAGAGATCCTGCTGGCTGTTGGATGTTAGGATGAGTACCCAGTAATGTGGGTTTATTCCCTCTATTTAGCTTAGAAATGATGCTTAGTTGATTAATCAATCAATTAGTGTTGTCAAGATTGGAAAGTTCCTTGTAAGTGCTCACACAGAACCACGGCAGCAGAAATGCAGGGGTCTGGTTTCTGTGCTCCTTTGGAGCTGGCAGAAAACTGCTGCAATAATTCTGGCAGATTTATGATGCTGGGAAGTTTTATGGTCAGGAAAGCTGGGAAATAATGTTATTGGAAAGATATAACTAGGATTAGATTTCAAAGCAATGTTTGGGTATATTGCTGCTGCTGCAAAAGCTCGAAGGTGCCAGTTGGAGATAATCCAGTTGCAACTTGTAGCAGACTTGCTCCATTTCTGAGCCAGTGACTGAGCCGCTCAATGCCAGGATCAGCCACAGAACACACCAAAAAATGCTGCTGTTTATGTAAAGAAGAGGCTTTTCCTTATGTCACCTTTCCTGATGCCGCTCTCTGTAGCCCTTCTTACAAAAAACATCCAATTTCCCCTCACCCCAGTACAAAGAGCACCTCCACAATGACTCCAAGAAGGATCTACAACCACCACCACCCCTCAGTTAATGGTTCTGTAGTGCTTGGAGCTGCATCTATTACTCTGAGAGCTGAAGGCTCAGTCAGCAGCCCCACTTTTGGGATTGTGGTCCCTGAGGTGACGATGGTTCCCTGTGTGCTGGATTTCAGGATGTGCTGTCCAATCCTGTGGGCTTGGAAGCTCAGGCACCCTGCATTTATTTCTGTTGTGTTCAGAGCAGGGTTGGGGGAGTGGTTGCCCGATGCATCACTTTCTGCACGTCTCCAAAATGGGTATGTTAAATACAAATTCATTGAATTGCAGAATCATTAAGGTTGGAAAAGACCTTTGAGATCACTGAGTCCAACCATTCCCCCAGCACTGCCCAGGCCAGCCCTGACCCGTGTCCCCAGGTGCCACATCCACGTGGCTTTTAAACCCCTCCAGGGCTGGGGACTCCACCACTGCCCTGGGCAGCCTGTGAAGGGCTGGACAACCCTTCCAGGGAAAAGCTGTTTCTATGGCTTTGCTGCTTCAGGAGTTGTAACGTTCTGAGGGTGCTTTAATTCAGGTTTGTTGGGTCTAATGGAGCTTAATAAAGTCCCCTTGACAATTTCTCTGTTTTTCTGCCTCCTTTGCCAGGTAACTCCATCAGGAAGGAGGGGCAGGAAGCTGTGTCCCACTCTGAGGAGGCTTTGGTGGGAGACACAGCAGAGCTCTGCAGCAGCCATGGCCTTAATTCTTCTTTAACGGAAGGAAACAGCATCTCTTCAGAGCATTCAGGGAGATCTCCTTCATCCTGCTGAGTCAGTCAGGAGGAGAGATGGGGGCTGGTGAGGCTGAATGCCTGAGTTGGATTCCTCTTGGAATCCAGCTTCCTCTTTGAAGCTGACATGGACTTTGGAGGTGGTTGAGCTGCAGCCTTGCCTGGCTGCCCCCTTAGCCATGGTCTGAAAAACGAGTGTCCCTTCTGGCTGCTCCCAGGCTCGGGTTGTTCTTTCAAACACAGGCAGCATCCTGCTGATGTTTTAAATGTGGCTTGTGGGGAAAATACTGGTGCACAGAATATTGGTTTTGTATTGATTGTATTTCCTTCAGCCCCTGCCCTGAGCCTGCCTTCCTGCTGGCACTTTTATCTGGGATGTCCTGCTGCATTTGCTGCCTTCCTCCTGAGGCGGATTAATCCCAGCTCTGGCAGCACGTGCAGGGCTGGCACATGCACGGCTCGCAGGGGAATTTTCCTTTTATCAGCTCTGCTCTGGCCTTCATGCATTACAGTCACATGCCAGCAGCACTTCCCCAGGGGATGGAAGCAAAGGCTCATTTCAGCAGCAGGAATTTTCCTGCAAGACCTCCTGGCAGAAAGGCTGAGCTCTCTGTGTGTGCTGGGCTGTGGTATTTAGGGAAGCAGGTCTCCAACCCTATAACTCCTCTCCCTGCTTTGTGGTCATTTCTTTCCCAGAATCACAGAATATCCTGAGCTGCAAGGGGCTCTCCAGGATCATCCAGTCCAACCCCTGGCCCTGCACAGACACCCCAACATCCCACCCTGTGCATCCCTGGCAGCGCTGTCCCAACGCTCCTGGAGCTCTGGCAGCTTCGGGGCCGTGCCCATTCCCTGGGGAGCCTGGGCAGTGCCCAGCACCCTCTGGGGGAAGAACCTTGCCCTGATCTCCAGCCTGAGCCTGCCTTGCCCAGCTCCAGCCGTTCCCTGGCTCCTGTCCCTGGTCACCCCAGAGCAGAGATTGGAGCTGTCCCTGTTCTTCCCCTCACGAGGAGCCTGTAACTGCAGTGAGGTCTCCCCTCAGTCTCCTCTTGTCCAGCTGACCAGGCCAAGCGAGCTCTTTGTGACTGTGAGTAGTAAAGAGGGAATGGTGCTTGGAGTTTAGCCAGCAGAGCTTCTGGAGGCTCGTTCAGCAGGGGATCACGATTTGGGGAGGGCAGAAAGCAGCACTTGGGGCAGCTGATGCCCAGAGCAGCCCTGCTTTGCCTCGCTCAGCTCAGGCTGGGGCAGTGGCAGAGCTGAGAACAGAGCCTGGCTCTGGCTTCCAGCTCCTCCTGGAGCTGGGTGATGCTGGTTCAGCTCTCTCCACAAAGGGCATTGATGAATCAGGCCTGTCCTAGGCAGTGAATGCAGAGTTTCTGTTCAGATACTGGCTGCGCTTCCTGGGCAAATCTGGGTTCTGATAGAAGTGATTTGAAAGTCGTGTTGTAGCTCCTTGTTCCTAGGTCACTTGTCACTGTCCTGGGGCAGTGTTAGTCGTGGCAGGGGAGGTGCCCCACCCAGCTGCTCCTTCAGGCAGCTTTAGGGTGCAGGAAGCTGCATGTGCAGCTCTAGGGACACTCTGTGTGTGCATCCCCTCTCTGGGGTGCTGCTTCCTCCCAAGTGACAGCACTCCCCTGTCCCCTCCTCTGCAGTGAGTGACGTTCAGCTCTGTGTCACCCAGGAGGTTTTCCCAGTCCCCGTGTTGTCTCTGCTATGCAGGTACAGCACTGGCACGAGCCATCTCCCTTTGTTCTCCTCTTGCCCAACACTTGTATTTCCACATTTCCCTAAACCAGGACATGTCCCCTGTGAAATTGGGCCTGGTATTACAAGAAGTGTGCAATCCCTGGGTTTTTTTCTGCACTAGTCCTCTGGCTGTTAACATGAATCTTGCTCCTGGCTTCAATTTCTTTTCCTCCTCAGTTTGCAGCTGCCCACTGCAGCTCTGTGGGAGCCCGGGGATGCTGTCAGAGGGGATGTGAGTGCCTGGCAGGCTGCCGGCAGCAGCACACGCTTCCCTTGGCAGCCTGCCCGTCTTTGTGGAGCTGGGAAGAAGTGCCCAGGAGAGAACCAACTGCAAGGAATTGTTGAGAAGTCTCATGTGGTAACGTTGTTGAGGCAGTGATGGCTAAAGCTATAGGGAGAGAGGAAAAAAACCCCAATTTCTGTCTTTCAAGAGGTTGGGTAGTACCTGGAGAAAAGGGGGGCTCAGGCACATTTACCTTTTTTCAGGATTTAGTTTGCAAATTCCAGGAGTGCTCCTGCTCAGGGTGTTGGAGCTGGAAGAATCAGCTTTGTGGTTATGTATAAATGAAACATAATTTAGTCAGGCAGCTCATGGGAGGTCCCTTTACAAGCAAGAAAAGGACTTTGATTCCCATCTTGCTTTGGGATCAGTGAACCTGTTGGAGATCTGTGGCTGTCACACGTTCGTGGGATATTGGCAGGGACTCTGTGGATGCATGAGCAGGGGATGACTTGCCAATAAAAGTAGTAATGATCTTTTGTTATTCATTCAAAGGCATCATGCAGCAAAGTAGGAACAAATCCAGAGTGCTCACATCAAATCCCTTGTATTTATGGATGTGTGAATCAGGAGAAACAGTTAAAGGGAGAGAATCCAGTCTGGAGCTACTCATGGCCTGATTAAAATTGTCCTCCGAGCAGGAAATGCTTTATGGTGCTTCACGTGCCCTAAGAAAGGCACCTGATGTGGGCTGTCCCCAGAGAGCAGGAGGTGTGGGGAAAGGTCTGTTCCTTGGGGGAATATCGGGGCTGAGGCAGTGGGAAGTGCCAGGCACGAGCAGCAGAGTGCAAAAATAGCTGCACTCTGAAAGCCTAAAAACAATGGGCAGGATAAAAGTATAATTCCTTTAACTCAGGGCATCTTGTGGGAAGAAGCAGTAGGAGAAGAGAGGAAGGGGAATTTGGAGAGGAAAGCAAAATGAGCCATTTTCTGCTCTTGGATTCCAGCAGCACGGATCTGTCACTGAAGTCATTTACACCCAGTATAACCACGAACCTGTCCCAAAGCATTTCAGCAGCTGGAGGGGATTTATTTGGATGGAAAGAATGTGTTCAGTATAGCTTGGCCAAATGACACCTACGGTGGACTTGGCAGCTGTTAGCAAGTATTTATAGGATGTAAACAGCAAGGGGAAGGAGGATGGAAATAGAGCATACTGTGAGGGACAGAAAATGGGATGAAAATGGGAAAAGGAAGATTTTTTTTTTACTGCTTTATGACCTAGACTGAAAGGCATCCATCCAGGTGGGATGAACTAATCAAAAATGCTTCTTATTCGTTGGACAAAGCATTTGAAAGCAGAGGCTGTAATTTTGGACTGCTTGGAAAGGCCGTTGGCCTCCACTGCAGTGTTCTGCGGTTGTGTAATGGTTCTGTGGGATGGACAGGGATCCCTCTCCCTCTAGGGGATAAAAGATCAGATTTGATCAGATGTTCATAGGATCAGATCAAATGTTCCACCTGGGTTCTCTCATTTCTGATGGTGAGGAGCAGTGACTGCTTCAGAAACGAGTGTTTGCAGCAATTAGCGGCTTCTGAGCCTCCTGAACACCAGCTTGCACCTCCCATTTGTCATGTTGAGTAGCCACTGACAGCCTGGTACCTTTGATTCATCCTTTCCACATTTAAATCCATTTGTGATTTGACCTCTCCAGCATGTGGTAACAGTGGCTTCCCCAGTTTGTGCTCTACATACACCTGTCTGCAAATTCTTTCCTTTCCATTAAAATCTCTGCATGGTGATATCATTGCTGGCCCTGCATGTTTCCCATCAGTCAGGATCTTCCCCAGTCAGTGATTCGAGTTGACTTTCTCCTCATGTGAAGCCCATCCCATATTCTGGTCACCTTTTGTGCTTCTCTCTGCCGTTTTTTAGTTCTGCTCTTTTTTTGGGTGAGAAGTCTGAGCTTGCTCACAGTTTTCCGAACGCTGGCTCATCCTGGATGTGTGTTCTTATGTTTCCTGTTTTATTCTGGTTTCTTTGATTTGCCACTTGAACTTGCACTGAACAGTAGGTTAATATTTTTCAGGGAATATCCCCAGGGGTTCCCAAATCCATGTGATCAGATCTGGATAAGAAGTGGTTGCTGTAGGGGCGTTGCTGCTTCTGCTTTCCTCTTGTCCCATCAGCACTGAGGTTCATCTGTTGTTTATCCTTTGACTCCATTGTTGCTCAGAATTCCTTTTGCAACAGAATTCTTCAGAATTTCTTGAAAACAAGGAATATGTTTACTCTCCTGGAGGAATCTGTGTCATCCTCAAAAGTTGCCTCCTCATCTGTCCCTCTCCTGGGTCTGTGTGTAAACTCAACCTCTGCCCTCTCATCACTGTTTGTCTCTGCTTGCTTTTGTTTCCACCTCCAAATTCATTATTAATCCATGTGGTGCTCCCTCCCGATACCCCAGGCTGGCTCAGTTTCTGTGGAGAATCACTGGGAAAGAAACTCGTGGGGAGGGCTCTGAACTCAGCCTTTCCTGGCTGCTTTGGGAGGACCCCAGTAGATTCTGCTCCCTCAAATCCTCGCCCGTCCACCGGCTCAGCTCTTGGCTGCTTCCATCTCCCTGCCTCTCCCACTGATCCAGGCTGCGTGGTCGTGTTCCCTCGGATCCTCTGGGAGTCTCTGGGAAGATTCCTGCATTCATAATGTTTGTTCCTGGCACCGGGGCTTGTTTAGCAAGAGATTGGCAGCTCAGCTGGCACGGGCTCGGCTTCCTTAGAAGGCGCCATTCATCACCAGTCCTCGCACTCCTTCAATGGCTGTTTGGCTGACAGTGGCTTTCTCTCGCTTTCCCTCCCTCGGCACAGGGGCTGCTCCCAGGTGGGCGTCATCCGGGCGCTGATCGAGGCTGGAATTCCCGTGGATATGATCGGGGGCACGTCCATCGGCGCCTTCATGAGCGCCCTGTACGCCGAGGAGCGCAGCTACAACCAGATGAGGATCAAAGCTCGCCAGTGGGCCATGGTAAGCACTGGGAATGCTGGATTCCCTCCACTGGGAATGCTGAATTCCATCCACTGGGAATGCTGCACTTCCCTCCACTGGGAATGCTGAATTCCCTCCACTAGGAATGCTGAATTCCTTCCACTGGGAATGCTGAATTCCTTCTGCTGGGAGTGCTGAATTCCCTCCACTGGGAATGCTGAATTCCCTCCACTGGGAATGCTGAATTCCCTCCACTAGGAATGCTGAATTCCTTCCACTGGGAATGCTGAATTCCTTCTGCTGGGGATGCTGAATTCCCTCCACTGGGAATGCTGAATTCCCTCCACTGGGAATGCTGAATTCCCTCCACTAGGAATGCTGAATTCCTTCCACTGGGAATGCTGAATTCCTTCTGCTGGGAGTGCTGAATTCCCTCCACTGGGAATGCTGAATTCCTTCTGCTGGGAGTGCTGAATTCTCTCCACTGGGAATGCTGAATTCTTTCTGCTGGGAGTGCTGAATTCCTTCCATTGAGAATGCTGAATTCCCTCCACTGGGAATGCTGAATTCCCTCCACTAGGAATGCTGCACTTCCCTCCACTGGGAATGCTGAATTCCCTCCTCGGGTGGAGCAAGGCCCAGGCACAGCAGGGCACAAGCAGCGCCCCAGGAAGGTGCAGCCTCCTGAAATTCAGTGTCTGTGCCACAGAACAAGCCCTGCCTGGCAGTGATGGATCACCTGGAGAAGCTTCTCCATGTCCAAGGAGTCAGGAGGCAGCTGCCTGGCTTAGCTCTGCACAAATCCTGGTCACACTGTCAGGGCACAGTGATGTTGTTTGAGTGTGCTCACCTGTGGTTATCTTTGTTTTATCTTCTCTTTTTATGTGCTGGGACCTGTTTCCTTTCCAGCTCTCGACAAATGTGTTTCTCTTTTGTGTAATTGTCTCTCTTTCTCACATGCTGTCATGTGTCAGTGGAACTGAGTGGCAGAGGTAATCCTTCTCTAAATAACTTCCAAATGTGTCATTCCTGGTCCCACCTGTGCACTCCACAGCAGTGGGACTCTGGGTCAGGAGAAATTCCTGACATTCAATATTTAGTACAGACGAAAACTTATTTTCAAAGTTAACCCAAGTTTTGGGAAGGTTCTTTTAAATAGTGACTTCAGTGGGTGAGTTTATTTACCATGGAATCAAAGATTGGTTTGGGTGGAAGGGACTTTAAAGATTACCTCATTCCACCCCTGCCATGGGCAGGGACACCTTCCACTATCTCAGGTTGCTCCAAGCCCCATCCAACCTGGCCTTGGTTTTATTTATTGATCAGATGTTGGATAAAAACTGTCCCAGGTCACACTGGTTCAGACTGACTGAAGGTGAGGGTTATTTCTGACATTTGCTAGTTACAGCTTTGTATTCTTCATATCAAAACCAGATTTTCCTGTAGATTTTCTCACTAAAAGCAAAGTGACATAGGGGATTTTATAAATGAGATTAAGATTCTTAGGTCTTGGGTTTCAGGGGGAAATAGGAGCCCGTCATTGGCACATGGGCACTGTTTATGTCTCCCAAGGATCTTCTAATCTGCCATGGCTTTGCAACAAGAACTGTCTCTTGGAAGCTGGATTGTCTGAGGCATTAAAATCCAGATTGAGGCCCTGGAATGTTTGTGCTGTCCTGGTGGGCAGAGCACTGTGGTACTGATTCACCTCCCCATCACTGCTTGCCAGAAGAATATGGATTTTATGCTTTTTATTTAAGAACTGCCTGTGCCTGGCTGGTTTGGGAAGCACCCAAAGCATAAACTGTTTATGATCCAGAGCAGTTTGCTGGAATCACAAACCTGGGGGAGGCTCAAGATTAAAGACATAAAACCAACTGCACTGAATTGTGTCAGACATCCCTTTAACCTTGCTCTCTGTTTCCCACCTTGGTCACTACTGGGTGCCTCCAGAGCAGCATCTGAGTGGGTGCTGATGCCTCCCTGCAGTGCTTCCCCAGCCCCCAGCACTCTGGGGCTCTCTGCCCTCTCTCCCAGCTCTTGGTTAAGCTACAGCCATGGAATTTTCCTCTGTGCATTTGTCCAGAGGATTCTGTTCTTGTTTGCGAGATCTCCCCTCCGCAGGGCACGAGGCAGAGCTGGAGATGTTTCCTGGGCTTCTCAGTGCTGTGTTCCCACTCTGGAGCTTGCCAGCCTGAGCTGGGATCACAGTCACTTTTACCAGGAGTAGTTAGAGATGAAATGAAAGCATTTAATCTGCTGATTAACTTTCGAGCGCAAATTGCAAAGCTCAGAGAATGTTTCACAAGGTAAAAGGCAATTTTTGGCCTGGCCTGGGGCTGTTCCAGGTGTCAGTGCCTTGAAACCTGCAAATAAGTGGTGGGAGAGGTGACTGATCTCTATTAGAGCAAACATTTGATCTTGTTAATGAAGAATGGATTTTCATGAGGGGAATGTTCTGGCTGGGTCCATATCCAACCCAGATATTGTCCAAGGGTTTGAGGAGGACAGAAGCAAAGCCTGCTCTCTTGGAGGCCCTTCCCACTGGTGCCAGCAGTGCCCAGCAGAATGGCTGCAAACTGGAGAGAGCCATGGAATCCCCTCTCCAAGATCACACTGTACAGAGAGTTTGGGGAATTAGAAATCTTTTATCAGTGGCTGAGATAACATCTGAGGTGTTGACTCTTGTGTGGTGTTTATACTGAGCAGGGAGAGAGGAAAGGAGCCCCAGTGTGTGGGAAACAGCCAGGTTTGTTGGGGATTCTTGGAAGATCCACTCCAAGGAACTGAGTGTGGGAGAGCTGAAACATCCCCCGGATAACCCCAAATTCCTGTGTCCCAAATGGGACCTTTCCTGCTGCCCCAGAGCAGCCTTGGCTGGGCAGGAGATGCCCCAGGGGCTCCTTCCTCAGCCAGGGCAGGAAGGCTGGAGCATCCCCAGCTCCAGGACCTGCTGATCCTGCTCCTCTGGAGCTGTGAGCTCCTGCTGGGCAGGGTATGGCTGAGTGCAGCCTGGCTTCTGCAGCCTGGGGGCTCTTGGGAAATGTCTTCATTGGCATGGATTAGTTAACTCTGAGCTTTTCTTATTTATCTTTTTAATCCATCAGACTGAATGCTGTTTGTCCTGCAGTTACTTCTCTTCTTGGTATTTTTAGAAATTGGCATCTCTCTAGTTGTACACTTGGTGCTGGGAGAAGGGATATTTTTAATAGGATGTGTTTTCTGCACCTGATGAAGCAGCAAAGAAATAAATGACTCTTGTCAAAATACAGGGGGAAATATGAAAATTCCCAGTCAGATTAGTTACTATTTATTGTCTCTGTGTATCTTCTGTACCTCTGTTTAACCAGCAAAGCAGACAAGCCAAAGCTTTTGTGTTTGCAGATTGTTGGTTTTTGTAATTGGAGAATTAATATCTCAAAGTAGAAATATTTCACAAAGAATGGAATGTTCTTTGAAAGAACTATGGTTATAGGTGTGTGTGGGGCTAAAAAGCTGCTCCTAATGGGAATGAGGGCTGGCTGGGTGGGACACTGCCATCATTTGCTGCCTGTCACTGTCTGGTGGCACTGGCAGCTCAAATAAATGTGGGGGTTCTGCCTCTGACCCTGCTCTCTGTACATTGGGAGCTCCTGTGGTTTAATGAGCTGATCTGGTCAGAAATTAATCCTGTTTGTTTTTTTCCCTGTCATGCCAATTCTCATCCAGCCCTGAGTTATATTTTTATTTTATTTATTTAACTTTTCTGTGTGAATTCCTTTCCTTGTTTTATTGAAACTTTATAGGTGAATGGTGAGAAGGCACTGGATGATCTTTAGAGTAGTTTAAAAAATACTGGATCTGTTTGAAATTTTTGTTGTTGCATAAGTTTTCCCATAACCTTGGGGGTTTTTTGTAGTGAGGAACGTTGAAAAATCCTGGGATTATACTGGCTTTTCACACCAGTTTGCCACAATCCTGCATCAAAGAACAAAAGAGCCAGAGATGAAAATTCTTCTTGTCCATCACCACGTGTCTTTGCTCTTGTCCTTCTGCTCTGTGAGCAGACCCTTGTCTATTCCTTGCTGAAGTTTTTTATACCTAAGGGTCACTTCAAAAAATTATTGTAGGATTGAAGGTCTTTTTGAAAAGAAAGCTCATCTTGCAGCAGAACTGTGGAAATGAAAGTTCATGAGAAGTTAATGAAAAATTGGGAAGAAATTCCTCCCTGGGAGGGAGGGGAGGCCCTGGCACAGGGTGCCCAGAGAAGCTGTGGCTGCCCCTGGACCCCTGGCAGTGCCCAAGGCCAGGCTGGACAGGGCTGGGAGCAGCCTGGGACAGTGGAAGGTGTCCCTGCCCATGGCTGGGGTGGGACTGGATGAGCTTTAAGGTCCCTTCAACACAAACCATTCCAGGATTCCGTGAACTGCAAACTCTGAGAGCTCTGGGAGAGATGGCTCAGAGCTGGGCTTCTCATCCTGGTGGTGTCAGGGGATGAAGCTTTTGGAGCTGCTGGAGCTGATCCCAGAGCTCCTGGTAGGAAGTGGAGCAGGAGCCAGAAGGCTCTGTCTGCCTCTCCGGAGGGTGATCTTTAACTGAATTTATCTGGGGAACAGGAGGTGGTTGCAGCTATTCCTGGAAGGCTGAGGGAGGCTGTTGGCCATCAGCATCAGCTAAAGGGCATCTTCCAGCTCTGAGACATGAGAATATTAAGAAATAACTGTTAATTAGAAGTATTTTGTCCATGGGCAAGATCACTGTCAGGATCAGGAGAAATGTAGAGGCTCAGCATTATAAATATCATTTGCAGGGAAGCCCGATGGCTGGTGCTGAGTGGGAGAGATTTTTTTTCAGTATTAAATAAAGGGCTCTTTGTAGATGCCTCTTCCCCTGATTTAATCATTCTGAAGAGACCTGATCCCTATTTTAGGTGCAGCACTAATTCCATCTCCCTCTGAAGCTGTGGGTAGCAGTCTGCAGCTAGGTTGGCACACTGTCCTCACCACATCAAACCCAGAGGGAAGATGTGAATGAAGCTGACGCTTCATCAGTGGGTTTGTGCTCAGCCTTTTACATTCTCCCACTTCTCCTGTTCCCATCCTTGTTCTTTATGATCTTTTTTTATCCTTGTGCTCGTGTTCTCTGGGCAGATCCCTGATGGAAATTTGAAAGCAGCTGGACATGGCAATGTAGGCTGATCCTGCTGCTCTCTAAATCACTGCTAGAGTAAAGCCAAGGCCAGATGTTGCTCACAGCTGCTTTAACAGCTGGCAGGTTTGAGGCTGTTCCGTGTGTCTGCCTGGGAATGATGCCCTGATCTCTCTGAAGTTGTTTGTTAAATTATGGAGAACATGTAGAGAGAGAAAATGTTTCATCTCATGGAAATATTTCATCCAGTGAAACCCTATTTAATTTGAAAGGAATTAATTGGGGTTTGTGGTCTTCTTTTACATTTTAGCTACGATGTAATATATTAAGCATTGAATTTTGTGAAGATTTATTAGAATTTGACAGGAATAGCCTGGTTATGGACAAATACTATGGCCATAATGCCATAAAGTTCAGGGATTTTCATCATTTTCTCTTGTAGGTTAGTACAAAGGTGAAATAAAGCTGTTGAAATGGAGGGGAAAAAAGGAATCCATGAAAGCTTAATTCCAGGATCTGTGTGTTAGAAGAGCTGAGTTCAGTTGGAAGGGCTGCTGTGCAGGGACCTGTAGTGCTTTAAGAAACCTGGTGTGGTTTGGTGTCCTTGGCTGGTGCAGAGTCTGTGGCACTTCAATGCTGGGTCCATAACACATCCCAGTAACTGACTTTGGGAATGACAAATAATGGACCCTGCTCCAAAGAAAGTGTGTAAAGCTCTTTCACATGTGCTTGACTGAACCTTGTTGCAGTCCCAGAGAATCCCAGACACAATTTTCTAAGGGCTTCAACTGAGGCAGAGAAAAGCTTTAAGTCTGAGAGAAAAATTAGGTGTGATCCCCAAAAGAGAAGAGATGGATGAAGGAGATCCTCTGCCATGGATTCATGGTTTCCTTCCCACACCGCTGAACCACACAGGTGCTGTAGGAAGGATGGTGAAGAGGAAGATAACTCATGACATTTTTTTTTGATTAAAAAACCATGAAGGGTGGAGCTGCACCATCCACAGCCTTGTGCAAAGGCTGAGGGCTGTGCTGGACACGCTGCTGTGGGGCTGATTTGGGGCACAGGGAAAGCTGTGCTCGTTCCTGCAGAGCTTCATTGCAGGGGCTGCTGCTGCTTTGGGGTTTACATTTATTTACCACACAAGGAGCTCCTGGTTGTAGATTTTGCAGTTGTATTTCTGTCCCCTCAACACTTTCTGCACTTGGGATGCTCCCAGCTTGTCAGCTCTAAACTCTGGAATGTGATGTCTCTGGAATTGCAGCCTTAATGCTCACATTCCTATGGATTCTGGCCTATATTTACCTTTGAAATCCCTTTTTTTTTGTTCTTTTTAGGTTATGAACTCGGTGTTGAAGACTATTCTAGACTTGACATACCCAATAACCTCCATGTTCTCTGGAGCAGCTTTTAACAACAGCATCAACAACATCTTCAAAGATAAGCAGATAGAGGTAGGTTGTTTATTCACCTTATGGGCAGGAAATTATGTCCCTGTGTTCTGTTGGAGCACAAAGAGCTTTTTTCCATGCTAATATGAAAATCTGGAGCTGTTGGGTGATTGAAAACGTGGTGAAACTGTGAGTGTGGTGGTCCATGACTGCAGGAAGGAGCCTGTTCTTTTTGATGGATTTAGAAAACACAAATTGTGGATTATTTGTAGCTCTTTCAGTTTGACAAAGGGAGCCCATTGTCTGAGAGAAGAAGTGAAAATTGTGACACTGAAGAAGAACACCTGAGACTGCTTCATCATTATTTTTCTGCGAATCAGGTCTCACTGAGCTCCAGGGGACACCAGAGAAGGGCTTGAATCGGGTTGCAATGGGTTTGGAATTCTTTTGAATTTTAGTTTTGAAGCTGGAGCGAGTTTTTCTGGGCAGCCTACTGAAAACTACAATAATGGCAGAGTCCTTTGTGTCCTGGTTTGCACCTGGTGACCTTTTTGTGGTTGCTGGGTGTTGTGTGGTCCAGCTGAGCCAAGGGCCACCTTTGGAATCCACCTCTCCTCCATCCCTCAGCAGCAGCAGATTGTAAAGCACTTTATCAGTGTTTGTCTTCCTACATTACCCAGCTCAGAGAGTGTTTGGGTAGCCTTGGAATTTTACCTGATTTGCAATTTTAACCAAATTATGCCTGTGTTTGCATCCTTGTGATGAAAGATCATGTAGCAAATTAACACTGTATATACTTTAAATATATTTGGTAAAAATAATCCAAAACATTCCCTACCTAAACGCAAGTATGAAAGTAAGTGATTAATCATCGTGTGGCTTAAAATAGCAGTTTGCTGTGCAGAGGGGATGGTGCTGGAGACAAGCAAGGTTTACAGACTCATGGAATCATCAAGGTTGGAAAAGGCATCCAAGATCCCTGAGTCCAACAATTCCCCCAGCACTGACAAGGCCACCACCGACCCCTGTCCCCAGGTGCCACATCCACGTGGCTTTTGAGCCCTTCCAGTGACTCCAGCACTTCCCTGGGCAGCTGTTCCAATGCCTCACCACCCTTGCCATGAAGAAATTTTTCCTGCTATCCAACCTAAACCTCCCCTGGTGCAGCTTGAGGCCATTTCTGTCTATCCCTGCTCTGGATTCCAGCAGGTTCGTTGTACTTCCTTTTTAAGATGCAGCAGATTCCTTCCTGAGGAATTTCAACAGCTGTAGTTGCATATTCTGGTCTTGCCTTGCAGTCACAGGAAGGTTTTGTGCAAGAGAAATCCAGTTCTGAGGCATCCAACAGCATCATCTCTGTGCACGTGTGCTGACCATCACAACCTCTCAGTCCATGGGTTTCCTCATGTGGGAAGAATTCCCTCAGATAAATAAGGAAAAACGTTGTGTGGCTCAGCCAGGAAAGAGGGAGTTACTGCTTCATTGCAATTCCCACCACCAGTGTGGGGTAACCAGTCCTGGGACTGGGAGCTGCCCCAGGGTAAAGGGAGACTGAGAAAGTAACAGGAGCTGAGCCAGGAACCTTGAAAAAATATTTTCTCAAAAGCACTTAAAGCATCCGAACTGCAAACATCCATCTTTTCTCTCCAGCTGGGCTGGGTTTGGGTGGGTAGCAATGATTTCCAACTGGAAATTCCTATCAGTAAAAATTAATTACAGCCTTACAAGCAGAGGTTGTGTTTGGGTGCTTGGCCACAACTGCTCCTTCCTGGGAGGACCTGCAGTGATCCCAGGAAAACCTGGGAACTTCCTACCTAAGGGGCTGATCCTCATGGCTCTAGAAGAGTTTAAGATTTAGAAGCTGTGGGCCAGATCCTCCTTTCTGCTCCTGTGGCTGCGAGGTGACACCCCTGTGCTTCCCACCCGAGTGCTCACCCCTCTCCCACACGGGAGGCAGGAGCAGGAGCGCTTACGTTGAGCTGTTATTTCTGGCACTGAAAGGGAGGTTTCCATTTTCTCTGAAATTTGCTCTCTGCCAACCCTTGTAACGTGGGTGTCTCCTGCTTCCCAGCAGTGCTGCTCGTGTGGGGGCCCTGGTGACAAAAACCCCGTCACTGCTTCCAGCCACAGGCGCTTCCCAAGCAGGGATTATCCGTGGGAGTCCCTCAGGGAGCACACCCAGGATGGGGCTCTTGGACACACAGACCCAGGCCAAGGGGCTTGAAGGAAATGTCTCAAGAAATACAGCTATTTTCCTCTCAAATTACCCATCCTTCTGTGAGAACATCAGCCTCTGGAATTTTTATTCTCCGTGCCAGAATTCTTATCCCCGTGCCAGAATTCTTATCCCCATGCCAAAACGCCCTTGTAAATCATCTCAGCTGGGGGTTCAGGTGTGAGGAATCAGACAAGATATTTGTTAAGTCATGTTTCAGACTTGAATGATGCTCTGTTCCAAAATCAGTGGAACAATCCCTGAGCAGTGAGATTTTATTGCTGTGTGGGAGGGCTTGGGTTAGTTTGCTTTGTGCAGGTGTTTGCAGGAACATGAAAGGAGGTGTCAGAGAGGCTTCTTTTCCCATTCCCCTGTTTTTGCTTCATATGTGGTTGATACACTGAGAGCTGCAATCCCCAGAATATCTTTAGCATAGAGAGGCAGAAAATGCACTTGTAATCACACCTGATTCATCCACTTCCCTCTGGCATTTACACCAGGGTTGTGATGCTGGTGCAGTGTCTGTGAGCCTTCCCCAGTCCCAGCAGCTTTGCAGAGCTGCTGGAGAGATTAAACTCAGCAGAAAAACCCCTGCTTCTCGGCAGTGCAGAATTTCAGGTGGAACAGCACAGAAATCACACCAGGAGTTGCAGCCTGACCAGTGAGGGAGGGCTTCCAGCTCCAGTGGTCCTGGAGTCCAAACCTGTGTTTGGTTTGAGTTTAGGGCCCATCAAAGCTGTGCTGGAGAAGGCCCAGACACCGTGTCCAGTGACCAAAGGCTGCCTGGGGGAGCAGCTTTTCCTCTTCAGCCTTGATTCAGCTTTTGTGATTGACAGAGCAGCATCAGCTGTTCCCTGGGCACAAGCTCAGTTTACTCAGACAAGTCCTCCTCCTTCCCCTTGGCAGCTACCGTTTCACCAGGCACCATGGAAACTTTCCAAAACTGTCCTCTCCCAGCAGAGCCCTGCACACGTGGGAGGTCACCTTCCCCTTTGCTTTTTCCAGCTGGTGGGAGGTGAGACACAGCTGAAAGCAGAGGGAGAGCTTCCCCTGCCAGGAGCAGGGCTGGGTGCTTTGGTCTGGCCCTGTTGAAGAAACTCCTGAAGCTCTTGGCTTGGCCATTCTTTTTGTGTCTCACCCACCTTTTGTTCCACACTCCCCACTTTGTGGTACCCTGCAGGATCTCAGGCAACCTCTAGAATCTTCCTGGAGATCTACCTTGCAGGGTCCTTTGTTCCTGTAGCCAATGCTCCAGGGTTTGGTGTTGTCCTCTTCGATTCCAGAAAATGTTGGGTCTGCATTTCCTGCTGAAGTGGTGACCCCTGGCTCCATCAGGAGGCACAGATTGAACAGTGTTCAGTCAAGAGGCCATGGATCATGTTCTCCATGTCCCCCAGCACTAAACAGCCTCGGGATCCCTTGCGGTGGGAGTGACCATCAGACCCCCCCCCCTTCACCTGAAATGAAAATAAAGACACCCTGCAGAAAGTGACTCTGGTCTGTGTGAGGAGCTCTCTGTGCTGCCTCTGCACGCTCTGCTGGAACAAGGGGCTCTTGCTATTGCAAAAAGGAGATGAGGATTTTTGTCTGCCTTGGTTCTGAATGAATGGTTTGCATGAGAGACAAATTTATGAATTTAAACAGAGGACTGTTTTTTCTCCATCCATGCAGGTGTGTGTCTGTAGCTCTGTCTGGTAAGGTGCAGAGGTTGTTGCTCTGCTCAGTCACAGGCACAGGGTGTGGTTAAGTGCAGGGTCACAGATTCAGTGAAATTGGGACTCCTCTGTTGCAGGATCTGTGGATTCCTTACTTCACCATCACCACCGACATCACTGCCTCGGCCATGAGGGTGCACAGGGATGGTGAGTGTGGACATGGCCTCTCCAGGCTTTAAATCATCCTGTGAGACCCCTTATTCCTGAAATTTGTCTCACCTTTGAAATTTGTCTTTTCTTTCTCCCTTCTCTGTTACTTGCTGAGCACCAAACTGTGGTTGTACACAGATAACAAGTTACTGGGAAGGAATTAAATGAGATGCTGCATTCACTGTTTGAGGAGAAAATGGGTTCATTGGCATTCTTCTGTTTCCTTAAAGCATCCTTAAAGTGAAGTGCAGGTGTTTTAGCCATAAATCAGACTTACAGCAACTGAAACCTTTGAAGATTGAGAGTCCCCTAAATGAAGCTGTCTTCCCCCAGAACAGACTCTGCCTGAAGCAGGGGCTGGGTTAGGCTCTCATTTGTGGTCAGTCCTTTCTGCTTCTTGCTGAGTGGAGAGGGGAGGAGGATCTGAGGTGCCTGGGCTGTGTCCCTGCCTTTGCCTTTTGTCTGGCTGGGGTGACAGGGCAGTGACTCAGCCTGCAGGGGAGGCCTCCAGGTGCCCCAGATATTCCTGGGGGGAGCTGCAGCCTTTGCTGCCACGTCTGTGATGTTTGTCCTTGGAGCTGGCCCGGGTCACTCTGTCCATTCCTGCCGTTCCAGGGGGTTGTGGAGCTGCTGAAGGACGCTGGGCTTTGATCAGGGCAGCTGAAACAAGCAGAAAAAGGATTAACCCTTCTCAGGGGTTTTGGGTTCCCATTCCACAGCAGGTTAAGCCAGTTGAGGTCAGGGAACTCACTCCAGGCAGCTGCTTGTCCCTGTGGAAGTTTAATGTAAGGATAGGAATCAGCTGGAGAGTGGTTACGGTTGTCTCCACTGAATGGAGATAAATTAAGTTCCCAGCTGCTGCCATTTCCCATCTTGGTTTGGTCTGTGAGGTGTAACACACATCAGCAGTTTCCTTGGGTGGAAGCTCCACTAAAACTGTTAATAATAACCCCCAAATGTGCCAGTATTAACCTGTGCTAGCAGCAGGAGTGCTGGGGCTGTAATTAGAAACAGAGCTGTTATCGGTTTTAAAAAGAAAACACAAAAAAAAAATCAATTCCCAGGGAATTTGCTGGGAAGAGTTACTGTTGGAAGCACCAAGCAGTTAATTACTGAGCAGTGAGTTAAACTGCAAGGCTCACTTATTCCTGGTATTTTAAAGATTCACTTCTCAGACAAGGCTCTTGGCCTGTGGAAATGTAATGTCTTCCCAATTTCTCTGATGCAAATGTTAAGAGAAAAATCAGCGTATAAGAGCCTTAAAGCAGAATGTTTTACAGGAAACACATCCAATCAATTTCTACTTGACTAAACTTTGTTTCTAACAGCTTAAAGGATGATAACTGTTCCTTACAGCACCAAGAGAAATGGCCCAGGAGAAGATAATGATCTCCACCAGGCATTTGCAGTGGTTTCTCAAGTGAGAAGTTTGCTTGTTTCAGAGGAGGGAAAACAGAATTTTTGGGGGTTCTACAGCTTGTATTTTTCAGGTTCAGGTCCTGCTAAAAGTCAGGGGTTTGTGGATCTCTGTAGAACACAGTGGCTTCAGCTGCGCTTGTTCTGTCCACCCCTCTGTCCTCGGGAGAAACTTTTTCCTTCCCTCCTCAGCCCCAGCTCCACAAAGCCCTGGTGCTGCCTGCAGTCAGGAATACGCTGAGATCTCACAGAAGGCAGTAAATATGAGGAATGGGCTTAAAACTGTGAGTTCTGGGGCTTTTGCCTGATGTCTGCATAGTCCTTGTTTCGTCCTAGCCAGGATTATGATACAGAAAATAACAAACAGCTTTAATAACTTCCTCACAGTGTTCTGAGGAAAGCCTCTATCTCTTGATTATTTTAATGAGCGCAGCAGCCTCCCCCCTGCGCGGCAGTAATTAATGCTGGGTGATTAATTAATGCTGCTGCCCTCCCCGCAGGCTCCCTGTGGAGGTACGTCCGTGCCAGCATGTCCCTCTCGGGGTACATGCCTCCCCTCTGTGACCCCAAGGACGGCCATCTCCTCATGGATGGGGGCTACATCAACAACCTGCCAGGTAGGAGCGCAGCTCATGGGGCAGGAAACTCCCAGAACTGCCCATCAAACAGCCTGCAGGCCTCGGGCCTCTTGTTTTTTCCCTAAAACACAGAGAAATCTCACAGGCACTTTTAACCCCATGCTGGTTACCTGGAGTCCTTGCTCTCATTGCCTGGGTGTTTCTTTTATCTTGGCTTTATTAACACTGGGTTTTTTGTGAAGTATTTCCTGATAGCCAAATTCTGAACATGCAACTCCGTGCTGATTCTGAATTATTTTAGTGCTTGCTGAAGGGAGAGAGGAGGAATCAAACCACAGACATGCAATCTACCTTGGAGTTTCTCTTCAGTCAGTTAATTAAGAAATAATTCTGAGAGAGCAACAGCATTTGCTGCTCAGGGTGGTGTCACCTGGAGCAGGTGGCAGTGGGGGAATCACGGGGCCACCGAGGGAGGGATGTGGGATGTGGAGTGTGGGATGAGGTCTGAACCCCCCAGCAGGGTCCAAGGGTGTGAACTGGCCGTGTTTGGGATGTGTTTTGGGTCAGGTTTCACGGCAGTCAGGAGGGTGGGTGGCTCCAGGGGTGGCTGAGGCAGCAGAGCCCTGCGAGGTCACTGCAGTTTGTGACTGGGCACAGGTAAAGAGAGAGGAACCTCGGGAACCTCCCCACCTGAGCAACCTGAGCCATTTACATCTTCCTGTCACACCCTGGCTTTATTTTTCCCTCAGGAAAAATATTTATTTACCTAAAACCCAGAAACGGAAATAGCCCAAAATAGATCCCTGAAATCAGCATGTGGCATTCTCTGTGTCTGTAAGCAGAGGTGGGAATTGCAAACCAAAGCACCTCGTGCACCTCCACAGCTGGAGAGGGCAAAGAGCAGCCCCAGGTGACCCTGGGTGGGAAACACAATAGACTGAACGAGCCCAGGAATATAAATCCAAGTTACAGAACAGATCTGATTTAAAGAAGTGTCTAAATTAAGCCTCTAAATTGGCTCTTCAGAGCTGTGGTTTTCCTACGCAAAACTATTCTGGAAACTGCAACTATCTTGGACTCTGGGGGTGTGAAAGTAATATAAATTCATTCTGTGAGGTTCATGTCCTTCTCTTCCCTTCCTTGGCGCTTCCCTGAATCCTCACCCATATCCAAAGACTGCAGCTCGTCCTTTTACTGACCTTGAAGTAGGAAGTGTTGCCTCATTTCTCTCCCACTTTCAGATGTGAATCTTTCTCTTGGATCCCAGAGCTGTTCTCAGGCTGCCATCCAGCCTCTCCCCGCTGGCAGGTCCCTGTGCTGCTCCTCCCATTGTCACCTTCTCCCTGCAGCCTCCCCTCTCTAAGGCACTGCCACTTGTTCTCCCTGCAGGTCCCCCAGGTCTGTTTTTAGAGCTAATGTGGGTTTGATGTGCTCTATCCCATTCTACCAGCGTGGTGTCACTGCCATGGTGCTCTGTCCCCTGTCCCCTGCTGCCTCACAGGACCTCTGGTGACCTCAGGGGGAGTCAGGTCATCCCACCAATCCAGGGCAAAACATCCCCTGTCAGAGATGTCCCCCAGCAGTTCAGCAGTGGGGACTCACCCTGGGGTCACTCAGGGCTTGATTGGTGCAGGATTTGGGATCCTCTCTCCACATGGAGCCTCCCTGAGCAGGAATGGTCTGGGCAGGGCTGCTGCAGAGTTCATACGGACTCACAGAATTGTTTAGGCTGAAGTTCCCTCCGAGATTATCAAATCCAACCGTTCCCCCAGCACTGACCCGTGTCCCCAAGTGCCACATCCACCTGGCTTCTGACCCCCTGCAGGGATGGGCACTGATGGACACTTCTGCCCAGCTGCTCGCTCTTGGCTGCTGCGACCTCAGGTCACACACCTGAGCCGTGTGGCTCTGTGTCTGCACCTGTGTGCAGCTGGCGGCAGGGAGGGCAGCAGGGGGGACAGGGGGGCTCTGACACCTCCTGTCCCCCAGCTGACGTGGCCAGGTCCATGGGGGCCAAGGTGGTGATCGCCATCGACGTGGGCAGCCGGGACGAGACCGACCTCACCAACTACGGCGACTGCCTGTCCGGCTGGTGGCTGCTCTGGAAGAGGTGGAACCCCCTGGCTGAGAAAGTCAAGGTACTGGGGGCTGGACTGGAATGCAGCTGGTTTTCCAGAGCACTGGGAATAGTGGGAGAAGTGGGAAGCTTCCCCCTGTTGTTCGGGGAGTGAGTCTGGTGACAGGCTGTTGTCTCTCTGGGTTTGAAATCTTGTTCAGAGAACTGGGCAGTGCCCTCACAGGGCAGGCAGTGACGTGGGAAGGGACCTTAAAGCTTCTTAGAGCAAAGAGACCTTTTCTTGGAGCTGCACAAGTTCTGCTGAAGTCAGAATTTATTAATTTTTCCAGTAAAAGTAGTAAATCTTCCAGTTCACCTTCTATCCTGTATGTCTCTGAACTGCTGATTTAGGGAGATTTCAGCACTTGGCAGTAATTAAGTACAACTGATAAACATGGGTCTGCAGAGCATGATTTCATTATTATTATTTTCCTTTTGTTGCATGTGGTCAGGCCAACTCTGTTCCTTATTCTGCATTTTCTAAATTACCTGGCTCTGCAGCTGTCCCCCAAGTGAATACTGATTTTCATTTTTTCCTCCCAATTGCACTCCCCAGTTGGAATTGGTCTCAGTAGTGTCCAGTGAAATATTCCAGCTGCCCAAATGGCAATAGGCACCCATGGAAACATGGAATTCCTTCTGAACACCACAAACACTTCTTTTTTAGTGGTAGTGGTGAAACACTGGCCAAACAGGGCTGGTAGAGTTTCCATCTGAGGAGATGGTCAAAACTCAGCTGGATGTGGTCTTGGACGAGCTGCCCCAGCTGACCCTGGCTGGGCAGGAGGGATGGGCTGGGTGATCTCAAGGGGTCCCTGTCCACCTCAGCCATTCTGCAAAATCTCTGCTCTGGCACTGGACAGATCAGAGAACCATGGAATTACAGACTGGCTTGGGCTGGAAGGGACCTTAAAGCTCATTCAGTTCCACCCCAAGGCTCCGAGCCCTGTCCAGCCTGGCCTTGAACACTTGCAGGGGTGCGGCATCACTGATTTCTGCCTTGAAGGATCACTGTGCCCCTCACCTCAGCACAGATCTTTAAGTTATGTGTACATTTCACTATACCCTGGAGTGAAACTTGGTTCAAGCTCGAACCGCAGAGATCTGTTGGGAGGCAATTCCCTTCCTGCTGCTGAGCTGGACACTCATCCCTGCGTGTGCCCACGGGGACGTGGCTGGAGGTGCTGCTGCGCGAGGGCATCGCCCGGTTCCTGTGTGCCAGCTCGCTTCCCCCGCCACAAACACCCAGAGCACGTTCCGAAATGCCCTTTGAGGAGCTGACTCTGTGCCTGGTGTGCCGGGCAGGTGCTGAACATGGCCGAGATCCAGACGCGCCTGGCCTACGTGTGCTGCGTGCGGCAGCTGGAGATGGTGAAGAACAGCGACTACTGCGAGTACATCCGGCCCCCCATCGACCGCTACGGCACCCTGGACTTCGGCAAGTTCGATGAGATCTGTGTAAGTGCCTCCCCAGCCCCCCCAGCGCTGCTCCTCGCACCTCTGCTGCTGCTAATTAGTGCTGGAGCCGGTGCAGAGTGAGAGGAGTCGGTTGGCACCGAGTGGATAATTGACTCTCAATAATGCTGTGGAATGATATCCCGGCCGGGAGATTGGATTAGCAGCAGGAATTGAGTTAGTAATGTTGATTATATAATGACCTGTGAAGGCATCGGTTGCCTCGCTCTGTTTCGTGGCAGTTCCTGCTCGGCTGCTCGGTGAGAGCTCGTGGGTGTCAGAGCTGCTCTGGGCAGCTGGGCTTTGGCATTGGTGTGGGCTGGGCTTTGTCCTCGCTCTCCCCTCCTCCTGGAGCTTGTTGTAGCATGAAGGGTTTGCAAAAGTCTGTCAGGAGGGCCTTGAATCTTGGAAATGGAGGGAAACGTGGAAATACCTGGTTCTGTTAACATTTTAACACTTCTGTGAATAAAACATCATCCACAATTCCTCTGCACCTCTTAGAGGGTCAGGAAATGTCACCAGTGTCGGTGGAATGACACTGGAGAAGTGGCGCTGCCAGGTCACACATCGCTGGCATTGGGTTGTGTTTGTGTCAGAGCCCAGCACAGGCAGAGCTGGCTCCAGGTGTGCAGGGAATTGTTCTGGTGACATAATCCAGTGTTCACAGCAGAAATGTCCCTGCCCAGGCAGGGCAGCAAAAGCAATTCTGGCTCAGTGTCTCCTGTCAAGAAAGTTGTTTTACTGTCTCCTTCCATTCTTTGCCTGTTTTAGCGTCTTCCGTATCCAGGTGTTCCTGCAGAGCTTTGCTCCTCTCCCAGGCTGGAAAACCACCACTCCTGCTTTAAGTCAATCTCCATTACACTTCAGTGAGAAGCTATGATGCTCCTTAGGCTGCAGCCTGATCTCTCTGGTCCTGGCTTAACAAACACTGACCAACCCCAGGAACAAAGTTTAGCCCTGCAGATTCTCATCTGAGAGACCCCTTAGGACACACAGAACTATTCCAAACCAGCTGATTTCCCCAGTTCTAAATATTTTCTCTGGGATATTTGATGCCTCTTGGCTCCTGGGCAAACACTGCTGTCTGCCTGTGGATCTGGGACTTTGCTGATAAATAATTCTTTGTTCTTTGCCAGCTGGAGGGCTCTGGCTGATTTGAAAACCTTGACAGACAGGTGTGGTAGTTCATCACAGGAACAGATCGGGAGCTGTCACATCCCTGCTCTGTTCTAATGTGGTGCTGTTAAAGAGATGTAAAGGCACCAGGCAAATGTTGTCAGTGCAATAAAACCCGAGAGAAGGGCAGTTCCTCAAACGTGGCACTGTCTGTGAGCAGGTTCTTGGCACGAGACACTGAAGGGATGGAGGGGCAGCACCTCCTGGATCCTCATTCCCTGCAGCACAGCTCAAGAACTTCTGTCCACAAGGGAGCTTTAAACTGTGCTGATCTCAAAGGGAAGGACAATCCAGGCATTCCTTTATCCTTAGGGGCTGGGAAGTAGTGAGGGGTTTCATTTCAGCTGTGTGCCTGGATTTTACAGGAATAGAAATGGGCACCAGCATTTTCCAAGGAGCTGAAATCTCCTCTTGTGAAACCCCTCTCGTGTACAGTCCCAGAGCAGTGGTGGCTGTGGGTCAGTTCCTGAAGCTCAGCTTCTTGAGGTTAATTTGGGTCAGCCTGATCCTGCCAGTGGCAGAGCTGTCAGCTCCTTTTTCTCCGCTTAATCACCCCCACCCTGGGCTGGGATAGGTTGTGAGAAGTGAATTCCAGCCCCAGTGTCTCCCATGCTCTGAACACTCATCCAAAAACCTGGGGAGAGACAACACCAGAGGTTTGGTGCTGCTGCCAGCACGAGGGCTGGAGATGGGATCCAGGGCTCTCAAAACCTGTAGCTCTGTCCTTCCCATTTGATTTTTCAACATCATTCCTACTGTGTTCTGAGAAAAAGAGTAAAATTGTGAGTGATGGGTCTATTTTTTCCAGTTGTTTCCATGGCATGTTATTAATTACTTTTTTTTCTCCTGATTATTTTTTTTCCAGGAAGTGGGATACCAGCATGGGAAAACCGTATTTAATGTGTGGTGCAGGAGTGGAGTCCTTGACAAGATGCTGAAGGACAGGCAAGAGATCTGCAAATCCAAAACTGATGTAAGTGCTCAGGGCAATGCTCTGTTCTGCAGGAGCTGCTCTGGGCTGGGAGAGGGGACAGTGACTGCCCTGAGGTTGGGTCACAGCTCAGTGCTCTGGATTTCTTGGCAGGGAAGTTCCAGTTGGTTTTAAGAAGCAGTTACCACCTTTTTGAGGAATTTGGATAGTATATTACAATATAAGGGCTCACTGTCCTTCCTCTCCTTTGAATCCCTCTGATTTGAAACCCAAGTGCTACAAAGGCTTCATGTTTCACCCAGTAATTCTTTTTTATCATCTTTTAGAGAGAGGGAAATGAGCAGTAATTTTTTAAGGGATGGCCAGAATGAATCATAACTGTCGTGAGCCTCAGGGAGGGAAGTCAAGTGAGGTGAGAGATGACACTGAGGATTTGCAGCTCTCCGGGGGTGGGTGGCAGAGCACTTTGGCTCGGAGACAGGGAGAGGGTGGATGGCAGGAGAGGCAGGATGGACACTGGCCCAGGGACGAGGGGTGGATGATTCCACATCTGAGCCAGGTGCCCTCGGTGTCAGCAGAGGGTGTGAGTCACTGCGGGGTGGAAACGGCTCTGTTGGGAGGAGGTGGATGAGCTTTGGCTCATTCAGAGCCTCAGCTCCAGGGGGACTTCCCATCATCAGATGGATCTGCCCACGCTGCCTGGCGGGGCCAGAGGGGCTTTGGAAGGAGCACACAGGGACTGAGCCACAGAGGAAATCAGCTGGTGATCCGTGAGCCTGAGGAGCCCCCAGACGCCTCAGCCTGGGGTTTCTCCCTGGGAGCACACCTGGATGAGGAGGTGCTTCAGTGTGACTGCAGCAGATGTGTCCCCAGTCCACCTCTGACACCTCCTGATCAGAAATGAGAGGCTGGGGTTCAGGTTTTGTGTTAAAAGTCACAAGGAGAAGTCAAGGCAGGCAAAATTGTGTGTCTCAGAATTGGCTGTGTCCTACTTCAGCCTCACTTTTATCACCAGCCAGTTAAAAGCCTCAAACATTTTCACTGCTGTAACAGACACTTCTTTTAAAGGAGACTGCTTTTAAAACTGCCCTTTTTACGGGATACAGCAGTGGAGGGGAGTATTTCACTTAAATCATGCTATCACAGCAGCATGATGGACACTGATCACACCCAGCCTGGGTTTTGTGGCACTTCAGTGCCCTGGAGAGCAAATGTGTCACGTCCTCATTGCAGACACAGCCTGGCCCTGCACTCACTTGATAATGAGGCACCAAGTGCTGATTGCTGAGATGCCACAGCCTGGAAATAACGGGGTTGGGAGAGTGACTCACCAGCCCTGCCGGGTTATGGAGCAGGAACCACGGGCTCTGTGCATCCCTGTGCTCCCAAGGACCTGCAGGATCCTCCGCTCATCCTCCTAAAACTCCGGAGCCCTCTGAAACCCAAGATTTTTGCATCTGACTTCTGTTGCAAGAGATTTATTTCTATGAAGTTACAACTGTTGCAGCTCCCACTGGGATATTTTTCTTGCTTTTCTTAGTCCATTAGAGTCACTTAAGTCCTTTAGCTGTGTTATCTTCCAGGCAGAGCAGCTGATATTTTTAACTTGCCTTTCATTAGCAAAGGTTTTGATGCTTTATATGTTTTAGTTCTTCATCTATTTCTGGAGTGTTCAGCATCTGAGAGCTGAGTGCCATTTCTTATTGTCTCGTTTCCATGTCGTAAGCATTGCAATTTTATTTAAAAATCCAGATATTTAATCATTTAGATGTTTCTCCTTTGCTTTGATCATTCAGTCCCTGTTTATCTTGCTTCCAAAATGCAAATACTGAAGACACAAACAACAGGAACCTTACATAAACTTTACTTTGAGCAGCCCTTACTCTTCCCCAGCATGGAATGCTGCAGCACTGTTAATTGGATCTCCTTGGGGAAGTTTTGTCTACTGAGGTGTTATTCATAGTCAAAGCTAAATATAATCCAGCAGACTACAGTAGTAACTGTCTTTCTCCTCTAATTTATTTCATAAAGATTGTGCCAAAGAGAAGACTTTCCTCCTTGGAAAAAAAAATGTTAGAGAGGTTTGAGAGGAGGTTTCAGGTGGATCTGAGACACTTCTTTGCTTTGTGTTATTTGATGGGAGGGTGATTTTGTCCTTAAAAGTAGTGAGAGGAAGCACTTAAGCATTAAACTGTTTGTAAAGCACCAAAGGAGTGTGGGAAGACACCTGGTTTCCCACAAGTGGTTTTCAGTCCTGCTGCTGAGGCTTTGGGTGCAGCTGCCTCCCCAGGTGCCCTCAAACCTGGGGGTCAGCTGGGGGACAGATGCTCCTGAGGGTCCAGGGAACACTTCATTCCCATCCATCCCCACCACAGGAGCTGCTGATGGTTTTCCTGGGGCACCCTTTGGTGCTGGGCCCTGCAGGATTTTGTTCAGCTGCTCACGAGAGCCCTGGACTCTCATCCCATCCAAAGGCTGTCCCTGCCTGCTGCCTGCCCCCAGGGGCAGCCTGGCACTTGTCTGCCCGAGTGCTCTGTGCAGCCACCTTGTCCTCGTGGGTTTGGAGTCCAGGGATGGCCTCGGACATGGCAGTGTCCAGGTGGTGGCCAGAGGGTGCACGTGTCCCTCACGGAGTCACTGGAGCTGTCAAGGAGCTTTTCTTCCCTGGCCTGGGAAGGAGCTTTCTGCAGATGCTGCGCTGGGAACGTTCAGGTTGGATGTTCAAAGGGAGCCTGGGCTGACTCATCCTTTCCAGCAGCTCCTTAACAGTCACAATGAGCTTCCCAACTTCTTTACATTTTGAGGTGTGTGTCCTGAGCTACTGCTGTTCCATTTCACACAGGTACCTTTTCATTCCCTCCAGGCTTTTCGCTGCCCCCGTTGCTTGTCCTGGATCTGCTCTGTGCTGTGGCTGTTCTAAATTACATCAAAATCAGCTACAGATGAAAGGTCAACTGAGAGCACTTTGCTGCAGCAGCAATGGGCTGCTGTGACCCCACAGGGGTTGTGTGATTCACAGGGTCGGTATTCTTGCCAGAAGAGCAAAGGATTGTTCATAAAATCCTCTGTCAGGAAGCTGCCCTGGCTGGGAGCACATGGGCAGGTCTGGTTGTTTGGGAAGACAACTGTCACAGCAATTCCTGGCAGCCCAGGTCCCTCTGCCAGCTCTCCCCCATCACCTTCCTCTGGGTTGGGGCTCTTACTGTGTTCATTAAAGTCACTGGGTTTAAAGAAGATTGAGAGGTGTTCAGGTGTCCCCCTGGTGACCTTGTGCCCGGCCCCAGAGAGGGAGGTGGGGCTGCAGGAAGCCCAAGAGGGCTCTTAAATGCCAAAGTTGGGTTTTCCTAGAGGAGAGACTGGAGCAAGAACTTCTCAAAGTAGAGAACTCTCAGCCCACTGCTTGGGAGAGACAGAGTGCAAATAGCAAGGGTTTATTGGAAAGAGGGTTTGTTGCAAAGTGGGAGATGTCTCTGCAGGCTCTTGCTCGCTGCAGCACCTCCAGCTCTGGGGCTTGCAGGGGTCCCTGGGCAGTCCTGGTCACCCCAGTGCCCACCTGTCCCTGCAGCCTCTGTGGCATCGCTCCAGGTGATGTCCCACCTGGACACCTTCTCCTAAGGGAAAGCAGAAGCTCCCTGGGGGCTACACCTCCCCCAGCCAGTCCCTCTTACAAAGGGGCACTGATGGAGAGCAGCACATGCGGTGAGCTCTGTCCATGCCAGGGCCCAGCCCCTCCTGTTCTTGACTCTGGGGTCTTTTCCGTAATTTGCTAAATTTTTAATAGGGCTTCTTGTTGCATGGGTGGAATAGGAGCCATTAAGAGCATGTCCCACTGTTGGGAATCCCATCTCTGCCACCAGACCTGCCTCAGGAGAGCTGTTCTGAGGATTTCTCACTGATGAGTAATGGCTTTTGAGGGGGCAGCTGCAGAGAATTTGTGCGTCTGGAGCTTTGTCTGTTCGATATCATTTTTATACAGTCTCGACTTGTTTGGATTTTCTGTGTATCTTTGCTGACAAACCTTCAACTTCTCCCTGTGTTCCAGAACGTGACCTGTCCCACCACCTCCTTCACAGACCTGGCAGAGATCGTGTCCCGCATCGAGCCCGTCAAGGCTCCGGTGGCAGACGGTGAGTGGGGAGGGCAGGAGGAGGGACAGCTCCTGCTCTGACTGCCAGCTCTCCCCTCCCCGTGCTCAGGGAGCACTGCCAGCCACGGGGTCTATTCCCTGCTCCCCCCAGAGCCCCTCCTGGGCTGTGCCCCAGGACAGACCCTCCGTGTCCCCCTCCTGCCACCTCCTCAGGGACAGCAGTCAGTCGGGACGTCCTTGCCATGGCGAGGCACCTGCTGTCAGCCTCTTACTGGTGTGCTCCCAGGTGGGAATAATCCCTGCTCAAGTCTGCCACCAGTGCCAACTCAGCTTCCATCCCCTCGGGCTGTCCCGTGTCCTGCTGGCTCCATCCTCAGCCCGTGTTGGGCTGGGAGGAGGCCGAGTTAAAGCTCTGCCCCAAGGATGTTTGCCCGTGTTGGGCTGGGAGGAGGCTGAGTTAAAGCTCTGCCCCAAGGATGTTTTCCCTGCTGCCGTGAGTAGGATCAGGAGTGACTCACTGGCTCCTCTGCTTTTTGTATGCTCCCGTTGTGGGAGCAGCAGTGAAGTGATGAGGAGCAGGTCCCAGCTCCTGCACGGTGGCACGAAGGTGCTCTGTGCCCTGTGATGGCCCTGCCCTGAGGAGCAGCTCCCTGTTTCTGGAGCTCCCAGATCCAAAAGGATCAGAGCCTTGCAGGCCTGAAACCCCCGAGTGTGTCACCAGGGCTGGAGCTCTTTCTGAACAGTCTCTTCCCCTCCTCCTGATTCTTGTTCCTGCAGAGGGAAAGCTAAAGTTAGCAGTGCTCCCATCTGTGACTGTTTGTAGAGATGTCCCTGTGGTAATTTGAAATGCTAATTACAATCATATGCCTTATGAAGAAAATATTAATCAAATGTGGTTGAAGCAGCCATTGTGAATAGGAGTGAAGAGTTCATGGTATGTGGTTATTTAAGGCTCAGGCACTGAGACTTGCTAAGATTTAACCAGAGCACTGGGACAGATCCTCCTCCTTTATGTGGTTCCTGATTATTCCCCCGCTGGGCTCCTGCTTCCTGCGGAGCGAGGCCGGAGATGGGAGGGATGGGAGCGTGGCAGAGGGACGTGGCACATCCTGGGCTGGGGAGGGGCAGTGCCGGGGCTGCTGGGGTGGGATGGGATGGGATGGGACGGGGCCACGTGTCCCTGCAGGAAGCTGAAACCCCTCGGCTGTAGGGTCTGGAGGAGGGGGAGGATGGCATGGCAGCAGTCGTGCACGTGGGCACCGTGCCGTGCAGGTTCCTTCGTGTTCCTGCCGTGGGTGGCTCCGGGTGGCTGCAGGGATCCTGCCCGTGCTTGGGTGGCAGTGCCAGCAGGGACATTCCTCGGTGTCCTGTGTGCATGACACACTCGCTGAGGAGCCGCCTGGAGCTGTGGGGGAAGGTCTGTGCGAGGTGAGCTCAGGGGGACGGTGACACCTCCCCGCTGTGGCCTCGTGGCTGTCAGGTGGCTCCTGGAGGCCGGTGAGCTCTGGCATTGCTCTGCTCTGGGGGTGAAGGTGGTCTGAGGCTTGTGGCCTGTGTCGGGGAGGGCACAGGGAGCTGCTTGGTGGCCTGGCTGTGGCCCTGCACTGTCACCTTTGTTCTCCCCAGAAATCCCTTCCTGAGGGAGGTCTTGGATCACAGGGACTGAGAAAGGCTCTGCCTGTTCTGGCAGCTCACTGCAGGTCTCAGGCTGGCTGAGGACATTCTGTCACTAATTTTGTTCTAAAGAAAGCAGAGGGAAGGGCTCAAGTTCTGACGGATGGGGAAGGGTCAGCACAGAGGGTGAGAAGCCTGGATGAGGTAGGAGCTGTGTGGGGTTTGTATGGAAAGGGTGAGGGAGCTTCGTCTCTGCTCTTGAGCACACTGAGAGCAGTGACCAAAACCATTAAATTTTTTTTAAAGAGGGAGCCTGTCCCTCAGGCAGGGCTGAGCAGAGGCACCCAGGTACCTGATTGCTGGGGCACAGGTGTCTCTTGTCACAGCTGAGCCCCTGTGGCAGTGTTGGTGGCCCTGTTCCTGTTCTCCATCCACACATTCCCTCAGGCAGCATCATCCCTCTGCCCAGCTGTGATCTGGATTCACAGGGCCGTGGCTGTGGTCAGGGGGCACAGGTGCCACTCTCCAGGGGTGGCTCTGTCACATCCCTGCTCAGGCTCCCCCTGTGAGGGATTGCTGAGCCCAGGAGATCAAGCACTTGTAGCAGTGGTCGTTTGGATAAAAGGATTTGTGACAGAGAAATGTTAATGGTGGTGTCAAATGCCTGGGTTTGCCATTCAGCTGAAGCAGGAGACGTCCCAGCACCTCTGAGGGACACGATTAGCAGGCACCAGGTCACCCCTGCATCTTTGCTGCTTAAAAAGAACTTTTCTGAAGCAGCACTAATGCAGCTGGGGCTGTGCTGAGCTTCTTGATTTACCCCAAGGCCTGGCAGTGCCTCTGCAGGAGCCCCTCCAGCCCCCCCAGAGCTGTCTCCAGCTGGGGTTCCCTGCAGGAATCAGGCACATAGCAAAGAAACCCCGCCAGCTGCAGGAGCACGAGGCCAATCTCTGGGTGGGGAAATGAGCCCTTTCTGCAGGGAATGTGCTCCCCCTGCTCAGGGCAGGCTCGGGGACCTTTCCATGGTGGAATCTCCTCTTGGCTGGCTGGATTTTGGGCTGTGCTCTTTGGGTGGTGGTGAGCTGAGCAGAGCAGCGAGGTCCTGCTTGGTGCTTCTGGGGGGTTTTGTAGTGCCCAGAACAGTCACTGTGAGCCTCAACCTTGATGGAGGGTGACATGTGGGGACAGCAGGGCCACCTCCTGCTCTCCTTTCCCCCCTCCAGCACCCAGAGCTGCTGGGTGAAGGATGTCAGAAGGGTGGCTCTTGGTTCTGTGTCTGTAGAAAGACCTGTTAAATGCTGAATAGTGCTGTGAAAATCAAGGAGTTTGGTTTTCAAGGCAGCTGGTTTTATTGGAGGTATAAGCTCCAAACTCTTGTTTGTGGTGTCTGTTGATGTTCAGATGAGTTTCCAGTTTCTCTGGTGTATTTTATCGAAGATTATCATTAGTGTTTTTAGTAAAAACTAATAGTCATTCTCTAATTCACAGTAAAAAAAAACCCGCTAAAAATAATAAAAGAAAAAAGACCAAATGTCTTTCATCCCAATGTTCTAGCAGTTGGTTGTAGTTATGTGCTAGGAGAAAAGGCTGTGGAACAGACTGTGCTGTTGTCTTCAGCGTGGAGCAGATGCTATTGACAGCTCCCAGGAGAAATCCTTAATCAAGGATCCGGTTTAAACAGGAGCCCCTCTCTTCACCAGTGGGCTGCATCCCAGGTATTGCTTCAGAGCACGCTGGAATTAACCCAGGAAAGGGGTGGAAGAGCTGGTGTCACACAAACATGATTTTAATGGTAACGATAAAATGTCATTTTCACACCTTAAGCTGCATCCTGAAGATCTGGGTGCCAGCAGGTGAAGGTGCTGCCTGCCACGGGCTCTGCCTCCCTGCCCACGTGTCCTGGTGTCACCAGTGGCTGGGACAGGCTCTGCAGGGGCTGCTGGTGCCCTGGGGGTGAGCTGGGACCATCGATGGCCCCCCCAGCCCGGCACATTCCTGGAGCTGCTGTGAGGAGCCAGCCCTGGCAGCAGGTGGAGGCATAAAAGGGTTTGAGTTGGGAGGGACCTTAAAGCCCATCCAGTCCCCCCCCAGCCATGGGCAGGGACACCTTCCACTGTCCCAGGCTGCTCCCAGCCCCGTCCAGCCTGGCCTTGGGCACTGCCAGGGATCCAGGGGCAGCCACAGCTTCTCTGGGCACCCTGTGCCAGGGCCTGCCCACCCTCATAGGGAAGAATTTCTTTCCAAGATCCCATCTAACTCTGCCTTCCTTAAGGCCATCCCCCCTTGTCCTGTCCCTCCAGGCCCTTGTGAGGTCCTGCTCCTGCTGCCTGTCTTGCAGACCCTCCAGGTGCTGGGAGAGGCGTTGGCTCTGCACTGCTGTGTCCTCATTCCATGGGAACAGGCTGGGACTGGGATCTGCTGGTGTGTCCTGCTGCTGTGCACAGCTCTTGGGACTCCCTAAATTATGTTAATCTGCTGGATTACTGGAGAAAGCAAGTGATTGTCCTCTGCAGAGAGGAAGGGAATGTAAATGTCCCCTGTGGAACAGAGATTGTGAGACACTCAGTTATCAGCTCCACAGCAGGCAGAGCTCACCCCAGTCCTGGGATCCCTGTTCCCAGAGCCTGTGACTGCTGTGTCCAGGGGAGTTTGGATTGGCAGTTCAAAGGCTTCTGAAGGTGTCCCACAGGCCTGGTTGGGCTGAGGGGTGGAAAACAGCAGCTGTGCTGTGAAGGGCATTCCCCAGGGAGCATCCCCCAGTACCAGTCTGTGCCCCCCAGGCTGGGAACCAGCATCTGCCAGAATGACCCCAACAGTGGGACAGGGCTGCTGTGCTGAGGTTCCTTGGATTCTGGAGGGCTCCAGGACACCAATTCACAGACAGGACATGGTTTATTTTTATGTGGCTGGGGAGCTGAGGTCTGTGTGTGAGCAGTCCCAGTTCACTGGGCTGCAGAGAGCTGCTGGCACTGTCCTGCCCGTGCCTGTGCTCAGTGACTGTGGCAGTCATTCCAGTTTTCTCTGCCTCTCTGCCTGCCAGTTAAACCCTGTGCTTTGTCTCTTCTCTCTACAGATGAGTCAGACTACCAGACTGAGTACGAGGAAGAAGTTCTGGACAACCAGAAGGATGATTATCTCGATTTCATAAGCAACCAGGTTGAGGAAGACTCTGACTCGGTACGAACCGTACTGGATCAGGCAGTGGCTGGTCGTTGTTGAATGATGTGAGGTGGAGGTGTTGGGAAAGATGCTGACAAGCATCTGGGATGGACTGGCTGAGGAGGACTGTGCAGAAATGAGTTTGCTTTTTGTTAGTACAGACACTAAATGGCACATGCTCACCCTGCTCAGGTCAGTCCCTGCCACGTGTGGCAAAACCCGGGCACAGTTAAATCCTGGTCCTGCAGCTCCGTGGGTTTGCTCGTGAGGGGATCAGGGCTGGAGAGGCTGAGGGAGATGCTTCCTCCAGCTTGGAGGAGAGGAGCTGGAGGGAGGATCTGCCAGCTGCCTGCAGGGTGGGTAGGGAGAAGGTGGTGGTTGTGGAGAAGATGCCCAGCAAAAAGCCAAGATGGGACAGGCACAACTTGTGCTAAAGGAAACCCTCCCTGGGGACAGTGGGAAATACTGCCCTGTACACACAGCTGACACCCACCCTGGGCTGTGCAGGGACAGGTGGAAACTCCAGCCTTGCAGATACTTAAAAAGCAAATTGATGCCCTGAAGAACCAGCTCCAGCACTTGAGTCAGCCCTGCTTAGAGCAGATGATTGGATTTATCTCCCAGAGGTCCCTTCCAGCCCCAGGGGTTTGATTCTGTGGGACAGCACCCTGAGGTAAATGTGAGACCAGGTGTGCTGTGGTGTGACCCCAAGCTGAGCAGCACAGCTCTGCTCTGACTGCAGCAGGGTTTAAGAGGTGCCTGTCGTGTTAGTCGTGAACAGTTCCTCAGTGGGAGCACGAGGATGGATTGGGAAGGGCCCGGGTGAGGGTGTCAGATGGTGTCAGTGTTTTGAGAGGAGCTGGAGTGGTGGGGGTTCTGTTTGCTGGGCTTACCCGAGCTGGTGGGAAAGAAGGGCTGGAGGGGAAGAGGACAGGTTTTATCCAGCTCAGAGAGGACGCTGGAGGATCAGTTTGTGCTCCCTTTTCTCCTGCAGGATGAGGAGATGCAGCTGAGGAAGCGCAGGAATGTCCCCAGCGGGGAGGGCCAGGCGAGCAGCACGGGAGAGCCGGGATAGAGCTCAGGAGAGGCCGAGCTGCCAGCTGGGAGCCACAGCCCATCCCGCCGACAGAGCAGCCCTATTTATTTATTTAACACTTCACCAAACCAAAACAACGCCCCGATGAATGAAGCCAGAGTTCATCCTTCTCCAGCCAGGGCACTCAGCACCGAGCACAAGCTGCGCCGTGCCCCAGTCCCTTGGGAGCTCTGGGGAGGGGGGCTGCCGTGGGCCCTGCTCCTTCCTGCAGGTGCCAGGAGCAGCAGTTACTGATCACAGACTGGCAGAGGGGAAATGTGCAGTTCGAAGCTGCCTGGATTCTTGCTGCTGTGTTTTTAGCTGCCGTTTTTACTGCGAAGGCCCAAAGGACGCCGGGATCTCCCCCTGCAAGGTGCTGGGAAGGCTCCGAGCAGCAGCACTGGAGAGAGGGAGGGGTTTGTGGGTTGCAGCGTTGCTTTCTTTTCATACGAATCAGGTAACTGTGTAATTAACTCCTCAGTGACTTCCAACCATGTACTGGTGAGCAATGCTCTGACAGGAGCACATCTGAATGTATTTCACTTGAAATCTAAACCTAAGAAATTATTGTGAAGGGTGGCCATAGAGCCTGGATCCTCGAGTCATCAGCAGGACATTTACTGACGGATCGTGGAGCTGACACTTGCCGGGCAACTCTAGAATCACCACTTGGCTGTCCTTGCCCTGTTGAAATAAAGGTATTTTGCTGGATTGAAATGTCTGTCTGTTTCTTTGCATGAGGTCCTACAAAGAGAAAAGTTGTCAACAACTAAGAGCTTGCCTCTGCTTATATCAGACTTGCAAAGGAACACCCACGGTTTCCAGCTGCTCACCCCAGCAGGAGTCACTCCGGGTATTATCAGGCACTGGGAAGAAATCTCCAGTGCTCTGTCCCCAGGGCTGGGGCTGTCGATGGGAGCTGGAGCCTGTCCAGACATCCCCTGGTGCTTGCTCAGCTTGTGCCACATCTGTCATTGCCAATGGCTGCATAACCCAGCTGATTCTTGCTTTATGTAAACTCCAGCTCAGCTCCAGCTGTAGGTGCTGTTGCCTTGAAGGGATTTGTCATCCAGGACAAATCCGAGGACACAGCTAAAGCTGCCTCCTTCCCTCAGCTCTCCTGGCCCTTGAGGCATCACCAGAGCTGGGCAGCACCCTAAGGCCAGAAACGTGCTGGTGGCACCACTGAGGACTGGGGGTTGTAAAAGCTGTAATTTGACCCGTTCGCTGTATTTAACCTCCTTTCCTGGAACAGGCTCTCTCTACCTGCCCTGCATCGTGTTTTCCTCTGTCACAGATTCCCAGACTGGTTTGGGTGGGAAGGGACCTTAAATCCCATCCAGTCCCACCCCTGCCATGGTCAGGGACACCTTCCACTAACCCAGATTCCCAAGCCCTGTCCAGCCTGGCCTTGGACACTTCCAGGGATGAGGCATGTCCATGAATGCACAGCCTGTGCCCAGGGAGGCTGCTCCTCTTACACAAAATGTTATTTTTAAGTGTCAGAGCCCCAGGTCAGTGTTTTGTTCTCAGGTGAGACCACCCAGCCTGGCTGAACCTCCACCCAGCTCCAGACACATCCAGAAGCAATGGAAGCAGTTGGAAACCTTCCCTGCAAGGATCATCCAGACCTTTGATGCGGATTTTAGTTAATGCAGAATATTGTACAGAATATGTTGCAGTCACTGGAGGCTTTTCCCTGCTATTGCAAAGAATTTGTTCTTACAAAGAAAACTTAAAAATGGCTTTAGAAGTGAGGGTAGAGCAGCTGGGGGCTTCTGTGGAGGCACGGGCTGCCTGTGAAGCTGGAGAGATTGAATTTGTGTTGAGGCTGGTTACATGATGATGGTGCTGGGTATGGGAAAGGCTCTAAGCTGGGACCAAACCTGGAAATGAGCACAGGTGAGTGCAGGTGATTGCAGGTGAGTGCAGGTGAGTGAGTGCAGGTGAGTGAGTGCAGCTGAGTGCCCACCTTCCAGCAGATCTGCTCCGGGCAAACGTCTCGTGCAGCAGCAGCAGCAGCACAATTCAGAGCTTTGTGTTTTTGGTGAGGGATTGGCAAACCAGATGTGAGGCCCTTCAGTGTCTGTGTTTATAGGTGGCTACGTTCCAGGAACCTCTCCCTGGAAAATGGGGAGCACAAACCCCAGAGATGACCAAGGTCCCCTGGCTGCCCTTACCAAGCCCATCCTGGGCCATCTGCCTCCAGAGGATACAGCCAAAACCAAAAGTGCCTTCAGCAGAGGTTGGATCCAAGCTCCTGGCTATGGGCAGACTGTGTTTGTCACACCCCTGTGCTGTGCTGCTGGAGCAGGAGTCGATTCCACGTGTTCCCTCTGCCCAGGGCATCCTCCAGCCAGGGGCAGAACAGGCACCACGAGTTATTGTGCACAGGAATGAGAGCTCTGTCAGCCTGAACCCAGCTGCTCTTGTTCCAGGAGAGCTCTTCCCCTCTGTTCAAACAGGTAATTCGTTTCCAAGCTGTGTATGTTCCCTATAAACATCCTGGCAGCCAAACATGCTCCTGGAGCCTGGGTGGGAACTGCTGGGCTCATTGAGGGAGTCACAGAAAACAGACAAACACTGAGCTCCTGAGTGTGCTAATTAGAGCCTCTCTATTTGCTTTGTGCCCTGTACCACGGGGAAACAGCACTTCAGATGTATGAATTCAGAAGATGAACCTCTGATGTGAGACTGAAAGTCTCTTCTAAATAATTGATCGCATTTTTCCTCCCTGCTGCATCTTCCGTAGCTGAGCCCTGGCCATTAAACCAATCTGTTCTTCCATGCTGAGGAATGTAAACCAATAACGGGACAAATCTAAAAGCAAAATTGTTTTTCCATCTTGCCCAGTTGCCCGGCTGGGCAAGGCAGGGTCCCAGAGGTCCCAGAGGTGAGTCTGCCCCATGCTGCTCCTACACCCAGGGGCATCCCAGTGACCGTGTGTGCAATTCCATGCCAGGAGGTTTTAATCAATCCCTGCCTGTGTGGACACCACCCCTGCCCCAAGGAGCCAGTGCTGTGTCACCCCTTTGTCCCCCAGGCTCTGCTTTGCTGGAAATGCAGTGGGAGGAGGGTCCTTGGAAGAGCCTGAGGCTCCTGTCTTCTCTCTCCTGGCCTGGGCCAGGTGCAGGCTTCACCTGGAAACCACCCTCCAGTTTCTTTATGGGTGTGACATCCCCAAAAAGGTGAAAGCTGACCAGAAGTTGGATGAACTTGTCTTTGCTGGAAGAGCTGAAGCAGTTGCTGAGGCCTGAAGTCTTCATCGTGGGTGAAGAGGACGTGGAGCTTGTTCCCACAACAAATCTGGTGCCAGCCAGTGGCAGCCCTGAGGCAGCAGGGTTGGAGCAAGGTCCTGAGGAGCCACGGCCACAAGCAGGAGCGGCAGCGGGAATGTTCCCCTCAAAACCTTTTGGTGACACATTTGGTGGGGTAAAGCCTTGACTGAGCTTTCAGAGATGTGTCCCAGTGACGATTCACAACAGATCAAGCCCTCATCCTGCTCGGGGGCCTGGGCTGAGCCCCTGCAAGCAGCCGGAGTGGGGAAACACCCCCAGGTTCTGCGGTGACCGGGGCTGCTGCACCCAGGGGACAGCTGCAGCAGGGGACTCAAGGCAGGGATCTGGGAACCGGGCTGCCTCTGGAGAGGGGATGCTGTGGAGGAGGGAGGGTGTTCGGGGCTGTCCCCACCGAGGGCTGGTGGCAGTGTCACTCCTGTCCCCACGGGCAGCACCCTGGGGCTGACCTACTGCGAATGGCTCAGTGCAAGCAACAAACTCAGCTGCTTCCCTAAAGCAGCCACACGAGCTCCTAGAGAGTCTCCAGTGGGGTTTAAAAAGAAGGAACACGTGGCAGCTGCAAGCACCTGTCCAAACCCTCCAGGAAGCCCTGCCCAGGCTGGGGGAGAGCTTTGATCTCACGCAGTGGGGCTCTGGCTCACGCTCAGCTGGCTGTGACAGCTCCTGCCGTGGCTTCTCAGGTTTCTGTCCGTGTGTGGGGCCGATGTGTCCGTGCAGCCCCTCCGGGCTCTGCTCCGCAGGCAGGGACAGCCAGGCTGTGGTGGGACCCAGCGATGCTCCTTCCCTGGCAGACGTCATTCTCCCTGCGTGTTGTTCCCAAATTAATCTCATCCTATTTACTCGTGCTCCCTGACCTCCCCGACGTGTGATTTTCCCTGCGTGCTGCCCGAGGGCTGTGTTTGAGCTGTCGAGATGCGGGGGCTTGGCTGCGCTGCTGGGTTTCACTCGCTGTCACTGGAAAAGCTGGTGAGAAAATCAGCAAACAAGAAATATATGGAAAATATTTTTCTCTCCCTCCAGGGCTCCACGTGGCAGCACTGGTGCCTGCCACAGCCACTATCCCGAGAGCCCCACCAAAACATGGCTGTGGGGTGCCAGCTTTCAGCATGGGACCGTGGTGTCCCAGGGCGGGAGGCACTGGCTCTGGTAAGGTGGTATTTGATGAACAGAATTTTAGGATGTTTTGCTGGCACCAAAGCACTGACTCCCATAAATATCCCTTCCCAGCTGATGGCTGGTTCTGCTCCCACTGGGACTGGTGGGGTTTGCATTCCTGCTCTCTGTCCCTGTCCCCTCCTCCAGTCAAGGAGGGTGTGACCCTCTTTTACCCAGTGGCCTTAATTTGGGTTTTAGAAGAGAATATACCACAAATACATATATGTGTGTGCCAGGATGGTTCCTGGAGGTTCCTGGCAGGCAGCAGAAGCAGCATTCCAAGCGCTGGGAAGCCACCTGTGGCCTGAGTGTCACTTAGCTCAGACACGGCATTTGCACATGGCAGAGCCACAGTCACCACTCACCACTGCCACCAGCATCAGCAGGGACAGCTTTTAATGAAGCCTCATGCACTCAGGGGTTATGGACAGGAACGAACTTCCCATCAGGAAGCAGCTGGGCCCCCAGCTCTGGAGAGGCAGGGCTTTATCCGTAGGGAGTGACATTTGTGTCCATTGTGCCCTGGATGGCACAGGCGCCCCTGGCACCAGGCAGGAGTCGGTACTGGTGGGGTACAAGCGCTGGCAGTGCTGCTGGAAATCCTTATTTTTGGGAATTTGTCCCTGGCGGTGTGGCTGCCAGGGAGGGAGGCTCAGCAGCACCGCGGGCGCCGCGGTCCTGGCGGGGCCGAGCACAGCTCCCCGCTGCTGCACTCGTGCGGGGGATAACACGGGATCAGCAAGAACACCAAATGTGCATTAATTTTAAATGCACCGTAAATGACACATTTTTTCCTCGGAGAAGGCACATTAGATGTGATGCACAGCCCCAGGGGAATGTGCCAAGTAAGGCTGGTGCAGCTCGAGCAGCCCTGACCTGGGGCGAGCTCCGAGCCGTGCCCGTGCTGGGGCACGTTGCTGCTGCGTGGGCCTCTATGGGGGTCCCAGCTGACCCCTAATGCCCTGTTTGCCCCTGGCATTGCCTGCCAGGGTGCTCTGCAGCCCGCTGGGCCCAGGCAGGCACAGTGAGGTGCTCTGTGGCAGTGGCTGTGCCTGCGGCTGCCTTCGCATCCAGCGCGACGTTTTCCTTCCCTCTGGCACGTGAGCGTCCAGCTCTGCGTGGGCTGAGCTGCCAAACCTTCCTTCCTCGCAGTGACTAATGGCTGCCTCGAGGCACGGGCTCTCGGGGGAAGGTTTCAGCTGATCGCTGCCACTGCCAGAAGGGCTGTTTCTGCCTTTGGAATGAGAATTTGCCCACCTCGTGCAGGGTGTTGGCTCTTGCGGGGTTGGATGAGTCAGGGAAGGACATGTGTGTCGGCTCTGTTGTCCTTGGTGTCATTGTTCTCAGTCCTGCCTTGGTGCTTTCCCCTCTCCCACTGCTGTGGGTCTGCTTCCCCAATGTGTGACCAGGTTGTTGCTGCTGTTCCTCTCCCCAGTTAGATGCTGGATTAGCTGGAAGTGGCTGGTGGGTGATTTCTCTCCCTCTCTCTCCCTTTCTCTCCCCTTCTCGCCCTGAAATTCCTGCCCCATGGCTCACCCCCAGCACTGTCACCTGGTGGCTGTAAAATCCCTCCCCCTCACTTACAGCCTTGCTGGAAATAGAAAGCTTTTAACACAGCGAAGTTCAGAAAAGCTTCTAGAGCTGGGCTGGTGAAGCGATGGACCCCTGGGATTTCGGGGGTAACGAGGCAGGAAAGAGCTGGCAAGCAGGAGGTTGTGCCAGCCTCGTGGATCAGTGCCTGGGCTGCAGCCACGAGTGCTGACACGGGGCTGCACGACCCAGGCGGCCACAGCCACCTCCGAGACTCGTGCTGGGACACGGACTTGGTGCTGAAGGAGATTTTGGTGCTGAAAGCAGAGGGGAGAGCTGAACTTTGCAGGGGCTGTTGGGGTGGGTGCGTCCCTTTACGGAGCTCTTCTGCAAGTGGTGAACCTTGACGTGCACTTCAAGTGTCAGCAAAGAGGTTTTCCAAGTGCCTAGGAGAGAAGGTCAGGACAGACTCACCGGCTCCCCAGTGACACTGGGAATGAGCCTGATCCCTGATGGAGCTGTGGGCAGGGTGGACACCAGAGCCTGGGCATGGACCACACATCCCAGCAGCTCCACTCCACATCCCTGCAGGTGCCCAAGGCCAGGCTGGATGGGGCTTGGAGCCACCTGGTCTCATGGGATGTGTCCCTGCCCATGGCAATGAGATGCTTTAAGTTCCCTCCCAGCCCAGCCTGTGATTTTATGATCACCAGAGTCAAGCTGGGGGCTCCGTAAGGCCCAGCTGGGCTGGGTACACAGTCTGGCCCACTGGGAAGCTGAGTTGTTGAGGATAAATCCCCTGGGGACCCAAATCCAGGCTGTGTCCATGCCAATCTGGGAGCTTCTGGTTTTATCCGAGGCGAGGGAAATGTGGAAATGCAGAGCCCAGCCAAAAGACTGCTGCGTCCCTGCAGAGCAGCACCCACCTGGGAGCCCTGCACATGTCCCTGCCGCAGACAGCCCTGGCTCCCGCAGGACCCTCCTCCTCCTCCCCAAAATCTGCCCCTGGGTTCTGTGCAGATCCACACGGAGCCAAGCACCACGTGCTGGGGACAGAGTGCCCTGGGGGGGCTGTTCCTGGGGCTGGCAGCATCTTCCCAGCACGTGGGGACCCAGCGGGGCGAGAGCTCTGCCTTCCCAAAGTAGGTCACGCCGTGAACTCGAGTGATGTCGTGGGCAGAGCTAAAAATACCGGCGGAGCCGCGCGCTTCCCCGGCAGCTGCCGAGGGCCACGGCCTCGCCGGGCCAGGCTGTGGCCATCACAGGGTCACCAGGGCCCTCGGGCTGCTGGGGCCAGGCTGGGTGAGGAGCAGGAGATGGAAAAGCCCCTCAGGGGCTGCAGGTGCAGAATCCCCGGGAGAAAATGTCTCTCTGCTGGTGGAGTATAAATCATTGCAAGTCACCTGGCAGGTGGACCCCTGCTCCTTGCACAGACCCTCCTGTGAGCCTGGGATGTCTCATTTCCAGCCTCTTCATCTGCCCCTCAGAAAAGCCCCTCAGCTTCCCTTCATCCCACGTTCACAATTACTGTCAGAAAACGATGTCGAGGAGAGGAATGTAACCCCAGCCTGATGCAAGAGCTCAGCAAAGCAATCATTTTCTCTTGGCAAAGTGAGTGTTTTTCTTTTAGTGCCATGCTTGTGGAGGGCACCAAGAGGATGAGGACACGTGGTGCTGCAGGGACAGGCAGGGAAGGGTCCCTGTGCTGCTCTAAGGTGGAGGTGACAGTAGGTTCGAGCTGTCCCCATGACTTGCACTCCATGGGGTGTCTGCAGCTCAGGGGCTTCGTCCATCTCCTCTCTGGGGCCTTGTCTGACTGCTTTGCCACTTCAGCTGTCCCCTGGAGCTGCCTCTGGTGTCCTCTGCCCACCATTCCTGGCACTGCAGGACTGTCCTGCTTTCCTCATTCTCTGCCTCCAGTCTCTGCATCTGGGGCCAGCGCCGTGCTGCTGGAGTGATGCAAAACCAGCTGCTCTGACTTACTTTCCCCGATGATGTCTAGATTCTTTGCATCCCATCTTTTTTTGATGAAACCTTTCCTCCCAACCTTTCTTTGGATGAAATGTCTCCTCCCAACTCTTTCGGATGAAACCTTTCCTCCGTTCTTGTTTGAAAGCTGGCCTATTTTAACACTGCCAAGTGAAAATGGGTTGTGCACAGAAAAGATCCCAGTCGCTCTGTAGAACTTCTCTGTCATAATTATTCACTGCCAGTCCTTCTGCTCCCAGCAGCTGTATAATTTATCAGCTGTGTTTTGTGCTCATTTCTCAATCAATGATGAAAACATTGATTAGTGTCAGGCTGGGACTGACTCTGGCAGAATCCCTCTAAATCATCTCTGTTCACTGAGGAGTCCTTGTTTTGGAGCTGGATTTGCAGCTCTCCATCCATTTAATGTGGGCTTTATTGGGATTGTATAGCGCTAAATTTGTAATTAGAGTGTCATAGGATATTAAGTCAAACACGTTGCCAAAAGCTAAGCAAATAATGGCTACATGGTAACCTTTATCTACAAACTGGTAATTTTCTCAAAGGACGAACTGAGGCTCATTTGACAAGACACTTTCCATTACACCACGCTGAGGGGTGTATTTTTAATCCCTGGATTCTATATTAATTGAATCCTCTGCATCCTCTCCATTTTTCACTCTGGATGTGTCGTGCTGGACTGAGCAGCTGTTAACCAGGGCAGCCGAGCACCCTGTCAGCATCCTGCCAAGCCTGGCATCTCCCAGGCTTCCAGACCCTCAGCAGCGGGAGGAGGCGGCTCGGCTCGGCTCAGTGCACTGCTCGAGGGCCCTCAGGTGCAGCTCACACAGAGCTGCTGGTTCAGAAACCCCACAGATGGCACCCGCGATGCTCTGGGTTGTTATTGGACCACAGACAATTTCATCATCCTCATATCTGACATTCCCATCCTTTCCAAACGCAGAAGAGACCCATTGAGGGCCTTGTCACTGGCAAAGTACCTCTTCCTCTGGGAATGCTGGGGCCTCTCCATGCTTGGAGATCTTCAAAATTCACCTGGGCGATCCCTGAGCAAGGCAGTGTCACTTGGACATCAGTCCTGCTCCAAGCAGGATGTTGGACTGGAGACACCTGAGGTTGCTCCTGACCAAAATCCTTTTACGCTTCTCTAAGTCTATGAAATGAGCCTATAACATCATTAATGCTTCTTTTGTTTCTAATGTATTTAGTGAACAAGTCTTTACTGGTTGTGGCTTTGCCAGACATGGATTTTCCTCTGTCTGTTTCCCCTCCTCTATCAATACCTCTGCTCCATAGCCTGTTGTGGTGGTTACTGCATATTGATCAGTATCTATTCCTTTCTTCCTCTTCATATTTAGTGTCATTTTTCTTCCAATGGCTGTTTTCAGGATTATCAACTTACAGGATGGGCTTTCAGCCAAAGTTACATTTTCTTGACTGTAATATCAGCTTTTCTGCCCTGTCGCAAGCTCGACACAAAGAACTGCTGATTTCCCACTCTGCAGAAGGTTTTTTCCCTTGAATTCTCAGAATTGCCACCATCTCCATGAGGTTTGTGAAGCTGCTGGTTCCATAAGTGATGAAGAGCCCAGCAAGCCCTATCAGGCCATGGAGGGTTGGGTGACTCTGTGGCACGTCGCAGGCAGGAGCAGACTGCTGAGCCCATCCCATCTGACCTGGTGCCCAAGAGAGGTTCTGCTCCACCTGGTCACACCTGCACTGCTCTCCCCGGAAGTCTGTTCCACTGCTTCACAATTCTTACACAGTTTTTCTTCGGGTGGAACCTGAATTTTCCCACCACAGTATAACCCCATTGCTCCTTGCCCTGTCCAGCCTTCAGCCTTGTCGTGTGCTGCTTCAATTCCCTGGGGTGAATCAGTCCCCTTTTCAGCCTTTGCTCACAGCTTGCACTCTTGCACCATTTGACCCCTCCTGGTGCTCCCCCTGAGCCCTCTCCAACCAGTCCAAATCTCCCCTGAAGCATCACAAGCTGGGGTTCTCTCAGCCCTGCACAGCCCACACACAATGGCTCTGTTACTGTGGTATTTCTTGTGCCATCCCATTCACCAGCTCTGCACAATCACAGCACTTCTGACTCCAGTTCTGCTGAAGATTTGCAGCAGCATCCAGGTCCTTTCCTGCAGAATGGGTGATGGATTGAACTGCTGCCCATCCCAAGCCTGCTGCCAAATCCCACTCAGCACTGCTTTGAATCACTACGAACCTTTCAGAGCTGCTCTTCTTCCTCTCCACAGGACAGCTTGGAAGTGGGGCAGGAGCAGGGACAGCAGAACCTGATTGCACACCGTGGCCACTCCTGTCCTGTGCCTTGGGCTTTTTTGGTAGCAATTGTGGACTTTGTTCTCCTTGCCAACATGGTCTAAGCAAGAGGCTCTTTACTGCCTGTGCCTTCGTGTGATGCTGCAGCTGAAACAGATGGCACCTGTTTTGCTACACCCTCACCATGGCCAGGAGCTGCTGATGGGCCTGAATGCGTGAGCATCCCTCCTCATCCTCCAGCTGAGCTTTCACGAGTCATCCGCCCCGAATGTTTCTCCCTGCTCTCCCCCTGCTCCTCGCTCTGTGCAGGATCAGTCCCCACGTGCCCGACTGCTGCTCCCTTGTGCAGCCTCATGGCAGGCGGAAGCACTGTGTCAGAGGGAGCTGTTCCTGCCATGCCCTGGGCTCCATGGAGAGCAGGAACTCCATTTCCAGCTCTTTGGGTGTGCCCTCAGAAGCTCTTCCAGCTTCCCTCAGGTGTGTCAACCTCACCCCTTGGTGGCTGACCCCACAACTGCTTGGTGTCATCTGCTGGAAGCACCTCGATGCAGTGTCTGTGTCACTGATGAAGGTATTTGACAGCACTGGCCCCATACAGACCCCTGAGGGACGCCACTTGTCCCTGATCTCCATCTGGACATCGAGCCATTGACCGCTACTCTCTGGATGTGACCATCCAACCGATTCCTCATCCACCGAGCAGTCCGTCCATCCATCCACCCATCCATCCATCCATCCATCCATCCATCCATCCATCCAGTACGTATCTCTCCAGCCAAGAGAGAAGGATATTGTGGGTGACTGTCTCAAAGGTCTTACAGAAGCCCAGACAGATAACATTTCCTGTAGTCGCCTTGTCCACTGATACAGATAATCTGAGCCCTTCTGCCAGCAGATGTTTCCTTTCAGTGGTTTCATTTCTGCACTTTTAGATAGAGCAATGGTTGGACATGGTGCAGGGTAGGGTTGGAGCAGAGTTTTGGGAGTGAGGTGTTTCCAGAGACACAGTCACACAAACTTTCCCATAATCATAACATTTTTTCTTCCATCTTAGATATGACGCAGTCACTTCAAACTTCAGCTCTTCTTGTGCTGCGTGGTGCCAATGTCAGGACAAAGTCAGGCTGATATTTTGCCAAACAATGAAATACTGAGATGTGGATGGAGCAAAAACTGAGTAATCACTGAATCATTGAGCAATCAATTACCACCCATTCTGTTCCTGGAGCTGTTTCTGGAATCCCGACCTTGAGGAACTTCCATTGTAGGGGCCAACTCCTGCACCTCCACAGCTGCTGAGCAGTGCCTGGGATCCCTGGGAGTAAAACATGTCTCTGGTAAGTACAAAATTAGTTTCCCTTCACCAGGAGGGTGGTCAAGTGTGGGAACAGGTCACCCTGGGAGGGATCAACATCCAGCAAGTGCCTCAAGTATGGCCAAAAGAAGTTGCTGTGCAAAGACCTCCAGAAAGCCTTTACACCAGGGCTTCCAAAATTCTGTGGAGGAGCTAAGGAATCTTTTCCCTATATGGCATATCCATATTGTTGTTTCCTTTGTTATATTAATTTGTTTTATTATTTATTGTAGTTTATTGTGGGGGACTGGCTTATGCCAATTTGATGTAGTCAATAGGAATGAAATGACATTACCATCCTGCTCAAGTCCTCCTTCCTGCTACAGCTGATGCTCTTTGCTTTTGTTTCTCTCCACCTGCTGGGCCATTTTAAGGAAAAAAGAAGTATGTAACATTACGCTGCTCTTGAAATGCTCATTTTCCTGTCAGCTCTCCTGACCCAGAAAGATGGTGTCTCACCCAGAGTCTTCCTCTCCTGGTCAGAGGGAGTTCCCTCACAGGGATTTAGGATCATGCTTTTGAAAAGATCCCACCCAAGCGATGGAGACTGACCACAGCAATCACCCATGCTGAGGCTGTGTCTCTTTTTTGATTAATTGGGGTGTGCTCAGTGCAGTCGTGGAGCCACCACCGCTGGCAGGATTTAAAAGATGTGTAGATGTGGCACCTGGAGACATGGTTTGGTGGTGGTCTTGGAATGGTTGGAGTTAATGATCTGAGAAGCCTTTTCCAACCTCAGTGATTGTATGATGCTGATACTTCATGTTTCAAGCCCTCAGTCCTGACAAGGCTTCCATTTGAGATACAAATCTCATAAATAACGAGCATGGCTGAGTGCTCAGACATCTTTGTGGCTTGCCTGTGACCCAGTGTCACCTGGCTGTTGTACGGCCAGCGAGACCCGGATGGAGCAGCCCTGTCAGGAAGGCAGCTCAAGATTTCTGCCAGCAGAGTAATAACTAATTGAGTGTATTTCAATCATGAGATCCACAGAAGGAGAGCAAACTCCACAGAGTAGAAGGAAATTGCATCTTAGAGTAATCGGAATGTGGGTAGATAATTAGGCCTATATTTCATGGGAACATTTGCTGGGCAACATAATGAAAAGGCCAGCAACATAATTTTCTTTAAGTAGTGCGATGCCTCCCACCGGGCTCGTGCCGAGCCGGTGCTGGTGCTGCAGTGCAGGGAGCAGGGAGAAGCAGTGCCCGGCCAGACGCTGCTGCACAGCGGTGCCAACCTGGAGCCTGTCCTCCCCATCTCTAACGTCTGCTCAGAGAAAGCTGCCGAGGCTCCTGCCCTGCAAAAAGGTGGCAACCCCACAGCCACATCCCTTCCTCACCTTCCCAGACAACACATGAAGTCTGCTCAGGCTGTGCTTGCAGAGCCAGGCAGGCCCAGTGCTACCCTGGGAGTCTCGCAGTGGGAAGCCAGGCTGCTGCTACTGACCGAGTTTGGAACTGCTCATGCTCTGAGTCCTTGCTGATCCAGCCTGGGAGGTCAGTGGAGGCTGAGGAAGAGGCTCTGGGGCTGGGATTTGAGGAATTTGAGGTGTCTGTGCCTGGGAAAGGCCCTCTTGCCCAGCAGGAGCGTGCTGTGCACGCCCAGCCATGCTCTGTCTGCCAGAGACAGGCTGCTGCTCTCACCCCAGGAGAGCGCACGCTCCCTCAAATCCCCCCAGACTATGGCAATGTGTGGGAAGTAAGCCCCTAAGACCTTTTTCAATGTTTTTTTCCAAATTTGGGATAAAAAGCTCTGCTTTTCCCTATCCTCCGCCCTCAGCTGAGTACAGAGCCTCCCTTCCAAATCTCCAGTTTGGGAGGGCTGCTCTGGCTTGCTCTGCCAGGGCCTTGCTGCCTTGTGCAGGAGCAGACAGATAATATTAAATAGTATCTGACCTCTTCATAACGCTGGCAAAATTAGAAGACTTGGGAAAATGCAGTGGCTGAGGAGGATGGAACCCTGTGTTCAGGGTCTCAGGGGCTGGGTTCCCCTCCCAGCAGTGCTGCCCTCAGCAGCACTCGGGGCTGGGACATGTCACGTAGCGGAAGGCAGGGCTGAAAGGCTGTACCCAGCCCTGACAATCACTGATTAGGTCTTTTACTAAAAATAGCTGGGGGTCAGCAGGCCAGCGTGGGGTCTGAGTGCCCTGCATCCCAGCCGGTTCAGAGCTGTTCACCCAGGGATCAGGACTACCTTTGGGACTGGGTTTGAACAAGCTTTGCTTATGTCAAATGCTTGGCCGTGTAAGAACAGCTCAAAGCAAAACCGTAATTCTTGGCAAACTCCGATTTGTTAGCTACTGATATTGCTTCAGTGATATATGGCCTAATTTTAATTATACCAGTGTTGGGAAAGTTATTTTCTTATAGTGCCTCATTAGAGTGAAGTTTGTACTTGATTTAACAGCAACATCTTGAAGGGACTAAACTGGCCAAGCAGGAAGGTGGAGAGGTGATACTTGAGTGACCTTCTGGCACCCAGGAGACCTTGAGCTTCCCAGTGCACTTGGCCATAGCCATTGTCCTCAAACTCTTTCCAAACACTGCAGTGTGAATAAATCCCCTCAGCTCCTTCAGCTGCCTCAGTGTTGTGGGTTTATCACCAGCTCTCAGGGCTGCTGTGGCTTGTCAGAGGAGCTTAACTGGGGCAGGGTGTTTAAGGAGAGTGGACACATCCATTTGTCTTCTCTTTTCAGTCTTGTGCTTTGCCCCTTCAGTACCAACACATTCGGGCCTGTTGTTTCATGCAGAGAAATGGGAGCAGAGGGCAGGGGGCTAAAAACATCCCTGCCCTGTCCTGTCTGTGCCACTTCTGTGCTCTGAGCACATCATGTTCCTGGGGAAGCACCTGCACCTTGGCTTAAGCTGTGGTGATGTGAGCCCTGGGAAATGTCAGTGGGGAGGGGTCCCACACCTCCCCCAGCACTGCTGATCCTGGTACTCTGCCCTTCCCAGGGCCTCAGTGACTGACTGTGTTCTCTGCAGCGACCACAAACAATCCTGCTCTCAATTTGGACCACAGGAACTGCAGTCACCTCACATGGGCCATTAAACACCCTGCTTTATCCTGGTTTTATGCTTACACATTGCTGGGTCCCTTCCCTTCTCCTGGGTTTATGCTCCCACCAAAGCCAGGGGCCATCATGAAGCACAAACGCAGCTGGGGTGGGCAGGATGATATCCAGCTGAACCTGGAAGAAAAAGAGGCTATTTCTGAGGATAAGGATCAGTGCAGAGCCAAGTGCTTGAGGCGTTGGGATTGTTTTTCTCCTGTGTCTTTATCTTTGTAATTATCTCCTCTGGATGTCCTGAACATATTGCTTAGTTATTCACTATCATGAGGTCCTTGTATAACTCTTCATTGTCTCATGTATTTATAACCCTGAATGCCTTAACATCAGCAGCAAGCTTTGTCACTCCTTTTTTTTTTTCTTCCAATTAATTTTCAAGATAATTTCTGCATATGCTGAAGTGAGCAGAGCCCTGCCCAGGTCCCTGTGGGGCTCCTTTCCAGTCCTCCCTCCATTCAGGAGCCTGCCAATTGAGAGCTGCTCTTTGAGAATCCTTTAACCAGGTATTTATCTATTTCAAGTCTTTTCTGTTAATCCCATGGAAGCTGCATTCCTGTAAGAAACTCGTGTGACAGACCTTTTGGAAATCTAGGCAAACTACACCACACACTTACTGACCCCTCTAAAGAAGTGTAATAGTTTTACCAAGCATTCCTTTTTTCAAGGAAAATCAACTTTCTTTTTTTCCCAGTATTTCAAATGTATCCTACTCTGCACTAACGAGATTCTTAGTGACAATTTCACTTTGCCCAGGAGGGAACCTCAGACTTCAGAGTCTGTCTCAACCCCAAACCCTCTGCATTTGTCACCTTGAAGCTCTCAGACAGTGAGGCTGTTACACATAGTGATTACGTGCTACAATTAAGTAATTAAACTGTTTCACCTCTGAGCTCTCACTGGGCACTTAGGTGAACCATCTCAGCCTGGTGCATTTGCACTCTCTAGTTCGGCTATTTATTCCTCAACTTCTTCTGCTGACACTTGAACATGAGCCAAATCCAATGCCACATCCATATAAAGATGACGTTTGGCACAGGAACATCTCCAAGCTTTTTCTCACTGACTACAGAAGCAAAATATTCATTGTTTTTCTGTTCTGACCTTATCTCTTACGAATGCTTTTCTTGCACCATAGCCAACTTCTGACTCTCCAGCTTGACGTGCTTGAAGAAGTATTTATTATTGTTTGCCTCTCCCTTTTGCAGGTTGCTGCTGTGACTGGTTTTGGCTTGCCTTATTTCTCCTTTTTTTGCGTTTAAATTGTCAGGATACAGAGTTTTGCTCGTTTAGACAAAAATGGCTTTTCTAAACATAAAAAGAATGGTTCCTTAAAGTCTGAGTATCAGAATCTGATCTGAGACCTAGACCTAATCAGGTTTGAGGTTCTGGGTTTTCTACTGGACAGAGATGTGCTGTTTGGTTTGACAGGATGCTGAGACACCAGATTTTCAAGTGTGGTGCATTTCTCTGGACAAAACCCAGGTTGGGATGGATTTTGCCTGGCTTGAGCTTCAGGGCAGTGCACCTTCCCTGGTGGAAGGAGGGAACATTCCTCTGGCCAGCTGTGATTTTCTGGAAGCTGTTTTGGGGTGAGATCCCACGAGAGCCCCACGAGTGGAGGTCTGGGGCTCGGGTGGAGGGGCTGCGATGCTCCCGGCCCCCTCGGCCGTTTGCCTGTGTGCGTGTCTGGGAGGCCCTGTTGCCATGGAGAAGCCGTGGGAGCTGTCTGCCTGGCTCGCCCGACGCTTTTCCTGGTACCAAGCAAAGGCATCTCTCCAGCTGTAAAGAGCCCCCTGGCTGCCTCCTCTTCTGGGGTAACCCAGACTCCGAAATGCCTGGGATAAACACAAAGGCAGGGAGGAAACCCTAAAGGAAGGCAGGGAAGAAGCAGAGAGTGAGAGGAGAACCTGCAGGGAGATGGGCGAGGGCTCCTGGGGTGCTGTGGAGTGATGGAGCCGGGTGCTTCTCCAGGGCACACAGGCCAACATGGGAAATTCCCACTGAATCTATGGAAATCTTTCCCTGGGAGAGCGGTGCAGCCCTGGGAGACGGACCAGAGCACGGTTTGCATCTCCATCCTTGGAGGTGCTCAAAACCCATGGGGCCAAGCCCTGAGCAGCCTCCAAAGTGAGCCCTGCTCTGGGCTGAACCCTCCCCAGCCTCAGAGAGGGAGACTTTGCTGGGGAACAGGCAAGGGAGAGTTTGAGGGAGCTCCAAGAGGCACAAGTAAGAGCAGAATGGGATGAAGATGGAGACATCCATCTGGATGCTTTTTAATTCTGGGAATTGATAGCACTGGGCACAGCTTCATGGAGACTGTAACTGCTTGCATGGCTCCAGTTCTCCACAGGTCGTTTTTTTTCAGTTGCTCCTTCAAAACAGATGGATTTTTTCTCCTTTTCTGTCGTGACACGACTGTACAACAAAAAACAGGGTGGGGGGATAGTAGTGAGTAGAAGTTTAATGGGAGTCACCTTCTGGGGGAAAAAATCCAATGTACTGAGGTTGGGTTTTGTTTTGTACATGAAAAATGTCACTGTGAGCAATACTGGGGTATTTCCAGGTAGATCTGGTGGGAATTGTGTCAAGAATAGAGCAAACCTGCCTGTTAGTTTGGAGGGTGAGTTGTATTTTTAAGGAATAGCATTTGCCTCCACTGGCAAAATATTTAAACATAGAAATAAAGATCATTTCCCCATCTAGTTTACATACAGGGAAAAAAGGGTTGGGAAGCATAGGCTGACCTTATTTTTTAAGTATTTCCATGTCTTTATTGTGCACACATGGCACTTTTTCTGCTCACAGCTTGGGTCTCAGCAAAGATACAGCTCCGAAAATTTGTTATTCATAGTGAATTCTTCAGATTATGATAAACTTCTGCTAGGTGAGGTATTTGTATCCTGCTCCTCGGGTCCACACAAACCAGGGGAATTGGGTACCTTCATCTTTTTTCCTCTCTCTATAAAATTACTTTATTTTTCAATTGGTAGATTAATAGACCAAACAGACTTAATTTGTTCAAATCCTATTATATTTTCTTGCAGATTTTACTTTGGAGTCTATGGAGAGAGAGGACTGAAGCTTTTCTCCAGCTTTTGGCCTCTTCATGCAGGGTCTCTGAAGGACAGTGAAACTCGCCTGCAGAGTCAGGGGGACAATCCAAGTGCTTTTTCTGTATCTATTACGAATAATACGTAAAAACTTGCTGCCCCACTCACTCAAGTGCCCTAGAAGCAGATTTATAAAACACTTTCCCAAGGAAAAACACTTTTCCAAACCCCCCTAGGGATCGAAACCTACACCCATGAAATTAATCTGGAGGCTGGACCCCCTCTGCTCTGAAAAATGGCTGGAGGAGTTGGGAGTGTTCAGATGGAGAAGAGAAGACTCTGGGGAGACCTTCTTGCAGCCTTTCAATATATAAAGGAGGCTTATAAGATGGTGGGAGACTTTTTATCAGGGCCAGGATAAGAGGCAAAGGAATAGATTTAGACTGTGTGATAGGAAGAAATTTTTTATGAGGGTGATGAGGGCCTGGCACAGGTTGCCCTGAGAAGCTGCCTCTGGATCCTGTAAGTATCCAAGGCCAGCCTGCATGGGGCTTGGAGCAACCCAGGATAGTGGAAAGTGTCCTCGCCCAGGGCAGGGGGTCGAGTAAGTGATCTATGAAGGTTCCTTCCAACCCAAGCAGTTCTGTGACTGTGTGAGTTAAAAATCCCCTAAGGCTGGGCTGACTGGTTGATCAGCTCCATGTGTTGGGTTTGTTTTTAAGCACTCAATGACCTCGAGGCAGGTGTTTGCTCTGGCAGGTGACACTGGGCACAAGGAGGTTTCTGAAGACCCATCTCCGCCTCATGGTTCCGCTACCTCCAGTCACTCTGGGAACGGCTTTGTTGCCTGCTCTGGGACAATGGTGGGGAGCAGTGACTGCTCAGGGGACAAAGCCAGTGGTGTTTGTGTCAATCCTTCAGAGCTGTCGTGTCCAAAACCCGATAGCCTGACCTTCACGACCGTGTCCACCCCACGAGCAGAGGGACGCGGCTGCACTGATACACTGTCCTGCTGCCAACAGAGCGCCCAGCTGTGGAAAATAAACCGTGTGTCAAACCTTTCACCCGATCCGTCAAAGGCATGCTGCAGTTTTATATCAAAATGACTGATCTTTTTGCAGGTTGTACGTCTGCTTCCTGACAGGAGCCTGGAGGCGGCGACCCCTGGGCCTCCCCTGGCAGCCGGGTCTGACGGGTGCTGGCTGGATGTTTGCCTCAGGCAGAATCGTGGAATCACAGAGTATCCCGAGCTGGAAGGGACCCACAGGGATCATCAACTCCTGGCCCTGCCCAGACACCCTAACAACCCCACCCTGTGCATCCCTGGCAGCGCTGTCCAAAGGCTCCTGGAGCTCTGGCAGCCTCGGGGCCGTGCCCATTCCCTGGGGAGCCTGGGCAGTGCCCAGCACCCTCTGGGGAAGAACCTTGCCCTGATCTCCAGCCTGAGCCTGCCCTGNCCGGTCCTCCAGCCTGAGCCTCCCCTGCCCAGCTCCAGCCGTTCCCTGGCTCGTGTCCCTGTCACAGAGAGAAGAGATCGGAGCTGCAGCCCCTGAGGTGTCCCCTCGCCCTTCCCTCCTCCCGCTGCAGGCACTCACCGCCCATGCGGGGGTCTCACCGCCCCGCGCGGTCCCTGAGGCGGGGTCGGCGCCCCCTCCCCAGCCATGATGTCAGGCGGGCGGAGGAGGTGCCGCTGGCCAAATATAGCGGCGCTTCCTGGGCGGCG
>VZTG01001157.1:0-22478 GCA_013397845.1 Melanocharis versteri
GGCTGAGGAGCCCTGGAGGGGCTGCTCCAGGCTGAGGAAGGGCTGCAGTGGAATCAGGAAGGAGCAAAGGCTGCTCTGAGGCAGAGAGGGACACTCCATGGGAGAGATCACCAGGAAAATGTTCCTGAGAGGAGCTGCAGAGATTAACCCTGGAAAAGACCCATTTTCCACCTCCTCAAGAGCCAGAGGTGCTGCTTAAGCTGCTGGGGCAGGAGAAGGACAAACTCCACCCTGAGGTGCCCAACCTGAGGCACTTTGAGAACAAAACGAGCTGACTGGNGTTGAAAAGGGTGTTTAAAGCTCATTAGAAGAGCTAATGGGAGTTTTTAATTTAGGGACTGGGACTTCCTGGGGCACCCTGACATGCTCAGACAGGGCTTAGATAAAAGAGGTCCATAGGAACAGTTTTATGATCATGATTTTCTGCTTAATTAAAGATCCTCCTCTTCAATTACTGCAGCTTAATCTGGGTGTACAGGGCTCTAAGTGGCATCAGCTGAGGACACAGCCCCGAGCAGATTTAGGCAGTGACAGTGATTTAGGCCCTACTTGGCTTTTTCTGTCTTCCTTCCAAGCCAAGGAAGGTTTATTTATTTGTTTAAGGAGTCAGAGCTGCTGTCCTTGTGCCTCCAGCTGGGTTTCACTGACACCCCGGGGCTGACAGCTCCCAGGTATCTTTTATGGTTTTTAAAACCTTCAAACATTGCAAAAAGCTGGGTTTTCCCCCAGGGTGCTGGACAGGAACAAGTCCCAGCAGAGCTCCAAAGCTCCCAGGCTGAGTGGCCATGGTGCAGAACAACCTCAGCAAAGTTCACCTGAGAAGCCACAATAAATCAATATTTTTAATATTCTTCCATCCGGAGGATCACACGTCAAGACTTATTCCCAAAGTCATTAATCACACTGTAAAGTAAATCTACAAAGCTCTGTGTTCTCCTGGATCTTGGAGATGGAATTCCAAGATTTTCAGTGTGATACCTTTGGAGCTGTGTGGTTTCCATGTCCATGAAGACATCAAATATTTTACAGGACATTGATGTCATAGCTCAGCTGGGACCACTCTGCTTCCTCTCACATTCTCCAGGGGGGAATTTAAACAGAGGATATTTTATCTCTGATGGGGAGATTAGAGAATAGATTGGGAAAATTATTCCATGTTAAAGCTGCTCTGCACAGTCCCACCCCAACAAACAACAGGAACTTTGACTCCAGTTCTCTGAGAGTGAGGCAGTTTTACAGAAACCACGCAGGTAATTAATGATCCCATCAGGAATTTCCATTCCCAGAGTGGGGTGCGGGAGCTTTGCTATAAATTAAACCATCCAAGTTTTTATTGGATTTTTGTACCATAGTTCAAAGTCTTAAAAAGCTCCAAAAATTCACTCTCCTTGTTTGCCATGATAGAGGTGGAAATCTTATAAATTACATTATTATAATTTCCCTATTATATCATATACACCCTTATATTCTGATTCTGCACAATCTTCACAGCATCCTTCAGATCCTATAAATCGTGTCTTTACTATGGAACAAAGCAGTGAGGAGAGAGATATCAGGGGTGAAGTGGGAGGCAAAGGGAAGCAGTCAGACCTTTTATGTTCATTAAAAGTGTTGCTGGAGCTGGATTTATTATTATGTTGTCAACTAAATTTTGTTGGCACCCAAAAGCACCTCAGAACACTTTAAACACTTGGGCAATAACTGCCTCAAGTGTCACTGCAAGCGTGTGAGCCCGTGACACTTTTACAGAAACAGTGACAAAACAGAACCATCCCCAGAGGGAGGAACGGCAGCAGCAGAGGGGGAGAGGGGAGCAGCAGCCTCGGGAGCTCCAGCAAGTTCCAGGTCTCAGCAAGGTCAGGGAGGGGACGGGGACACAGGGACCAGGCTGGCTCATCCCACGGCTGGGTGACCACCAGGGCTTGGCTGCGAGCAGCAGTTGGGACTTTTCCTTGGAGCGGGCACACAGCTGGAATTCGGGCAGAGTTTCGGGTGGGGGGTGAGATTTCACCCCTCTTGTCAGCGGGAGAATGGCAAGGGCCCCTCTTGTCCCTGTGCATTGCTGCAGAGTTCACCGCAATCTCATTTTCAAAGGGTGGCAAAGACCGAGGGGCACAAGGTGCCTTTGGCACAGCCAGGGAGCCAAAGCTGCCCAGGGCAAAGCCACGACACCTGGAGGGATTCAGGCCCTCCGAGCACCCCCTGCAGCTCAGAGGGAAGAGCTGGGATCCCCAGAATGGCTCGGGCTGGAAGGGACCTTGAACTCACCCTGTTCCACCCCTGCCATGGCAGGGACACCTCCCACTGTCCCAGGCTGCTCCCAGCCCCGTCCAGCCTGGCCTGGGACACTGCCAGGGATCCAGGGGGATCCATCTGGGATCAGAGCAGCTGGATCCTGCAGCCTGTGGAGCAGCGGCCCTGAGAGCAGTGAAGGCGCTCGCTCCCTCCCACTGAAAATCACCATCAGTAATGAACAGCTCCCTGCCCCGCAGCCTCCTGCTCTCCCCAGGAGCTTCGGGCCGGCTCCAAACATCTCCACAGCCTCTCCAAAGCCACCCTTGGCACCAGCACCCACTTCCAGGACTGAGTGACAGGAACACCCGTGGGCTCCAGGCCCTCCGAGGAGGGCTCGGCTCCCTGGGGACCCGCCTGCCCTCCCAGGAACGCAGGAGCGGCTCCCCGGATGAACTCCTGCAGGCTCCAGGTGCCTGCGTGGAAATTCAGGCTCCCCTGGCTCCCATGGGTGCCTCAGGGACATGGGGCACCCAAAGGATCGGGCTTGTGGCCACAGCAGAGCGCTGCCTTGGCCGACAGCCACCCAGGGACGGGGCACAGCAACGGTGACACAAAGTCAGGCTCTGGCTCAGCACCTGCAGCCTTGGGCACCTCTTTGTAAGCACACTTCCCTCTGTGGGAACAGGGCAGGGAAACAAAGCAGGAGAACAAACCCTGAGGAGTCCCCTGTGCCCGAGAGGAGCAACTGCACAAACCTAGGGCTCCCCCCGAGGCGGGAAACTGCTTTTAGGGATAAAAGCTCCCAGGGAAATTGTGTTCCCTATAAATGTGTCCATTATACCCAACAGACACTGAAAGGACAGGACTTGTGGCCTTTCCCCACTCACAATTAATCATATTTTCAGAGCTTTTACACATCATTTTACTTAATAAAAAAACTCTCCCACCTTGCTTTTACTGTTTAACACCTCAGATTTCTGCTTTGTTTTCCAGCTTATGCATTGCTACCAAAATTGTCCTCTTTATCTCAGCCTGGAGCCCATTTGCAGCCCAGAATAAAACTTTCACCCTCAAAAAGAACAAGTGAAAGGCAGAGAGGGCAGAAATAACCTTTCCAAACGACCAAATGCAACAGAGGCATCCAATTTGCTTGCCTTGCAAGTTGAAAATCTGGGGGGCTCAAAGTGCCTTCTGTACTGCAGAATGGGGAAAATTAAGCTTGACCTTCAGCTTTTCAATTCAGGAGGGGATTTGGGAGCCTCCAGCAGGTTCTGTCCTGCTGTGATACATCACAAATGGACCTTTAAGTGTCCCAAACACCAATTTCCCCTTGGTCCCAGCCTGAAAAGACAAATGCTTCAAATTGCAGCACATTAAGGAGCTGGAATCTATATTTTGCTTCCCTCTAAGAGTAAAGGTCAGAATGTACAAAGTGGGTTTTTTTGAGAAATACAAACTCTGCCACTGACTCCTGCAAAACTCCAGCTGCGAGGGTGTCCCTCCGCAGGGACTGGGAGTCCTTAAATCCAGCAAAACTTCAGTTTTTCTCTTGAAGTGCTCGATAAATGTGCTGTAAAAGGATTCAAGTGGCTGAATTGTGTGTGGATTTTGTTGACTCCAACACCTTCCAGGTCTCAAATCCTTTGTGTTCAGCCCTGAACAGGCTCCCACTGCAGGCACGAGATGGAGGGGAAGCTGCAGCTCCAGGGAATGAGGTGGGAATAGTCCTCAGGAGGCACCTCCAGCACGGGAGGTTGGAATCCAGCCTGGCAGGACTTAGGCTCAGAGCAAAGAACTTTCCCTGACTGTCAGGGAAAATCAAATTACTATTATTATTATTATTATTATTATTATTATTATTATTATTATTATTATTATTATTGTTATTATTATCCAGCCTGGAGAAGAGAAGCTTTGGGGTCACTTCACTGCAGCCTTCCAGCTCCTGGAGCAGCTGCAAGAAAGGTGGAGAAAAGCTTTTTACAAAGGCCCGGAGTGGCAGAACAAGGGGCAATGGCCCTACACTGAAAGGGAGGAGGTTTAGCTCAGATATCGGGAATTCTTGGCTGTGAGGGTGGGCAGGCCCTGGCAGAGGCTGCCCAGAGAAGCTCTCAGGGGTCCCGAGTGACTTCCCAAAGTGAGGAGATTGATGACCACAGAAATCTCAGCCAAGAGGAGCTCAACACGCAGGTGGAGTCATTTAAATCCCAAATTCCAAGCTCCAAGGAAAAAGCCCTCCCAGCCCACTTGGCACCAGGTTTTAAAAGTTTTCATGATCATCATCATCACCTGCCCTCCACTAAAATCATCCTTTCCCCCCACACTGATGAGACCTTCCCTGCTTAATAAATCTTCACGTGTAAAGAAAGTCACAAAAATAGCAGAGGGAAAAAGCAGCTCAGTAAAACTGAATATTTTCTTTCCAATCATGTAGCCTTGGGACATCTTCCATAATTCCTCTCCATTTGCATTTTAACTACCTTGAGGAGAACTTTCTATCATCCCCTTGAATTTTTGAGCTTTTAACCCTCTGATGGTGCCCAGTAGTGGTTAAAGTGCTTTCAGAATTTGGGTTTTTTAAGGGGCACAGCTCTGCCTCCAGTCCTAAAAGCTCCAGCACTGCAGTTTAACCACTCTGCTGAAGTATTTTAGCTGTGGCTCTGCTAAGTGGTAAAAACTCCACTCTGGACTGCTCACAAGATGTCTTTAAACACCCCAAGCCTCCTGCAAGCCTCCTGCCCCCGCTTCCCTTTAAGCTTTCTCCACTTCCAAAAGCAGCCTCACATTAACAGCACTCCCCTAATGGATTTTTTGGCCGTTTCATGGCCGTAAAGCTCTAAATTTGAGTACATTTGGTCTCCACAGGTGAGGGGCTGCTTCAGAGCTGGGTCCTGTGCACAGCTCGCAGCCAGCCCTACGTCCCCTGTGGGATTCCTGCTGGCTGCTCCAAGGATTGGCAGTCCTGGTGCCCAAACACATCCAAGCAAACCCTCACAGCATCTCCCAGCCCGTGTGGGGCAAACCCACAGCTCCTGGCACCCCTGAGAGCGAGTCCAGGGCCAAAGCTTGGTGAAACCACAGTCCCAACCGCGTCCCCCTGCCAGGCCTCTCCCAGCTCCCCCTTCCAGGGAATTTTTTTGCTTTTATATCAAGAGTAATCTTTGGACTGGTACTTCCCACTTATTTCCCTTGCTGTGCTACTGAAGCAGCAACATCCAGGGATAAAACCCCAATTCCCTCTCTCCCTCCTCCTCATCTCCCGCAGAAATTCGTGTTCCTGAGCCACAGCAGGCCCAGGACACGGCTCCTGGAGCAGGAGGAGATGTTTGGTAACACCCCTACAAGCCTTTGCTTACATCTCCCTCCTTGTTTTCCTCATCTAATTAGTGGTGCAGAGAATGAAACCTCAGCCTTCAAGGCCAGGAGCCCCCCAGGAGAGCAATCCAGCTCTAATACTGTTTAAATATGAAACAGCTCCTGTCCCGGCTGGAGCTGGGGAGGCAGAAACCACAGAAATTGTAATTACTGGGGGTGATTAACAATCGCAAGTTATTGTCGGGGAGTGCAGAGCTGCTTTAGGAAATCCTCGGGGGGCAGAGAGAACAGCTCCGTGGTCGAAGGGGGGAAGTTGGTTCTGGAAAATGTTGTTGAGCAGAGCTGCCAGCACAGCTGTGCCCCAAGGGTGACAAAAGGGACAGCACCCAGCAGGGGACCCACGCGCCCGGGTTATCCCTGCCACTTCCCTCAGGAAGGGCCGAGGGGCTCCCAGCTCCAAAGGCTGCCTCGCTGTGCCCCAGGCTGGCTGCAGGGCTGGGCCACCCAACAAACACCTGCGGCACCTCCCGGGCCTGGCCTCGTGGCCCTTTGGGACTGGCTCCCACCCAACCTCGTTCGGGGCTCCCAGGCTGTGCCACGAGCAGCTCGTGCGGGGCAGCAGCTCCAGGGCACCCCGGCTCTGCCTGCACCTCCCTCACGCCTCCTCTTCCAGGCTGAACCCACGCCCAGACGGCTCTGGCAGGATGAAACCACCGCAGACCACCATCATCCCTCTCGTCCTTCCCTTCCTGAGCGGCGATTCCTTCCTGGGAAGGAACCTCAGGCCACGAAGGGGAAGTGCCCAGGGGTGAGCAAACCCCAGATTTCCCAGTGCCACGAGGGAGAGCTGTGTTGAACTAATAATTTCCTACTGCCCAGCATTCCAGAGCCTTCCACTGCCCCTGGACACTGAGCTGATACTACATCAAATTCCAAAATAATCTCATTCACATCAGACGTTTGAGGATTCAGACACAGAAGTGAGCAGCACAGTCCAACACCAGTAATCCAAAATCCATAAAACAAAGCTCATGACCATTTTAAGGACTCGGAACCCCTCGTTCCCAACATTCCCTGGAGTCAGGGCTGCCCAGCCCTTTTATGGCCATAATCCAGACAGGTTGGGAGCTGCTGGGTTCCACAAATCCCAGTCTCCAGGGGAACTGCCTGTTCCTTAAGATTTTCTCTCCATGCCAGCAATACAGAGCCACCTGAGTGAGCATGAAACCAACAAACAATCCTGCAAAGCGTCCACAGACCCCCAGGAAAACTTCTGGCTGCTTTATTCCCAGATTTCCCCTGTAAATCACAGCTAATCCTTGCAGATTTATTTCGATTACAGCCTCCTGAGGCTGAGGGTTGCTTACAGGGAGTATTTACAGACCAGCACAGCATATTCCCCTCCCAGGGACTGGGAAAAAAGCAAAGGAAAATCCCCAGCAAAGACTGGAGCATTGACAGGATTGATGGCCGGGGTCTGGATGGGATCCATGGCCCTGAAAATGCTGCGGATTTGGTCACATTCAAAAAAATGTAAAAAATAAAAAATAACAGCTTTGGATGCGTTTTCATAGCTGTGGTCAGAAGGGATTCGGAGGAGCCGGGAAAGAATCCATTTATATGCCACTCTCCTGCCTGGGAGCAGGCACAATCCCCCAGATTCCAGAGGATTTGCATCCTTTAGGTGACTCAGCCAGCAAATGCAATTTAATGCAGACAAGTGTAAAATGCTGAGTGCGGAGGGACAAAGCAAGGAGCGAGTGCAGCTTAATGGGAGCAGGGATGCAGCCTGGCGATGATGAGGATGGGGAGGAGGGTGATGAGGATGATGATGGCCACGAGGGGATTTATGGATTTATGGATCCGTGTGGAAAAGTCCCTGCAGTCATTGACACCCTCCTTGTCAGCACAGAGCAGGAACCGAGCACTGTTACTGCAGGTCTCCTCCAAAAACAGGACAGTGGGACACAGGATCCCAGTGGGACACAGGATCCCAGATCACAGTGGGACACAGGATCCCAGATCCCAGTATCCTACAGGTCTGCGGGAGGTTTTCTCCGTAATTCCTGTCCCCTAAACACGACTGTTCACCCTGCAGGAAAGGTTTTGGGGTGACCTCATTGTGGCTTCCAGGGCCTGAAGGGGCTCCAGGAGAGCTGGAGAGGGACTGGGGACAAGGCCTGGAGGGACAGGACACAGGGAATGGCTTCCCACTGCCAGAGGGCAGGGATGGGTGGGATCTTGGGAAGGAATTGTTCCCTGGGAGGTGGGGAGGGGCTGGGCTGGAATTCCCAGAGCAGCTGGGGCTGCCCCTGGATCCCTGGCAGTGTCCCAGGCCAGGCTGGACACTGGGGCTGGGAGCAGCCTGGGACAGTGGGAGGTGTCCCTGCCCATGGATGGGATTTAAGGTCCTTTCCAGCCCAAACCATCCCACGATTTCCATGATTCTGTGATTACCATCATGGGATATTTATCCACACGCTCACTACAGTCCATTTTTACACCCCTTTCAGACAAACAACTCCATTACCACCAAATCCCCTCCATTTCAAGCTCTCCTTTTGTTCAGAACCCTCCAGCACAGGTCTGGAGTGTTTTCTGATTGGGGCCGGGTCTGGCTGTTCCTCTGCAGTTAAAGCCAAGTGGCTTCCATGATTTTGTGTTCTCTGAAGGAGCAGGATGAAATCAAATCAGAGACTGCAGCCTGAACACTGAAACACTCCCTGCCAATCACCGCGAGAGCTGCTCCAGCCTCTTTTCTCTCTCCAAAGAGCCCTTGTAGAGCGTCCATATAAAAATCAGATCTGGAAAGGGAACAATACCTGGAAAAGGTTCAGGGAGATGAAGGCAGAGACTGAAGAACTCTAGTGCAGAGCTGATGTTGAGAAAAATGTGGATAAGGGGGGAAAAATCGAGTTCAATGCAAGTTTTCTGGGATTTGTTAAGTCACAGCATCCAGAGGATGAATTTCTACACAAGCTCACCCTCAGAACAATTCCGCCAGATGTTTCAGAGCATTCCCAAATTAAAAGGGCAGCCAGGTGCTAACAGGAGCTTTTTGGGCAGGTCACAGATGGGGAAGGAGGTGCAGGAATCACCTGGAGGGACAAGGAGCCCTTGGAGATTCCTCTGAGCAGGAATTTGTCTCATCTGCCCTTCAGCAATGGAAGCCCTTGTGGAAATCAGAGTTTCCAGCTGCCCCGTGCACCCCCAGAGCTGCCTGAGCAGCTGTGGGCTGGTCCTGAGCTGTCTGAAACTTCCAGGGATTTGTGCTCCAATGTCACCCCAGCAGCATCTCCAGCTGCATCTTGGGTTAATGATTTGTAGCAGGTTTTTATCTGCCAATAGATCCCTGCCACAGAAATTGAGAGTTTTATGGGCTTTAATTTTCATCCTGTTTTATGGAAGGGACAAAACAATAATGAAAAATTGGAAAAATGATTGAAAAAGAGAGCAGCTGCTCTGAAAAGGGAGCGGGGGGTTCAGGAGTAAAGGGGGAAAGTTGCTGTTGTGCTCAGAGCCTGCAGGAGAATCAGGGCTGTCTGATCTCTAATTTCTTCTCTAATTTGGCTCAGCCTGATGCAAACAAGGGTAAAAATAACACCCTAAGTGATGTTTCCCATGATTTCCCTCCAGAAATGTTCTGAGGGGTGGGAATCAGTCCCTGTGTCCTCCTGTGAGGCTGAGCCTGCTGGAACACATTTCCTCTGGCACCTACAGCCTTCCCAAAACCTGGCTTTGGATGGGCCAGGGAAGTCATGGGTCTCCGAAATGCCCATTTTAAGGAGTCGTCTGGGAAGAGAGGGCAGGAAAGGCTGAGAGGATTGGAATTGTTCAGCCTGGAAAAGAGAAGCTCCAGGGTCACTTGACTGTGGCCTGAAGGAGCCTAAAGAAAGGTGGAGAGGGGCTGGGGACAAGGCCTGGAGGGACAGGACACAGGGAATGGCTTCCACTGCCAGAGGGCAGGGATGGATGGGATTTTGGGAAGGAATTGTTCCCTGGGAGGGTGGGGAGGGGCTGGGCTGGAATTCCCAGAGCAGCTGGGGCTGCCCCTGGATCCCTGGCAGTGTCCCAGGCCAGGCTGGACACTGGGGCTGGGAGCAGCCTGGGACAGTGGGAGGTGTTCCTGCCATGGCAGGGGTGGGATGGGATTTAAGATCCCTCCCAACACAAACCATTCCATAATTCTGGGATTTCTGACTCTGACATGACAATTCACCCCAGCAAAACCCAGGATGAGAGTGAGGGCTCTCGCTGCTCCCAGCTCACTGCATCCCAATTTCCTTGAGGAGATGTTTCCTGCTGGGGGCCAGGCAGGCGGTGCAGGGGCAGTCCAGATCCATTTCCCTGCTCAGCGGGAATTCTCCCCGCTGCAGCCACCTCAGCCCCGTTTCTGAGGTGACCCCACTCCCATGGCCTGCCCCCATCCCGAGGCCAGATGTCACATCACAGCTCCTTTCCTGCCAGGGACAGCCAGGCCTGGAGTCCTCGGCGCTGAGCTGCAGTTCCCAGGAAGTGCTGACTGAGCAGGGGAACGTGCTCAGCAGCGGCCGCAGCGTGGGATGGAGGGCAGGCACAGCCCAGGCTGCACCAGCAGCGCTCTTGCTGTTGCTGATGGCAGCACGAGGCAATGATTTCCTCCATCTGTGAGTTTCCAGCCCAGCCAGCTCTCCATGCTGCTCTTCCCTCTGCTGCTCCCCATCACAGCCCTTAGTTTGCCTGTCACGCTGGCCATTTCCGAGGCAGGGAAATGGCTTTGCCTTCCGGCAGGCATTTTATTTATTCTTTCATTCGATTGGAGTTTTAAACGCATCGAACACGAGAACTTCTGAAACTTCATGGGGCTTGACTGCTCACAGCTCTCATTAAACATTTAATGTGTGGAAGGGCGGGGGGAAGACGAAGAAAACGACACCAAACCCTGGATGGAGAATAAAACAGGAGGAGAAGAGCTCAAGGCAAACCCTGTTCAGGGGCAGATTCCATCCCCTGCTCAAGGATGAAGGAATGGTTGCTCTTCCATATTCAGGTGTTCCTGGCAGCTCCAGCTCTTCTCAGGGCTCATTTAAATCGCTGCCCCGCACGAAGGCACCTGAGGTGATCTGAAAGCAAGGGAAAAACAGGAGTCACCCCTCAAGGAGCCTCTGCCTTCCCCTGGAATTCCAGTGCCTGTCTGTGCCCGGGGCAGGGGGGTCACATCTCTGTTTGCTCCATGCAGAGCAGGAGGGGCTGTGCGGGGTGAGGGCACAGCAGGGAGGGCAGGAAACGGGGACAGAGCAGCTGGTGCCGGTGGGAATGGGGGCCTGGGACAGGGACACCCGAGGGTGCAAAGGGACAGGGACCCCTGAGGGTGCAGAGGGACAGGGACACCCGAGAGTCCCTTCTCAGGAATCTCTGTGCCTCAGGAGAGGCAGGAGGGGATTTTTCCTGGAGCTGCTGTGCACAGAGCTTGCAGGGAGTGCACAAACACACAGGTTCCCTAAATATCCTGAATCACCCTGGGGTGTCCCCAGGAGTTCAGCTGGGCCTGGCAGTGCTGGTGAGATCCTGCTGACATCCCTGGGCACTGTGGGCCCACGAGAGTTCTGAAATCAGTGAAAGCAGAGCATGGAGCAGCAGGAACACCCCACCCTCCATCCCTGCACAGCTGGAAGGTTAACGGATCCCTGGAGCCAGAGGCTTCTCTGGGAAGAGGTGGAGGCTGCTGGATCCGACCAGAGCAGTGCAGTGTGGAAGGAGCTGATCTCTCCATGGCTCTGCGTAGTTTTAATTGACTCTTCTTCATTAAAGGAAGCCATGGGTACCAAATGAGGAGGAAAATTTCAGTTCAGGACCAATCTCCTGGCTCCATCCAGAGTCTGAAGTCCCTGAGGATGGCTCTGTGGCCGTCCCTGTGCTCTGCAGGCTGCTGGGCTCATGCCGGTGTTAATCCCTGGGAATCTCAGGATGTGGGAAGCTGCTCCAGGGCTCTCACACAGCACAGCAGATCGGGCTTTTACTCCCCCATCCCATCCAGGCCCTTTTCACTCATCCCACAGCAGGATCTGCCCCCTGGCTCCAGCCCCATTGAGGATGCTGGGAACTCCATGATAGTGTTTGAAGCCCCTCGGGAATTTTACTGATTCCTGATTGGCCGGAAGGGTAAAGAATTTGAGAATTCCCAATGGGATTTACTGGAGCTGTGGCAAAGACCAAGCCAGGCCGTGCTGAAGGGCCCTATCCCTCAGACTGTGGCTGTTTGATTCCTGCTGGGGCCCGGAGCTCAGCACCCAAGGGCTCTGGAGCAGCTCTAAGGCCCAGCTTTCCTGCCAGCACATGGACCCAGCTTCCTGCACACTCCAAACCTCCTGGAGTAACTGTCACGATGTGTCCATTGCTCCAGCACAGCCCTTGGACACCACAGGGAATCCTGGAATGGTTTGGGTTGGAAGGGAACTTAAATCCCATCCACTGTCCCAGGCTGCTCCCAGCCCCGTCCAGCCTGGCCTGGGACACTGCCAGGGATCCAGGGGCAACCCCAGCTGCTCTGGGAATTCCAGCCCAGCTCCTCCCCACCCTCACAGGGAACAATTCCTTCCCAGGATCCCATCCATCCCTGCCCTCTGGCAGTGGGAAGCCATTCCCTGTGTCCTGTCCCTCCAGGTCCTGGCTCAGCTCCAGCCATCCCAGTCCCCTCACAAGACCCAGAAGTTTTGTCACATTTAAATCCTTTACTTTGGACCGCCCGTGGTTTCCACCCTCATTTGTTTATCGAGGCTGAGCTTCCTGGATTTGATGTGGATCCTTATTTTCTGCCAGAGAATGAACTTACCAGGAACTCTTCAGAGTAACCTTCCTTGTTTCACTCGCTGGAGTTACACCTGAATCTCCTGGGATTCGTTCTCCTGGGATTCGTTCCCCTGGAATCAGCTGCCACGCAGCCCTGGGTGTCACCCAGCCAGGAAATTGGGATATCAGCGAGCCTGGAGCTCTCCATGTGCTGGGAAGAGCTTTAATGCATTCCAGGGAGGCTGCACCCCTTGTGGAATTCCAATGTGCAGTGAATAAACCATTCACTGCCATTGCGTCACCGGGGCTGCAATCTCCAGAAACCTGAACTGCCTGGGCACGGATATCACATTCAGCAGGAGCAGGACAGCAAACTGTTCCCTAAAGCTCAGCTCATGATGGGGCTTCAAGNTGGAGCTGGACACTTGTCCCTTCAACAGCCTCAGGCTGGTGATGTCACAGAGTCACGGGACCGTGGAATGGTTTGGAAGGGGTTGGAAGGCTCACCTCGTGCCACCCCCTGCCCTGGGAGTGGAGGAGGGTGAGGGAGTTGAGCAGAGCCAGAAGGGCCCCCCTGAGCCCCCTTTTCTCCAGGCTGAGCCCCTTTCCCAGCTCCCTCAGCCGCTCCTGGGGCTCCAGCCCCTTCCCCAGCTCCGTTCCCTGCCCTGGACTCGCTCCAGCCCCTCCGTGTCCTTCCTGTGAGCTGGACACAGCCCCAGCACCACCCAGCACTTGTGGAGCCGCTCCTGAGCCGTTCCTTGGCGTCCCGACGGCCACGAGCAGCTGATCTCCGTCCTCACCGACCCCTCAGTTAATCCAGTGTCACCTGCTGGGCCACCCCGCTGTCCCTGGGCCACCCCAGCCCTGCTGCCCCAGCCAGGGCCGGCTGCACTCACTCGGGTCTGGGACATTGCCCCTCTTCTGAGCAGGTGGGACACGGATCCCATCCTGTCCCATCCCTGCAGCAGCCCCTGCCCTGCTCTCCCAAGCCCTGCTGGGGGTGGGCACAGGAAAAGCTCCGGCCTGGGGGGTGATTTCGCTCCTGTGGGACAGCAAAGACTCCTGCAACATGTGTTTTTATGGAGCTGTCCTACCTCGGGAAGGAACTCGGTCATCGAGGTGGGAAGTGTGAAAATCTTCTCATTTTAGGGAGCTGCAACGTCAGACTCCGACGTGTCCCATCGTGTGACCGTGGCCAACGGTGGGGATTGATGTTCCATTTCTGGGAGCCACATGGTCTGAAAGCTTCTGTTTTCACAGAGAAATAAATAAACCCCAACCAGTTTTCTGGATCTTTGGGAAAAGAAACTGGAAGGCTGACTTGGAAGCATCCAGACAAAAAGGAAGAAATGCAAATACTTGTTTGTGTTCCCTGATTTTTAGTCTCATCTTAATTTTTTCAGCAAGGCCTGGTTCATGAATTTTAACTGCTTGTGACTAAAATATCTGCTCTGTGCCATTCTAGGGGCTCAAGAAAGCCTCGCAGCGAGCACCAAAAAATGAAATTTTTCCTTTAAAACAGCCTCATATTGCCAGAGGGATAAAACCCTGTCAGTGATATATTTATATATATATCTAAATAAGCAGCTGGTCAGCTGTACTTAAAATATTCAAAGTAATTCTCCACTTAGCACTTCTATCTTGAAGTTATAAAGCAAGGTTGGCTGGCTGCTGACATTATTGAATTTCAAATAAAGAGACTCTGGAAGGCTGCTGGGGTTTTTTCCTGCATTCTCTTAAAAATGCCTTAACAAATTAGACCAAGTTGTCTTCAGGCTCTCAGCTCAACCCAGCAGAGACAAATCTGAGCAGCTCCTGCTGATGGGGTTACAAATAACACGGAGATTCCTTGTTCCAGCTCAAACTTTGCACTCAGCAAGGCAGCTTAAAGGAAACCAACATCAGACCCATGAATACTTGATTTTTAAAATAAGTAAAGATACTAAAAGAGGAGAGAGAAATTAATAAATGAGTGGTATTTGTGATGAAATTGATGGATATCAAATTTTTCCCCCTGAGGAAGGAAAGACACTCACGTTGGTCATGTCATGGAGCCAGAGAATCGTGGAATAATTTGTGTTGGAAGGGATTGGAAAACTCATCTCATGCCCCCCCTGCCATGGCAGGGACACCTTCCACCATCCCAGGCTGCTCCCAGCCCCGTCCAGCCTGGCCTTGGGTACTGCCAGGGATCCAGGGGCAGCCACAGCTGCTCTGGGAATTCCAGCCCAGCCCCTCCCCGCCCTCCCAGGGAAGGATTTATCCCAAAATCCCACCCAACCCTGCCCTCCTTCAGCACAGCCCGCACGGGGTGGAGGCAGAGCCTCTCCCTGTGTCCCGCTGTCCCCATCCCTGCGGGACGATGCTGGGAGCAGGGCAGGCACAGATGGAGCTCCGTCCTGCCCGCGTCTCAGCTTCCAGCACCCTGGGTCGGTGCTGGGGGCGGAGGTTTCAGAACGCTCGTGTTGTGTCAATGTTGGTCACAAAGTTCTCCAGGCCTTTTATCCCTCTCCCTGTGAGGTCTGACTGCGGCTGATAACGGATTCCAGAGCCCAGCTCTGCACCCAGGGAGCACAAACAGCCTTTTATGAGTTTTACATTTCCTGGCCGTTAATTTCACGAGGCCGCGGGATGGAGTAAAGCACCAGGAGGCCTCGGGTTTTGTCAGGCTCGTCACAGCCATAAACTCCTCTAACAAGTCCATTGTGCATCTCTTACCTCATTTGCCTGCTCCTCTGGGGGTCCCTCCCTGCCTATTCCTTGTCCCCTAAAGGACGAGAGGATTGAGAATTCTCCTTTCCACTGAGGTGCTGGATCTCACCATCCTTGGCGTAAAAAACCTCTTATTTTCACTCTTCTTTTGGTTTAAACCCACCACCCCTTGCCCCTTCAACAGGCCCTGCTAAAATCTTCCTTGGAGCCCCTTCAGGCCCTGGAAGGGGCTCTGAGCTCTCCCTGGATCCTTCTCCTCTCCAGGGGAGCACCCCCAGCTCTCCCAGCCTGGCTCCAGAGGGGCTCCAGCCCTGGAGCAGCTCCGTGGGCTCCTCTGGGCTCTCCAGCAGCTCCAGGTCCTTTGGATGTTGTGGGCTCAGAACGGGGGCAGCTCTGCAGGGGGAGTCCCACCTGAATGGGGCAGAATCTCCATTACCCCTTTATTTAAACTTTGCAGATTCCAGCTGCAGGATCCTCGGGATAAACCTGCCGGACTCAGGGTAACAGATGGGGCCGACGCCAGGAGCCCCGAGGAGCTGCAGGAAGCAGATTGTGTCAGCAAAGTCCATTTGCTGGCTGGGGAACCCACACATCCAAACTGGCCATTCCTGCCCAGCTCTGTCCATTCCTTCCCTTTTGTTTTTGTTTCAATAAACGGCAGGGCTGGCTCCCGGCCGCTGCCTCCTGCCTTTTCCAGCCTGTTATCCCAGCAGCTCCTGGAAGAGGCTTCAGGACAAGCACCACGGACATTTTTGACTGATGCGCTCATCACCTGCTCAGTGAGGAGCAAATCTGGGCTGGGAGAGAGGAGAACCCCCATAAAGGAAAGTGGAACACATGGCTGGGGGGTTCAGCTTGTGCTTTAAAGTCTATTTATTTCTTCCAGATTGGAATGAATAATTCCAGATTAATGGCCCATGGCCCAGCCCTCACTGCCAGGTGATCCATGGAAAACTTCACTCCAGCTCAGCAGCTGGGCACGGATTAAAAGGGCTCACGCCACATTACAATAATATTTGATTACTAAAAGCAAATGAACTGCCCAGCTGAGGCTGAGAAATCTGCTGGGAGGAGACAGGAGTGGAGCTGGGCACAAACCTTCTCCTGGAATAATTCACACTGAGGAGAGAAGTGAAGATCAAATAAGGGAGAAGAGTCCTTGTGGGGGGCTGTGGATGGATGTGAGGGGGCCATGGCCCTGGCAGTGTCCAGCCCCCAGGCCAGGGCACTCGGTCACTGACCCCTCATGGCCATGGACACGTCACCTGGGCCAAAATATTTGGGCAGAAACCAATAAATGGCAGCAGGAACAGGGAAGAAACCGTGGCCTGTGCAGACACGGGGGGTGAGGGATGCCCCTAAGGGGACAAACAGGGGACAAACAGGGGACAAACAGGGGAGCTGCTGCTCCTCGTGGCACTCCCAGCATGAAGTGGGGAACAGGGAATCAGCCTCTCCCCGGGATTCCTGCCCTGGCCAATTCCAGGGGCAGCGGCTCCCAAAGCCACGAGTCTCAGGCAGATCTTTGTGTTGGGGACAGATCTTTGTGCTGGGACAGATCTTTGCGTTAGGGACAGATCTTTGTGCTGGGGACAGATCTTTGTGCTGGGACAGATCTTTGCGTTGGGGACAGATCTTTGTGTTAGGGACAGATCTTTGCGTTAGGGACAGATCTTTGTGTTGGGGACAGATCTTTGCGTTAGGGACAGATCTTTGTGTTGGGGACAGATCTTTGCGTTAGGGACAGATCTTAGTGTTGGGGACAGATCTTTGTGTTGGGGACAGATCTTTGTGTTGGGGACAGACATCCCCGGAGCTCCACTGAGACCACTGAACACTCCCTTGAGGATCACATTCCTGCCTCCCGTCCCTTTGAGGGGAGAAGCGCTCCCAGCGTTTTCCACTGACATTTTCCAGAGCTGTCCCCGGGGAGAGCCAGGGGTGGAACGTTTCCAGTTCATCAGCCACGGCCGGGGACAGGAATGGCAGGAGGGTGGCCCGAGGCCACCATCTGTGCCTGCACTGGGGTCTGCAGCACCCCAGGGAGCCCCGGGGCTGCTCCAGCTCGGCAGCGACAGCTTGGGATGCGAAGGGACAGCCTGGCGTGTGAGGAGACAGCCTGGCGTGTGAGGGGACAGCTTGGGATGGGAGGGGATATCTTGGCCTCCCTCCGCCGGGGCTGGGTAGCCCCGGGGCTCTCCGGGGTCCGGCCGAACTCCTCAGGGCAGGAATGGGGTGTGTGCCACGGGCACCCCAAGGGATGGACCTGGCTGCACCTGCAGCTTCGGGCGTGACGGCTCGGAGCTGGAGGGAAGGGCTTTTCCAGGTGTGCCGGCGTCCCGAGGGAGTTTGATCCCGCAGGATCCATCAGGGCTGGATTTAAAAGCACCCCGCTGATTCCTGTGTTGGGACTGAGGGATAACAACGCTCCAGGTGAGAGCAGGGGGTCTGACCTCGCTCTTTTTTCAAATTCCTGGTGTTTTTCCTTGATTTCCTAAGCACAGGAGGTTCTGTGGTGATTCTGGGTCCGCAGGTCACTGTCCCCGAGGCTGGCAGGGGACGGGGGGCTCAGAGACTGCCTGGTTCCTACAGCCCCTGGAACAGAGGGGAGAAGGAAGAGGGAGAGATCCTGTGGGTATCTTATTTCCTTCCTTTTCCTTAAATAAATAGTTTCCCCCAATTAGCACACTGCCTCAGATGCCAAAATATCCCCAAACTTTGGCAAGGGGACAGAAACTCAGGGAACAAAATCAATTTCTTCAGCAGTGACACATTTCCTGAGCTATGCCAAGCTGCGCTGCTCCGTTTTTCTATCGCTGATCTTAATTACAAACACAAAAGTCAACCCCTGATGTGAACGACAGCAGGAAACTGTGAAAACCCTCAAATCACAACAAAAATAATCAGCTCTGTTGCAAAAATATTTCAGAGATTTGTTTTTTAAAGGAAAACCTTCAGTTACAGGCTGATTATTAATTTTTTTTCCATATAGAAATTAAATCCATGCAGGTCCTGGGAGGTGTCAGGGTGGGATGGGAGATGTCCAAAGGTCCATCCTGAGAGTTTTTGCAAGTCCTGTCCTTGCCCTGATTTCTCTGCCAGCCAGAGCCCCTCGAGCACAGCTCTGCTGGGGGGTCTCTTGGCGTTGCCCTTCCAGCCTGGAATGGGGCAGGCTGTGCCTGCAGGGCGCTGCCCTCCGCTTCCCGCGATCCAGAGGGGCAGAAGTGTCCTTGGAAAGGCCCAGACAGTGCCTCTGACCGCGGGACGTGAGGGAGGGCAGCAGGAGGAGCAATCCTGGCTCTTCCTCCCTCTTGTGCCACAGCCCCCCGAGCTGCGGGGCTGCCCGAGGTGGGGAAGGATCCCGGTCTGCCGAGGAGGAACGGGATCCCCAGCAGGATCAGCTGCTCCCGGTGTCCCAGGGGGAGCGAGTCCTGCTCTCCAGGGTCCCTCCCACCCTCGGGTACCAGCCTTGCTCCTGCCCTCCTCAGCATCATGGAATCGGGGATGTCCTGAGCTGGGGAGGATAAAGGATCGTGGATCCACTCCTGGCCCTGCCCAGACCCCCCAACAGCCCCACCCTGGGCATCCCTGGCAGCGCTGTCCCAACGCTCCTGGAGCTCTGGCAGCCTCGGGGCCGTGCCCATTCCCTGGGGAGCCTGGGCAGTGCCCAGCACCCTCTGGGGGAAGAACCTTGCCCTGATCTCCAGCCTGAGCCTGCCCTGGAGCTGGAGGCTGCTCTGGACATGAGAGCCCTCAGTCCCAGCTGCAGGGATGGACGTTCCTGGTGGGATCGGCCTTTCCAGCTCCCAGCACCCCGGCCCCGCTCCTCCCGAGGGATCCAGCATTTCCCTGGAAGGCTGTGAAGTCTCTTTACAGATGATTCCCCCAAAATCCGATGCCTGTGAAGCAACTTCAGTGCATCGGCTGCTTGGAGCTGGCTCAGCTGAAGGGAACTCACTTCCAGGGATAACTGAGGATGGCTCCCTGCCCAGTCCCAACAAAAGATGGATTTTGTAAAGCTGACTAAAACGATGCCATCCATTAGGAGAACTACAAAGCAGAACATTTTAAAGTTAATTGGTTTTGCAATTAAAAGATATCCAGAACATGTGATGCAATTAATTTTACATAAACATGGTCAGGAATTAAAGGCAGAAGCACTTGGTAACTTCTTCAGATGGAGCATCTGTTTGTTCCCAGCAGCAGCAGCAGCTCCTCTGCACTCCGAACGGGAGGCAGGGAATCGCTCCCGCTCGCTGCAGCTGGATTCTCTCCGGGTTTTTCCAAAGCCTGAGCTGGTTTGGGAAGGGTTCAGCTGGAAGCAGGAAGGGCCGGCTTGGGAAGGCAGCAGGAGATGGAGCAGGTCTGGGCACTGGGAAGGAGGAACCAGCAGGGTTGGAGGTCAGTCCAGCAGGGTCGGAGGTCAGTCCAGCACAGTTTGTGGTCAGTCCAGCGGGGTTTGGTGGTCAGTCCAGCAGGGTTTGTGGTCAGTCCAGCGGGGTTTGTGGTCAGTCCAGCACAGTTTGTGGTCAGTCCAGCGAGGTTTGTGGTCAGTCCAGCAGGGCTGGTGGTCAGCCCAGCAGGATTTGTGGTCAGCCCAGTGGGGTTTGGGTTAGGGTTAGAGGGAAGGGGCTGATGCTGCAAGAGAGGGAATTGCAGGAGCTGGAGAAACTGCAGCACCCAGAGCTGCTCTGCTCAGGCTTCCAACAGGGATTTCCAGGGGCAGTTCCTGAAAATATTCCAGCCACGGGATCATCTGGGTTGGAAAAGACCTTTGAGATCCCCAAGTCGACCATCAAACAGCAGCAGCACTGTGTTCTCCACTAAACCCAGCCCAGGAGTGCCACATCCACACATTTTTGGAACATTTCCAGGGATGGAGACTCCACCACTGCCCTGGGCAGCCTTTTCCAGGGCTGAACAGCTCCTTCCATGAAGAAATTTTCCCTAATATCCAATCTTAATGAAGACCAGGAGCAAAGAGATGGGCAGAGAAATGAAACCCAAGCGTTTCACTCCCAGAGTCTGGAACGGAGGCTCAGTTCCCCCAGGCTCGGGGCAGATCCCAGTGTGCTCCTTCCTGGGGCTGCTGGATTCATCCCGAGGCTCTCCCACCTCCCAGTGTCCCAGCCCGGAGCTGTTGGATCTCCCTGCCAGAACCCTCCCACAGTGTGGACAAACCCCGAGCTGCGTTGTTGTCCCTCAGATCACTGAGGGATCCTTTGTGATCTTTGTCTCCTTTGCCCGGACAGCTCAGCCCATTCCAGGCCGCATTCCCAGTGGGTTTTCCATCCTCTCGGATGCGGCACCTCGGACCTGAGCGGTCTGAGGCATGCTCAGGAGCAGGAGGAGAAGAAAGGCAGGACCTGCTGTGGAGGAGATTGTTAAATTGTTAAATAAATCCCCCCCGAGCTGCCAGTGAGAGCTGGATTTTACCAGCAGCCACTGGGGCTCCCACTGTGCCTCCCAGGGTTGTCAGGCTGGAGCACAAGGATCGGGAATGCACAAGGATCGGGAATGCACAAGGATTGGGAATGCACAAGGATTGGGAATGCACAAAGATCGGAAATGCACAAAGATCAGGGGTGCACAAAGATCGGGAATGCACAAAGATCGGGAATGGACAAAGATCGGGAATGGACAAAGATTGGGAATGCACAAAGATCGGGAATGGACAAAGATTGGGAATGGACAAAGATCAGGGGTGCACAAAGATTGGGAATGCACAAAGATCAGGGGTGCAAAAAGATCAGGGATGCACAAAGATCGGGAATGCATAAAGATCGGGAATGCGCAAAAATCAGGGGTGCACAAAGATTGGGAATGCTGCAGTCCCAGGGACTCTGGAGCTTTGCAACATAACAAAGAGTTTAAAAAGTATTAAAATAATCAGGCCCAGCAGCACCTGCCAGCTGTGGTCTCTGAAAGCTCTCTCAGTTATTGATCCAGGCTCTGTTCATCTCTCAGACCTCGTGGGCCATTTTAATTTCTTTTTCTTTTTTTTTTTTTCCTTTCCCTTCAATGAAATGGAAGAAAATACTAATTTTTTTCTCTTTCATTCTGCATTCAGTGAGGTGTCGAGGAAATCTTCACAGAGACGTAAAAATCCAGCCATGCAGGAGGAGCAGGAGAGCAGGGAGGGAGATGGAACCCCAGGGTCGGGATGGGGTTGAAACCCCTCTCTGCTCCCTCTGGATGTGCCGGGGCCGGGACCAGAGCCACAGGCTCCTTCCCCTCTGTCCAGGAAGAGTCTGAGCACCCCGGCCCCACCCCGGGTGCCACAGCCCTGCTGCTGCTGAGGGAATCACGCAGTGGGGTGGGCTGGAAGGGACGTTAAATCCCATGGCCATGAAATGCCACTGTCTCAGTTTGCCCCAAGCCCTGCCCAACCTGGCCTCGAACAATTCATTTTTTTAATAACAAAAAAATGTATTCTTTCACCTGAATCTTTAAAGTTTTATCATTTAGGGCAAGATCACAAAGTTACTCAGTATTGTTGTTTTTTTTTTTAAACTGAAAAAAGAATCTCTTTTCAGAGGAAATCTGGTTTTATTTTTTTTTTTTAACAGAGAAAAATCACATTTTTCACTGGTTCGGGTAGAAGTTATTGCTTTGCTGCAGTGCCAGTGCCTTGATTCAGCTCCCAGTGACAGCAGCTCCTCAATTGGATCCCGAAACTCCTGGTTCGAAATGAAAGCTCCAGATGCTTTCCTCAGAGTGAAAAATAAATTCTCCAAGTTAAAAAACAACACCACCCCCATCCAGGGCACCCATTGGAAAAGATTTCATGACAGATTTGCTGGAAACTTCTTTCCTTGCAGAACAAGAGGTGTCTGAGGGAGACAACTTTAATTCTGCTCAGCCCAAGAGCCAACTGCAGCCATGTGGGGCCAGTGGAAATGAGAATATGAAAGATTTATGCACTCAGAAAGTGCTGCACGAGGAGAAAATGAACTTTTGGGAGGGTGGCAAAACTCCTTAAATGCACCTGACTGAAAATGAAGCTGCTAATGAAGAGTTCTTGCCTGTGGCCGTGTTATAGCTCCGAGCAGTTTTCCCTTTTTCCTTCTCCCCCTCCTCCTTCCCCTCTTTCCCTCTCCCTGCTCTTGCTTTTATTTAAGAGACTTCCCTCGAATGAACACAAAGCTGTCAGTTTTCGCTCTGAATTCACAGCACAGAAAAGAATTAATTCTTCAGTCATTGTCTCTTGGACTCAGTCTCTAATTTCCCTTCCACGACGATGGTGCCTGATGAAACTTCCTTTTCTCTGCTCCGGGGGAAGAGGGAATCCTTGACGGGTGAATCCTGGATTCTTTCAAAGCCTTTTGGGCTTCTGCGGGGGGTTCCAGTGGGTGGGGAGAGCTTGGGTCCCCAAATTCGATGGGATGGGATGGGACGGGATGGGATGGGATGGGATGGGATGGGATGGGATGGGATGCGATGGGATG
>VZTG01001157.1:22485-43495 GCA_013397845.1 Melanocharis versteri
GATGGGATGGGATGGGATGGGATGGGATGGGATGGGATGGGATGGGATGGGATGGGATGGGATGGGATGTCTTTCCCCCCAGCTCCACGTGGGCAGGGCTCCCTGGCTGGGGCCTGGAAGCTTCAGCTCCTGCAGGGAAACGATTCCGAGAGAGTTTTCTCTTTTCATCTTCCTAAAAGAGAGAGAAGAGCACCTGGGCAGAGCCCAGCCTGCTCCAGGACTGGCCTGGCTCAACACTTCCCAGAAGAGGATTAAAAAAATCCTGGAAAAAATAGGTCTAATTCCAAACCCTAAAGATTTCAACATAAAAATCCAACCCAAAAATCCTAAATCTGGCTGAGAGAACAACCCACTCCTTGCTTAGCCAGGCAACACTGTTCCTGATTGGAATTAAATATGGAATTTAATTAGAATTAAATACAGAATTGAATATATGTAATTAATATCTGAAATTTCACTGCTGTCTCCTTGCTTTTGAAAGCAGCTTTCTTTGGGTTTGGACTCCTCCCTGCTTTTCCACCTCAACTATTCCAGGCAGAGGGAAGCAACCCCCTTGGCAGTGTCTGACCCCGCAGTTCAGCTCAGTTCTGGTTTCTGGCCCCCTGAGCCCCCCTAAATAACCAGGAAAGCTGGCAAACCCTAAAGCTGGCAAACCCTAAAGCTGGCAAACCCCAGAGCTGGGGGCTCAGCCCTGGCAGTCAGGGATTTCCTGCAGCCGAGGCAGGGCCGGGAGCACTTTGTGCACGGTGAGTTCTCTTCCCACTGAATCAGCCCCTTGGATTAATTAACTATGAATTGATTGTCCAGGACATTAATTGAGATTTAAAACACATCCATTGAGGTGCCCGTGTAATTAACTCCGAATAACAGAGGCAATAAACCTGGAATGAATCCAGGAACCGTGTGGGGGAGTTGGAGCTTTCCCCCACCCCTGCACAATCCCAGATCAGTTAACACCGCCTGAGATGATCAATTAACGCCCCCGAGATGATCAATTAACACCCCGGGATGATCACCCCGGGTTCCAGGAGCTGCTCTGTCCCTGCCTGCGCCCTGCCCCTCGCTGCCATCACACATCCCCCAGCTCTCTGCGGCTCCTGCTCCCTACTGCCGCTCCTTTGATCTCCGTAATTTGGGAATCTTCAGCTCTTTCATCACAGGGAGCACCAGGCTGGGAACAGGCACAGTTTGATTATCACACCCAGGCCTGGCCTTCAAACAGATCAATTCTGTTTCTCAGCCTGTCTGGAGACAATAAATGAGTTTTAATAAATAAACCTGAGGTTTTGCTGTTTGCCAGGTGGCCCTACTGGGCAGGGCTGGGGAAGAGAAGCTCCTGGCACACAGAGCACTCTGAGGCTGCTTTTTGATGAAAAGGCCACTTTTATTTTTTTTTTAATCAATATCTAACATGAAAGTCCCCCTTTGAAATCAAATTGTACATGTGGCCCTTCGGGGCTAATTATCAGCTGCTCATCTGGATGTTATCTTTTGGAGAGGCTGAGCAAGGAGAAAATGCTAAGTCAAAGCAGTGGATTAAAAATATCCACATCATTTATCGGCCAGAGAGACGAGGGTTTGAAGTCTGGTTAATGAACACAAACCCTCCTGCCTCACTGCTAAGGACCACTGCTTTCAGCAGAGTCAGGTGCACTTATTGCTGATCAGAAAAATGGGTTTCCCAGCCCAAAATAGTTCTAAGAATCTTCAAGGTGCTCCTACTTTGAAGGAGAAAAAAGCTAAAATCTTTCCATTTTTATGACTCCATCCTCCAGAATCACAGAATGGATGGAGAACATAGAGTGTTCCCTAAATACATAATTCCAACATTTGTTAATGGAAATGAATATTTCCAGCAGTCAGTTGTATTAAAATAAGGAATATAAAATATCCCCACTGTCAGCAGTGCACTCAAAGGCAGCACTTGGATTTCAGGTAAGTGACGGTGCCAGGGCTCTTTTATAAAAACACAGAATATTTCCTGGGGTTAATTAACTGTGATGGTGTTTGGCTGCTGCTGGAGAACCAGTGAAACGCTGCACACATGAAAAACACCAACAGGAAACTGGAGTTTGGAGAGCGATCTCAAACCAGGGATGTTTCATTTCTCATGTGGGGAGTTGTGGGACTCCGGAAGATCCCTCCATGGGGAGAGGCTGCAGCCGGAGTTTGGTGCTGCGCGTGGTGCCCAGACCCTGAAATCCTCATCCCAGGGGATGGGACTGGGATCCTGCTCCTGGAGGGACTCTGGCTGGCCAGAATTCCATAGGTTTATCCATAGGAACAGACCTGTCAACAACCCTTCCTTACCTCGTGAGAAAGCTCCTCTTTAGCAGACAGAAGCCAACCCAAAGCAGCACAAACACAGGGATTTCCTCCCCGAGTCACAGATCACTTTTCTGACCTCTCCCAGGTGCCAGGTTGGTCTTTGAGCAGAAACAATTCCAAACCCAGCTCGTTCTCCCGACCCATCTCCCTGCTTTAACCCTTTCCTGCCTCCCTGCTCCATCCCTGGCTTGCTGGGGGCACTGCCTCCCGAAACTCCCGATCTACCGAGCTCAGCCATCCCTGTTTCACCAGGAGCCCAGCCCTGCCTGGCTGCTCAGTGTCCATCCCGGGCCGGGAGCACCAGGAACAGCTCTGCCGCACAAACTGGGCATTTCCAACGCCAGCAGCAAGACCTAAACTGGCTGAAACCTCTGGGCTCTTAAATCCTCAGTCTCCAGTTAAAATCAGTAAGGTTATTCTGGATTTTGGGTTTTTTTCNTTTGATCCCTGATTCCCCTGCAGGCAGGAGCTTTTCCTTAAGTAGGGGACACAAACCAGAGCAGATTCCCTTCAGGAACTGGAGCCACATTTCTGTGACACAGTTTGTGCTTTTCAACCTTTCTGCATCTTCCTGTAATGTTTCTCCCTTCCCAATGTTTTGTTTATTCTACTTAGCCCTAAAAAATGAAACTCCTTAAAAAACGAGGGCCGGGAAGTGGCGCTCTCAGCAGAACAGCCCAGTTTGGTGGGATTTGAAGCCAATCCGAGCGAGCCCTTTTGTTCTGCGGGAGCTGTTCCCGGATCTCTGGGTCTGGGGAGCTTTCCCAGTGGAAGTGCGGCAGCCACGTGAGGGAGAACTCATCCCAAAGCATTTGGGGCTGGAAGCTGAAGCGACTAGAGATGGAACTTTGGGGTTGGAACTTGAGATTTGTTGGGAACCCCCTGATTCCTCCAGAACAGCACAGAAGTCACTCATATTTTTTCCAAGAATTCCAAAAGGAATGAGAATCCTTCATTCCCTCTCTCCTGAGCCAGGGAAAAGGGGGAAATCAGTAAAATCTCTCTCCAGAAACGGTTTGAAGTTGGTGGCTCGGATTTGCAGATTTATTTCTCGCTCTCCTCGGCTGCGTTGAGATTTGCTGGATTTGCATATCAGGGGAGATTATTTTTCCTGCCTCAGCCTCGGAGGAGCGGGCAGGTGTGGAGCAATCAAACCCCATTGAGCTGGAAATGCTCAGGAAGCTGCTCTGGGCCGGCAGCTTCCTCCTCTTCCTTCCCAGCTATTTTTATTTCTCTACAAAACCCTGCCACTGCGTCGAGGACTCGCTCGTCCAACTCTGCAGCTGGGCAAGGGTGGCCTTTTGCTTTTCAGGGTGCTCTGACACCCTCAGAAATTACTTCAGCCCCTTGGCTTGGCTTTATTGCTCCTCTGGAGTGTGAGGCCAGGCCTAGGAGCCTTCAGGATCCATGGCAAGAGAGTTTTATAGAGGTTTTAAATAACTGGGAGCAATCTTTCCCTTCTCCTGGGAGGATCGACACCGACAGCAAACACTGCATGAAAATAGCGTTGGAAAGGCAAGCGGCAGATTGGCAGAGAAAAGGGAGTCACTCCTGCCTCCCCTTAAACTGTCCAACTTGGAATTAATCACTTCATAATTGGTTAAAAAGAAAGGCTCTGCAGCTTTTAAAAACCTCCCTTCCTGATTGTTGATTTCCCCAGGAGAAAAAGGCCAAATTAAGAGGCAGCAAGAGCAGGTCCCAATCCAAGGGAGCCCGGGGCTGCTCCAGCCTGAGGCCACAGGGAACAGCGGGAACAGCTCCTGGAGCCGGGCACGGGAGCCTCGTTAGAGGGTGATGGGTGGGGAAGGATCGAGCTCAGCTGGCTCTGTGCAGCACCGAGGTGCCCAGCCAGCAGCAGGGCTGAGCTCTGGCCACCCAGAGATGGAAACTGATGGGCAGAAGGAGGGAGAGCGGGGGGACATGGATGGACTCGGAGCCCAGAGCCCCGTTCCTGACTCCAGCGCTGCTGCCAGGAGAACTCGGGCAGCAGAGCTCGCCAGGCCTGGCTCGGGAGCTGCTGGAGCCTTCAAAAAAACCCCACAGGAGCTGGGGAGGTGCTGGTGAGCAGAAATGGTTCAGTGCGTGGAGAGTCCTACCAGAGACACAGAAAACTTCCCTTAAAGGCTCCGGGGGAAAGTCAGTTCCCTTAGGAAAATGAGGCAGCTCCTGCTGCAGGAGGAGGGAGGGGAGGAACATAACACACACCTGAGCTCAGGCTTGCAGACACCCCTCCGAGGGGACTGGGTTGTGCAGAATTCCCTGGGGTGTGCAGAATTCCCTGATCATGCAGAATTCCCTGGGATGTGCAGAGCTCCCGAGATCCCCCCATGGCAGAGGGAAGGAGCAGAGAGGAGGAGCAGCACAAGGCCCAGCAGGACCTCGTGCTGACCTGGCAGGATCCAGCAAAGCCTTTTCTTTAGGGGCATTTTGGTCCCAAGGACACCAAATCACCCCCAGTGACCCCCTGTGCCCTGTCCCTGGGAGGGACCTCGTGCACTGAAATTCCCATGAAAGCTCAAGGGAATTGGAGTTTTGTTGTTGGAATAAACCCCCTTTTTGCCTTATTCCAAAGCTCCCCGCGTTTGCAGCAGGTCATGAAACTGAATTTTGCTCTTTCCACCTGTTTAAATCCAGAGGACTGGATGGCACCATACCATGTGCCACTTTATCTTTCCAGTCTTCAGCACCTTTCCCTGCAGCTCTGGCAGCAGGGCATGGAATAAACCAGTCCCTCTCCAACCCTGACAGCAGCACTCCTCTCTGGATCAAGCTCATTCAGAGCTCCTCTCTGTGAGTGTTTCTGCCCTGAAAGCTCACCCTGAGCACTATCAGCTCTCTGTGGTAGTTAAAAGCCAAACATTAATGTCCCAGCCCGTCCGTTCATCATCCAGCTCTCCCCACAAAAACCAGAGCTAAACAATCCATTAATATCCATGGAATGTTTCTTTTCCCTTTGCCAGCGGTGGCTCTGGCTAAGTGACATCGTCCCCAAGGGGCTCAGCCCCAGGTTTTAGGGGTCCCAGCAGGATTCCACAGCACTTGGTGCTGCTCTGTTTCCTCCCAGCAGCCAGGTGCTTGCATGGGAGATGCTCTGGGAGCTGTTCCAGCTCTGGATAAGTGCTCCAGGAGGATTCCAGGAGCTCTGCTGAGGCTGTGGATGTTCTCTGTCCTCACTCCTGAGCCCTGCAGGGCTGTGAGGTGCGCTCCCAAACTGCTCTGGGAGATAACCCAGGCCCCATTCCTCCTCATTTCCCTTGCAAATTCATCCCCTCCGTGTCCCGAAGCTGTCAGGAGAAATAAAACCAGGCGCTGTTTGCCGCTTCCCATCGCTGGGATGATGGGGAGGCAGCAGCTCATTCTCCATAACGAGCTCATCAGTGTAAAACAGCAGCAGGGAGACGGCAAAACTCACAGAAATTGAGCTCATCTGCCAGGATTTTATATTTTTTTCGCTTGTGCCGCCTCAGCCCAGGGCTGCTGGTGGACGGTGCCAGACACGCAGGGCTGTACTCAGAGCTCACCCCGCTCTGGAAAGGCCTGGCAATGGCACAGGAGGAGGCTCTGATGGGCTCGTTCGTGCAGCTCCAGCACTGCCAGCTGTGGAACCGCCCTGGGCCCTTCATTTTGCTGGGATTGCTCAGGTGCTGGTGATGCCAAGATGATTTTTGCTTTTTCTTTTATACACCTTTTACACAGTTCTGTGTATCCACAAGTATTAGCACGCATACTTGTCATTCTTTAAGTCTGATAACTTAGCATAGTTCTAGTGTTCTGTAGGGCCAGGAGACCAAACACCCCAGAAACTGCATAGCCAGGAGACCAAACATTCTGCTATCCTGGGGGCCAAGGTCCCCTTCTAGAACATATTCTGTAAACTAGAGATTAGCCCACCCAAGCAGCAGGGGGGAGGATTCCATGGATGGGGAGAATATCACACCATCCACCCAAGCCCCCTTATTGGGCACCCTTGTTAGACATGCTAATGTGTAAGGTCTATAAATTGTATACGAGATTTACGGCGGGGGGGCATTGCGACACGCTCCACCTCGGCAAAGTGATGCATTGATGGGATCCTATTAAAGATACCGAGGTAGACAACCCCCTCTAACCCTGTAACCGTGCCTGGCTTTCATTTCCTAAGAGCAGGAAAAGGCATCACTGGGATTGAAGGAGTGCCTGCAGCTCCTGGAAACCCCGGGACAAACCCAGGGCCTCCCTGTGGCTCGGTGTGAACAAAAGGCTCCATTAAAGAGCTCTCTCGGCCCTCTAGCTCAGAAAACTCCACACTTTCCCCCTCAGTGGGAATGGAATCCTTTTTCAGCTCAGGGAACCCCGCACCTTTCCCCTCAGTGGGGACGGAACGGATTGGATTCAGGTGTCCCCGTCAGCTCCTGGCTGCCCGTGGGGATGGGGACAAAGCTGTGGCTTCTCCAGGGTCCCCAGCACCCCTGTGACTCCTGCCGGGATCGGGAGGACACGGCTGAGCTGGCCGGGGCAGGGAACAGGAATTGGGTTCCTTCAGGCTGAGGCTTTGCTGCTTTGGGGTCAGGAGTTCCAGGAGAGCTCTGCGCAGGAACAGGAGCAGCTCCAGGGGAGGAACAGCCCTGGCTGTGCCGGGCCTCCCCTGTCCCAGGGCTGGCTGCCAACAGGGCCCAGGCCTGGAGCCAGAGCTCAGCTTGAGCAGGCTGAGGAGCTCCAGAGCCTGCACGTCCCTCGCCATTCCTGCAGCTCAGGGACCCCCACGGACATTTCCCTCCCCATTCCTGCAGCTCAGGGATCCCCACGGACATTTCCCTCCCCATTCCTGCAGCTCAGGGATCCCCACAGACACTTCCCTCCCCATTCCTGCAGCTCAGGGATCCCCACGGACATTTCCCTCCTCATTCCTGCAGCTCAGGGATCCCCACGGACATTTCCCTCGCCGTTCCTGCAGCTCAGGGATTCCCACGGACATTTCCCTCCTCATTCCTGCAGCTCAGGGATCCCCACGGACACCCCAAGCCCTCCCAGACCCCCCCAAGCCCTCTCAGAGAACCCACAGCTCAAACCCCACCCACAGATCACACAGATATTTTAATTTTTTCCTCTGCCTCTCTTCCGCTTCGCACTTGTGAGGACAGAAACACGCCCAGGTCTGCCTGAAGCACTGGATTGATAAATCCTCTCCCCTCCTTTCCCCCACAATTTGCCCTTCACAGCCTTTAGACCCTTCCAGCACATAATAGACACCAAAATCACATTAAGCTGTGTGTGTAGGGTCTCCAGAGCACAAACCCAACCCTACAGAGCCCTCAGGGACCACGAGAAGCAGCAAGTTCGAGTCCCATCACGCTGTCACCGCTGACATTGGCTCTGGGCACGACAGAGACACCTCTGTCCTCCCCCCATCTCCCCTGGGGTCTGTCCCACAGGGATGAAGGTTCCATCCTCGGGAGCCCACCCTTCACAGCTCAGGCGTTTCACTCTGGCTGTATTTTATAAGACGGCCATAAAGGCAATAAAACAAGAGGTTAACACGGCCAAGTTCGTAAATGCAGCAGTCGGGGATTAGAACATTCCTGTTCGTCTCCTCTCTATTGAAATTTTAGGTCCAAAGGTTTTGGTTTGCCCTTGCACGGAGTCTCTGAGGCGGGAGGGCCCGGCTGGGGAGGGAATTGTTGTGTCTCAGCAATCGGTGCAGCTGTGAAAAGGTCTGGGACACGCTGGGCTGGCAGGGGCTTTCGAACAATTCCTAACTTCTGTATTACACAGCAGAGTCTGCTCCCAGCAGCCTGGAACGGCGCCTCCTGAACCCGTTCCAGCTGTTTGATAAGTCATTTCCTGCAGCTATCTTAGCAGTTATTAGATATTTTATTTTTATTAGTTAGTAGTTAGTAGTTATTAGTTTATTTTTTAGTTATTAGATAGTTCATTTTTATCAGTAATTAGTTAATTTTAATTAGTTATTAGCTATTTTATGAGTTATTTTCTGCAGTTCTCTCCACCAGCCTCAGCTGCCAGAGCAGAACACCTGAGTGATCCCATAACAGTGCAAAATTCCTGGCTGGGATTGCAAAACTTCCCTAAATTGAGAAACTGTTCCATCCTCCAGGTCCCAGCTCCACATCCGGGACCGTTCCTGGTGCCCAGCATGGAGAAGGCACCCAGATCCTGAGGAGGAGAAGCTTCTTGGTGCCGGGGAGGTCTCAGCTGTCCCTGGCGTCCCACGTGTTATCCACCACGAGAGATTCACCTCCTGCCTCCCCGCCACCCCCAGGACCCTTCAGAATTACAGCAGATTTAAGCTAAAAGGAAATGCCCACCAAAAGTTATCAAGATTATTTGAGAAAAGAAATAATTTATCCCGTTTTTCAGGCACGTTGGTGTCCCTTTGCCCTCTCTACCCATGCCCATTGTTTTTATTTTCCACAGCCACTGTAAATATTTTATCTGGAGCCCAGATTGGTTCTGTGCCATTTACTGCTGCCGTTCCCATCTCCAGGAGGACAAACCCTGCTGGGCTTTAATGCCACCTGCAGCCGGTGACGGATGGCTCTGTCCCCCGATCTGCTGGGTTTGGATGTTTTTATGGGGCTGCCTCCTCTGTTTTCTCTCCATTTACGGCCTCGCTACGGCGGGGAAGGAGCAGAGCGGGCATCGATCACCTGCCAAGGGCTGCCAAGGGCAGAGCTGCCCTGGCAGGAGGGACGAGCTCCCAGGGCAGGGGCAGGGGACGGCAGCTGCCCCCAGAAACCGCGTCCTGCTCGTGGCACTGCTGGCACTCGGGGTCACTCCCCGGGCTGTGACCGTCTCCCCGTGTCCAGATCTCTCCTGACAGCGCTGATTTAGCCAAGGAGAGGAGCAAAGCCTGGGTTAGAGATGCTGTTTTAACAAGTCCCGGGTTTAGGCCAGTTTAGGGCAGCTCTGTGCCGGAGTTCTGTCACCTCATTAAGACAATGACACCTTTACCTGCCGAGATCAGGGCAGCAGAGCCTGGCCGGGGTCACCCAGAGCAATCGGGCAGGGTTCAGGGGATCTCAGGCTGTGCAGGAGCCTGATCTGGGGCTGACCCGAACCGTTCTCCTGCCCAGGCCGTGGCAGCACCGTCCTGCCTGCAGGATTCAGGATTTTGCTGCAGTTTGTTGCTCGTTTGTGCTCCCTGAGTGTCACACACACAACACAGACTCCGTCACTGCCACACACCGAGCTTGGGAGTGACCTCGGCAGCTCTAGGACGGGCAGAGTTCCTGTCTGAGCTCCTTTATCCTACACAAGACCAGAGGGTTTAAAGTCCTGCAGGCTCCCCTTGCCCATCATACCCAGAGCGGGTTTTATGTGAAGAAATCAGCTACGAAATTTCACCTCACGAAGTCCTTCCCGTGCTCCAAACAAAGCCAGATGTGAATCTTGCTAAAAGGACATCCAGGTGAGGCACAACCTGAGGTGGTCCAGGACTTTAGGAGCAGGATGGGCTGGGAGTGGTGACCTCAGGAGTCAGCCCTGAAACAGCAGAGCACAAAGACTTTTGGTTGGAAGGTTAAACGTTCCTGGGAACGACTGATTTAGAATGAGTGAGGTGGCTGGGCAGACTGGTCAGTAATTTTAGAACTAAAATTGTGATTAAAACCCCTTTGCTGCCCAAAGCTGGGAAGCAGCTCCCTGATGGTGATTAATTCACACCACAGGGCTCAGGGGAGCGGCGGGGACTGAACTCCAGCTCAGTTCTTATCAAGTGAAATGTATCCAGCGTAATCTGATAGGTCCTGAAAGGTTAATGTAAGCTAAATCAATGCTGTCTCCATCCAGATAAGGTGTGGGGAATTGTCCTTGAGTGTGAGTGTGCGGGAGGCTGGGGATGAGGGTAATAAAGGGCTTTCATCTCCCGCTGATCCCTGCCAAGTCCATTGCGGTGCAGGAGGGGTTGATAAGGGCACTGATTTATCAGCCAGCAGACAGAACACCGAGTCTGCTGCTCCAACATTCCATCTCCCTGCTTTAGTACTCTCTTAATAAACATTTTAAACATCCGAACACTCCTCAGACAGCCAAAGGAGGGGAATACAAAAGGCTTAAGTGGCACCACCTGCCCTGGTTGAGTGTCCAGGTTCTGAGCACCAGGACTCCCTCAGGGATGGGGGAGGATCTGGAAACCTCAGCTGGTGAGGTGGTGTTAAAAACCGGTTCTTTTGGGATAAGAAGCTAAATGGAAGCAGGGTTTTGGTGTGAGTTTAAACTCCCAGCACCTGATTAAAGCCCAGGGATCAAGGAGACTTCCAAGCTCGCTCAAATCCATGGCACATAAAGGGCTGTTCAGCTTCCGCTCATGCCTTTAAAAATACCTCTTGAAATTAATGGCTAAACTTAAAGCCTTGGCTTAAACGCTCTTCTGGTGAGCTGAGAGGGGCTGAGAGCAGGAGAGCAGGGAGGAAGCTCCCAGTGTGCCCTGTTCCAGCAGGACCCAGCTCCTCTCAGCAGGACGTGTTCCTGGTGTCAGCACCACCTGGTTTAACCCAAGTACAGATAAATAATTGATGGCTCTAATTCACCCTGGCCGTGCACTGCCAGACAGCCTCTGGGATTTTCATGTCCTGCAACATGGAATATGTCAGGATTGGGCTGGAATCAGGCAGCAGGAAGGCTGGGGATCACACAGCTCAAATCCCAGAGCACCCAGCTCTGCCAGCCCCCAGGCACGGAGGATTTTCCTGCGCTGCCTTTTCCAGCCCTGCCCAGCTGCACTTCACTCCAGAGCCCCGTTCCAGCAGCTCGCAGACACCCTGATGCACCACGGTCTGGTGAGAAGCACCCGTACAAAACGTGCAGATTTGACAGGGTTTGTGGCTAATTCTGAGCCTCCCAAAGCCCAGCTCGTGCCGAACGCCAAACCAGCCCTTTGCCAGATTTGCCTCCATCCAGGCAGGTGGGGCTTGGAGCTGCACCCAGCACTGACTCAGAGCATTGTTGTTACAGCTGATTAATACCTGAGCACTCTGGAAAGAGATAAATTATGATTATGCACACACAGGCACTCTATCCACAGCCCGCAGACAGCAGATCCATTCTCCCCCAACGAGCTGCCAATTACTGGGTATTTCTACATTATGTTTACACAGCCTTTTATAATCAACACTCCAACCACTTTAGGTATTAAGTGCTTCAAACTATTGATTTGATTAATTCAGCGTCTTCAGAAAATCATCCTGCTCTGCTTTTCTTGCAGTTCTGATGTGCAGTGTCCCCCCTCCATCTGCTGGGATCTCCTCTTGTCTGAGCACAGGATCCAGGAGGATTCCCAGGCACCCCAGAGGAGCAGGGCTCAGCTCCTTCAAACTGGCTGCAGGAAAAGGCCCCTAAACCAAGGAGGGGGGGGATGAATGGGATCTTGGGAAGGAATTGTTCCCTGGGAGGGTGGGGAGGGGCTGGGCTGGAATTCCCAGAGCAGCTGTGGCTGCCCCTGGATCCCTGGCAGTGTCCCAGGCCAGGCTGGACGGGGCTGGGAGCAGCCTGGGACAGTGGGAGGTGTCCCTGGGGTGGAACAGGATGAGCTTTAATGTCCCTTCCCTCCCAAACCATTCCAGGATTCCGTGGCTGCCTCCACCTCTCCAGGCTGTGCTCACTTGAGCACTTTCCCAGCACACGATGAGTTTTTTGTTAAATCTACACGATTCCCTCTTGCAGTTCCATGAAACCAGGGGGATCCACAATTCCAAACGCTGACCTGGAGCCACCTGCAGATTTAACTGTTGGAATAATCTCCTGTTTCTGATGCCTTGTGGGGCAAAGAGGAGCCCTGGGATTTATCCAGGGGAGGTGGTGTGTTTTTGGTGCCTTTGGCTCTTCCCCCTGGCTCAGAAGCCCCAGGATTTTGCTGGCTTTAAATGCAAATTAACTCAATTATTTCCCATCTCATTCCAAGGCCGCATCTCCAGAAATGGGGGCATTTCTGCCTCCAGTTCCCACCGTGCCCAGCCCAGCAGCCCCAGGTGCTTCCCCTCACTCTCCTTATTTGATAAAACAATTAACACCAGTCTGCGTCTCCCAGCTCTGGCTGCCCCCCCTTCTCCAGGCACCCCAATTCCTGTCCCCTGCGCTCTCCCCAGCACTCCACAGCCCTGCAGTCTGGCTCGGGGGATGAGAGGCAGAAAGTCCCATCCCAGGTGCTCAGAGCGAGGGATGAAGGGCAGCCAGACCCCAGAACATTCTCTAGGAGAGAGCAGTAAATAACCGAGGCATGGTTCATGCGGGGTCATGGGTTTTTATCAGCACGGAGAGAGAGAGCAGAGGGACCAGGGGCACAGGGAGCCAGGGGACAGCTCCCAAAGCCTGCTGACACCCAGTGTCTGCTGAAAAATGGGGCAGGGGAGGAGCAGGAGAGCCCTGGGAGAGATGGATGGCACAGGTGCTGCTTTACTGCCCCAGCTCTGGGAGAGGGATGATGGAAAATAACCCCAGCAAACGGGAGCTCAGTCCTGAAGGAATAAATCAGTGGTGTGGAGAACTGCAGGGCAGTGGGAGAGGAGCCCCTGCTGGGGTCCTTCCCACCCTCAGCCCCTGGATTTGGGGTGGGAGCCCTGGGCAGGAGCAGGCCTGGACCTCTCAGTTCTGATGGGGAGCACACGAGGCTCTGCAGCCCCAGACTCTCCTGTCCTGGTTTCTGGCACCTCCCTCCCCATGCTGTGCCTCTGGTCCCACCCAGATATTCCGCCTGTACCCCAGGGTGTTTCCCAGCAGATTTTAAAGCATTGGTTATCAAAAAGCGGGGGGGGGGAAAGTGAAGAAGAAAAGAAAGTATGGAGAAATCAATGCTCCAGCCACCTAGATTAACAATTCCCCCCAGAAATGTTTAAGGAAAAGCAGCCAAAGGAACACTGAGCCCACCCCAGCCCTGGCAGCAGAAGGTCTGGGCTGGGGATGCTCCAAATCCCCATGGAAAAGGCCCATCCTGGTGCTCTGAGGAGGCTCTGCCTTAGCAGAGAGAGCACAGGGGGCTGGGCAGGTGAATCCCGGCAGGTCAAGGAGAGGTTTCAGCTCCGAGGCTTCCTGTGATAAGAGCTCAGAAATTGTTTTTATCCTTGAGCAGTTTTTGCTGTTGCACAGAGATAATTCAGCTCCCGGGCTCCTCAGGAAGAGCTGCTGAGATGCAGCTGAAAGCCCCCAAATCCAGGCTCCTCCAAAAGCACCGCCTGGAAAATCCAGGCTTAAATGGAGACAAAATCTTCTCCTGGGAAATCATGGTCCCAACTAAGCTGGAGCTTTGTGGGGGTTTCTCAGCTTTTACACCAAAAAAATACTGTAGGAAAAAAGGACAGGTTGGAAACGCTTTCCAGGGAATGTGCAAAAACCCAGGGCAACCGAATGTGGGAGCTGCATAGGGACACATTGTTCTCATATGGGTTTTGTAGTCAGACCATGAAAACCCACCAATGTATGGTGTTATATAGAATATATCTATAATATTCATCAAGAACTCTGGGGATAGGACAAGGAGTAATGGGTTCAAACAGGAAGAGGAGAATTTAGGGTGAGAAATATGGAAGGAATTGTTCCCTGGGAGGGGCTGGGATGGAATTCCCAGAGGAGCTGTAGCTGCCCCTGGATCCCTGGCAGTGTCCAAGGCCAGGCTGGAGCAGCCTGGAATGGTGGAAAATGTCCCTGCCCGTGGCAGGGGTGGCACTGGATCGCTTTAAGGTCCTCCCAACCCAAACCACTCTATAATTCTGTATTTTTTGCCCAGGAAATGGGAAAATCCAGGTGCAGAGCTGAAGGAATCTGGGCTCTGTGCTGGCAGGAGCTGCCTCTTCCCAAAGCAGCCCAGAGAACTTTGCAGAGCTCAGCTCCAGAGCTCTCCAATGCCATCATCCGTGAATGACGGCACGGCATTAAAAAAGAGGCCGGGATTATTCTTTTGAAAGTGTTGCAGCCTTCTTGAGAAATGACTGTTATTTATTTGATCGCCCCCCGAAGATTCCTTTGTCACAGGCTATTGTGTAAATTTGTGTTCAGACAATTCTGAAAATGTTGAATTATTCACTTGATTGGCCTTAATGTCTCCTGCTGAAACACCTCAATATGCTACAATTATTATCAATATACGGCGGGCTAATAAAAGTGTGGCAAAAATAACTGCAGCTGGAATTTCTGACGGGAAAGGATAATTTCCTAACTGCTCAAACATTAGTAGTTAAGAAAGTTAAGATAAGGGTAATAAAGCCTCGTGCTTCAGGGCTTTGCAAACGGGGTTAGGAAGTAATTATTTTAAATTCTTTTTTCAGTGTTATGTAATTTAACTCTCGTTAATAAAAGACCCAGTTTTGAAAGGCAGTGAAAGATGGAGCTTGGTACCAGAGGAGATTTAAAACAGAGAAGCGAGTCCTCAACCTGCTTCGATGCTCTCCAAAAGCACCCTCCAGACACTTATTTGCATTTTCTAACTCCTACGATAAAATATTTTTTCTCCCCCGGATGTCAGAGTGTTGGAACTCTGGCATTTCCCTGCAGGGGAGGAGCATTCCCTCATTTTCCCAGCATCCCAAATCCCTCAGTTGGAGGCGCAGAGTTGGATTCATTTGTAGTTTTCAAGTGTCCCTGGTGGCTTGGAGCCGTTTGGGGGCTGGAATGAGGTGATGTCCAGGGTCCTTTTCCATGATTGCAGTGGCTCTGTCCCTGCACATTCCCAGGGGCTGGAAGCACAGGAATCCCCCTGATGTGAGGAATGACCCCGAGGTTGTGTCCCTGGGCTGCCTGTGCTGGAATCAGCAACAGGGGAGGGCAATTCCTGCACATCCCACAGGGAGCATCCCTCACCAGGCCCCTCTGCCCATCCGGGCTCCTCCAGGACACTGCCAGGGACACCGGGCTGGACAGTCCCTGGGATTCCAGATCCTCTTCCCAAAGGCACTTTCCCCCAGTGCTCCCCCAGCTGTGCAGAGCTCTGTCATTCCCACATCCTAATGCCGTTCCTTCTCCTTATTCCCAGGGCCTGAAGGGGCTCCAGGAGAGCTGGAGAGGGGCTGGGGACAAGGCCTGGAGGGACAGGACACAGGGAATGGCTTCCAATTGGAAAAAGGGAGATTTGGGTGGGATATTGGGAAGGAATTGTTCCCTGGGAGGGTGGGGAGGGGCTGGGCTGGAATTCCCAGAGCAGCTGGGGCTGCCCCTGGATCCCTGGCAGTGCTCAAGTGTTCCTGGAAGTGCTTGGAGCAGCCTGGGATGGTGGAAGGTGTCCCTGCCATGGCAGGGGTGGGATGGGATGGGATGGGATGGGATGGGATGGGATGGGATGGGATGGGATGGGATGGGATTTAAGGCCCCTCCCAACCCAGACCACTCTATATCTCCATGATTCTTATCTGCAGTACAATTGCCCGTATTTTGTTGTATCTGTGTTTTCTCTCTCTCTTTCCTATCCCGCTTTTTGCATCCTGTGGCAACAGTCACACACCAGGGAACAGCTTCACCTAAAACGTGTCTCATCTCTCCATGCCCCTGCACATGGAGATCCTGCACATTTATTATCATTTCCAAATCAACGTCGGTACAAAATCCCCTCCATTCCCGCATTCTCCCCAATCCTTCTCTCCCCCTCAGCCGATTTGTCAAGAGCCCTTGGGAGCACCCTCACAGTCCCGGCTTTCCGAGGTGAACCAGATCCCCGTGGCACAGCTGGGGGAGAATCTTCTCCGGCTGCTCCTCCTCCCGTGGGGTGAGACCCAAAGCTGCCAGTCCCCTTCTCCTTCTCGGGAAAGGTGGGATAAAGGATAAGCCAGAAGTTTGCTCTGTTCCCAGAATCCAGGAGCACTTCCGTGGGATGCCCCTCCCTTCTCAGAGGCACCGGGGTGTTTCTGATGGGAGAGCCCTGTATCCCGAATAATTGAGGAGCAGCCCAGAAGCTTTTTAGCAGCCGAATGGAAGAATCGCTGGGGAAAGCCCCACCACGAGTGATTGCAGGGCTGTAATCACCCCCCGCAATTAAGAGCAGCCTGGGGAGGGTTTGGGATGGAGCTGTGGGAAGTGATGGAGCAGCCACTGCATCCTCTTCATCCCCTTCATCCTCTTCATTCCGTTCATCCCCTTCATCCCCTTCCTCCCGCTCCCCTCTCCCTGCCCTGCATCCCGCAGCGCTGCTCCAGGAGCACGGCATTGGTTAAAAGTTAAAACAACTTCAGTGCAGTCCCAGCCAAAAACTGAGCTGAATCCACTTGTCTGTGAGGAGTCCCATGTGTGCAGGGAATGTGAGCAGGGATCAGGGAACGTGAGCAGGGATCAGGGAATGTGAGCAGGGAATGTGTGCAGGGAACAGGGAATGTGAGCAGGGAACGTGAGCAGGGATCAGGGAACGTGAGCAGGGATCAGGGAACGTGAGCAGGGATCAGGGAATGTGTGTGGGGATCAGGGAATGTGTGCAGGGAACAGGGAATGTGAGCAGGGATCAGGGAATCTGAGCAGGGATCAGGGAATGCGAGCAGGGAATGTGAGCAGGGATCAGGGAATGTGAGCAGGGATCAGGGAATCTGAGCAGGGAACATGAGCAGGGAGCAGAGAATGTGTGCAGGGATCAGGGAACGTGTGCCCTGTGCAGGGAGGAACGGAAGCAGGAAATCAGGAATTCCGAGCCATTCCTGCCCCTGCAGGAGGTGGGAAACTCCAAATCCTGCCAAGTGTTCCGGCCTCAGCTCCCGGCTCAGGGAGGAGTCCCGGGTGGAGCAGGATAATCCTGCAGGAGGAAATGCTCATCCCTGGGGTGTCGGCACCACCCCAGCTGTTCCTGCAGCTGGGAGTGTTCACTGGGAGCCACGGAATTGCTGGGCTTGGGAAAGGCCTCCAAGATCATCAAATCCAGCGTCATGCCACCCCCAGCACGGTCACCACTGACCCACGGCCCCAAGGACACATCCACGGGGCTTTGAGCACTCCCAGGGCCGGGGACTCCCCCACTGCCTCCACCAACGCCTGACCACCCTTCCAGGCAAGAAATCGTTCCTGATATCCACCCTGAATCTCCCCTGGCCTGGCCCTGCCAGGGTCATCTTCTTATTCTTTGAGATTGGGAATGAAATCGCCTGATCCTGCTTCACTTCCTGCCCTCAAACTCCCTGCCCTCCCATGCAAACACCAAAGGGATTCACCTTTTTGTGTGTTAATGAAGATTTTTTTTTGAGGAAAATAAGAATTAAGAAGGGATGAGGAGGGTGACCTTATTAATTCCTGACTGTTGAATCCATAGAGTTTTACTATCAGCTTTCAGGACTCCAAGTTTTGTCCTGGGGCTGATGCTGTGGAAAACTCTCAGTAATTCAACAGTTTAAAGGTGGAGTTGAACAAAACCCAGATTGCTCAGCACTGACACCAAACTCAGCACAAACAGGGCCTGGACAGAGCAGCAAATTCCCGCAAGGATTTAAACCCATCTAGGTCAGTCCTACTGCCACGAGAGGAGAAAATTCTTCACCTGCAGAAGGTGTTCCAGTCAAATAAATCATTAAGCGCAGAATAATTCTCCCCACCCCACCCCACAGGGAGGATTATATTTGGTTCTGACTTTCTTTGCCTGTTTTGCCTCAAATTACAGGAGATGGCTGGGGGGGATTTCCTTCCCTTTGTTTCCCAGCTGTGCTGAGTTCAAAACTGCTGCACTTGAAAAGCTCACCCAGAAACTACAGAAGTGGGGTTTTCAGTCTTTGAAAAGAAACTTTTTCGGTTTTTCTTCAATTGAACCTTGCAATAACTGAGATATCAACCATTAACAGGAGTAAAAACTTCCCCAAATGCCACCCAAACCCCCAGTTCAGGGCTGTGAAGTTCCAGCTGCCAGGGCTGTGCTTAAAGATGTCATTGCTGAAGACTCAGGAATCAGAACTTCCTGACCTGTTTTGTGGGAGATGAATGAAGAGGAGCAGATGTGGGATTTTTTGGGGGCATTTTGCTCTCAGAGTTCCCCAGAAAAAAAAACAGAGACAGAAAAATCTGTTTCTGGCTGTAAATGAAGCAGTGTTAACTCTGGGCATGTGTGGGGAAAGAGCAGAAAATGACATTGTGGGGCTGGTTTTACAATCAGGGTTTGATTGGAACAAGCTTGGGAAATCACAGGGAATCTGCAAATATCCACAGCAACTGGAAATGACTGGAAATACTGGAGTCACTAAGGCGGGTTTTAGTAAGACCCAAACTTTGAAGGTGTTTTAAGGAATAAGGGCTGGAGGAAACAGAGCACCTTCATGGATGGGCCATCCCCATGATTCCAGGTGGGATTTCCTGCTGGAGGATTCCACATTTACCCAACAGAGGCACTTTTCATCCTTCTGTGGGGAAGCAGCAGTTCAGCAGCTGCTCTGGACACAGGGAGTGTGGAATCCTGGAATGTTTGGCCTGGAAGGGGCCTCAGACTGATCCCATGCCACCCCTGCCAAGTCCTGATGCCCAGGGAGGGAGGGAATGCCTCACTCCAGAGCAGAAAAGCTGGGAAAGCCACTGGAGTCACCTCATTCCATCAGCTCCAGTGCTGGGTGGGAGAAACAGCCATAGGCACAAAGACTGCCTTTGGAAAGGACTCTCCACTTTCTTCTTTCCCCTGGATAATGGAATCAAAGTGGTTTTGTTCTGATTGTAATTATTATTTTTCAGCCAAGATACAAATGGTGACAGAGCTCCTGCAAAAATAAAATCTCTGTGTTTGAGTGCCAGAACAAACCAGTCCTGGATGCAAACTGAGGCTTCGTGAGACTCCTCAGCTTCTCCCAGGCCAAAACATGTCTTGGGGAAAAGCTTCTCTCCCGTTTGCCATCATCACATCCCCGTGGGGTTTGCATTTCCCCCCCTGGAAGCGGCAGCCGGGCCCTTGGGGTGGCAGGAGGTGCCAATCCCGGCTCAGCAGCAGCTCCTGAGCCCTCTGCCTGCTGCTCCTCCCCGCTCTGGGCTGATCCACTGTGGCCTGGGCAGGAATAACGTGCAGGTCCCAAAGCTGGATCAGCCAGCATGGCACCAGCTCCCCAAAGCTGGATCAGTCAGCATGGCACCAGCTCCCCAAAGCTGGGTCAGCCAGCACAGCACCAGCTCCCCAGAGCTGGATCAGTCACCAGCTCCCCAAAGCTGGGTCAGCCAGCACAGCACCAGCTCCCCAAAGCTGGGTCAGTCAGCACAGCACCAGCTCCCCAGAGCTGGATCAGTCACCAGCTCCCCAAAGCTGGATCAGTCAGCATGGCACCAGCTCCCCAAAGCTGGATCAGTCAGCACAGCACCAGCTCCCCAAAGCTGGGTCAGTCAGCATGGCACCAGCTCCCCAAAGCTGGGTAAGTCACCACAGCACCAGCTCCCCAAAGCTGGGTCAGTCAGCATGGCACCAGCTCCCCAAAGCTGGGTCAGTCACCACAGCACCAGCTCCCCAAAGCTGGGTCAGTCAGCATGGCACCAGCTCCCCAAAGCTGGGTCAGTCACCACAGCACCAGCTCCCCAAAGCTGGGTCAGTCACCAGCTCCCCAAAGCTGGGTCAGACAGCACAGCACCAGCTCCCCAAAGCTGGGTCAGACAGCACAGCACCAGCTCCCCGTGCTCCTGGGATGGGTGGGAAGGGGGCTGGGAAGGGGTCAGGGAGGGAGGAGGGTGGGCAGAGGGTGGCAGCGCTCACACCGAGGCCACGGCTGGGAGGTGGCACCTCTGTGACCCCTCTGTGACTTCACCTGGCAGCTCTGCCCCGTGCTCTCCACTCAGAGCCACACCTGGGGCTGCCCAGCACCCTGGAGGTGTTTGGGACACCCTGAAGATGTTTGGAGACACCCTGGAGGTGTTTAGGGACACCGAGGAGATGTTTGAGGACACCCTGGAGGTCCTTTGGGACACCCTGGAGGTGTTTAGGGACACCTTGAAGGTGTTTGGAGACACTCTGGAGGTGTTTGAGGATGCTCTGGAGGTGTTTGGGACACCCTGGAGGTGGCTGGGGACACGCCAGGATCGCTGGAATCACCAGGCATTGTTAGTCCCCTCCAGCCAAGCAGCTGAAAGAATTCTGTTCCTTCCGAGGGGAATTCAAATAAATGCCCAAGTGACTCATGATGGAATCCTGAATCCTCCTGAATCTGTGCTTGAGTTTCCCAGTTCCCGCTGCCTTTTTGTATTCCCATGGCAATTTCCCATCATTAGCTACAGAAAATCACATTTCGCCATTATGTTCCTGGATGATTGTGAGGAGCATTTGCTGCTTTGCTTTAGGGTTAAAGCCCCACTTTGCCTCTGCTTCCATCAATCCTTAATTACTCCTGTTAGAGGAGCAGCAGGGACTGAGAGTTTATCTACAGATAAAATGCCATCAGGGTTTTTAGGAGAAGGGGCCAGACAGAATCTCTGTGACACTGAATTTAAAGTGAAAAAATCCTATTTTATTTGGGTAGCTCCTTGTTTTCCTCAAAGCTGTTTGGGTGTAGCTTCTCCAGCTTTTTTTTTTTTTTCCCNTCTGCTTCCATCAATCCTTAATTACTCCTGTTAGAGGAGCAGCAGGGACTGAGAGTTTATCTACAGATAAAATGCCATCAGGGTTTTTAGGAGAAGGGGCCAGACAGAATCTCTGTGACACTGAATTTAAAGTGAAAAAATCCTATTTTATTTGGGTAGCTCCTTGTTTTCCTCAAAGCTGTTTGGGTGTAGCTTCTCCAGCTTTTTTTTTTTTTTCCCTTCCCTTCCCTTCCCTTCCCTTCCCTTCCCTTCCCTTCCCTTC
>VZTG01001157.1:45105-74052 GCA_013397845.1 Melanocharis versteri
TTCCCTTCCCTTCCCTTCCCTTCCCTTCCCTTCCCTTCCCCTGTAACTTATTCCCGATCCATGGCTCTGCCCGGGCTGGAAATGGGGAGGAGGCCGTTCAGTGACTGCAGGGAATATTCATCCAGGGCTAAACAGATGTTGTGCAAACGAGGCCACCGCTAATGAGCCAGCGAGAGACGCCAGATCCTCAAAGGCAGAACAGCAGCGAGAACAGGGAGAGGCTTTAGCGCCAACCTGAGCACGGAAAGCCTCTCCCAGCCTCCTCTCCTGAGCACGGAAAGCCTCTCCCAGCCTCCTCTCCTGAGCACGGAAAGCCTCTCCCAGCCTCCTCTCCTGAGCACGGAAAGCCTCTCCCAGCCTCCTCTCCTGGCATCAGATGGATTTCCAAGGAGACCTCAGGGTCCAAGCCCCTGCCCTGGGCCTGTCCTGACAAACCAGGCAGCTCCAGGGATGTGCTCCTGCCCTGTGGGATCCCCCAGCAGAGCCCAGAGGAATTTCTGCCCAGCTGAGGACCCAAATCTTCCTGTTTTGTTCAACTCAAATCTCTCCCATCCACCATTTCTGAGGAATATTACGAGACCTCTTATTTTTTTTCCCCCTGTTTCTCAAATGTCAAGTAGATCTTTTACAGCAGCTCTTAAGAAGATAAAGGGGATTAAAGGATCATTTTATCCTATTTAAAGTTAGCTCTGAGACGATAGGAGTAAACAGGAACATTTTAAAGGATGTTAATCTTGGCTCTTTTTTATCCCCTCCTCTCCTTTTCTTTTTCTTCTTCGCCAGCGAAATTTCACTTTGCTGGATGTGTTCTCTTTTGAGGGTGAAATGATTGGAAAGAGGCAAATGCTGCCCCCCTTTCTCCTCACTTCAAAAAGCAAACACAAAATATCACTCCTGATTACAATATTAAACATTAAGTTTAAATTGGGCCGTCAGTCATGGGCTTAGAGTTTATGGAAAGAGATGGAGGGAATCCAAGGGGAACAAAAAGGTTTTGGGCAAGGGAGGGAGCCCATCCCTGCCTGTGCCCCCCAGAAAGTGAGGCCACAGCTTGTTAGCAGCAGAAAAATGGAGATAACATTGTTTAAAAAAACCCCAAGCAGCAGAAATTTGAGCTTTGGAGTGTTCGGGGGGATTTCAGGATAAGCTGTCAGGAGACAGAGCCAGATGTGGTGACATCTGATGAGAGATGGTTCTCACGCCTCAGACTCACCAGCTCAGCTCCTCCGTTGGTGTGGGTAACCCAGCACAGCCCACAAGGACATCAGTTCACCAGAGGAACCAGCACCTCTGATACCAGGCCTTGGCAGCTTTGATAAACCCGGCATCAGGGGCTCCCTCGGCTGCTCCAGAGCCTGGCTGTGAGCTCGGGCTGCCCTCGGGGCTGGCAGGGAGAGCTCCCCCTCCCCAGAGCAGCCCCCGCGCTGTTCCTGCTCGTTCCAGGCTCCGGCAGATCCAGCAGGCAGTGGCTGCTCTCCGAAAAACCCCAAGCATCAGGTCCTCCAAAGAAACTCTCATCTTCCTGGAGATTTTACAGGCTCCAGTGGATCCGGGGCATTCGGGGAGCAGCCAAAGGGTCGTGCAAACGGCAGAGTGTGCTCAGGGTCTCCTGAGGTGTCTCCCCAGGCAAGGCCTTGCTGTGGCTCCCAGAACAACCCGCTGTTTTGGGATGCATCTGGAGATGTGGAATCCAGCCCCTGGAGAAGCTGGGGGTGTTTATCAGTCAGGAGAGGTGACACAGGGAGGGACTCACAGCAGATGTGCCCTGTTGGGGTCTCAGCAGACTCTGAATATTCAGGAGGAGCAAAGTCACCTCCGGGGGTTTCGTTCTTGGGTGGGTGTGAAAGCAGCACGAGCTGCTGCTGTGGCAGCTTTTGGCTCAGGTACTGATCAGACGCTTCCTCTCCCAGAGAGTTTAAGATTTGTTCATTCTTTGTTTATTCCCCTTAATCTAAAATAAAAGTCACAGAGCCTTCAAGTGCATGTTTTACTCTTTGTTGGAGCAACGTAACAAAGAAAAACAATTGCAAAGGCAGGCAGTGCATTCCACTTCCAGGCTTTCAAGGGATTATTCCCAATGGCAGGAGAGAAAGGAAAAACAGCTTCGGGAACTCAGGGGGAAATACTGGGACAGCAGCTGCATTGAAGAGCTTCCCTCATTTTTAAGCTGCACTAATTATGTTCATTTAATACCAGACAGGAAAATATTGACAAACAACGCAGGAATTAAATGGAATTTCCAGCCATGGTGCAGCTGAACCCCTGCTGGAGCCTCTGGAGAGGGGCTGAGCACTGAAGTTGGGCTGGGATGTCCTGCACCAAAGGCAGGGACCTGCCATGGGGAGGGCAGTTATTCCATGGATGGAATGCCATGGGGAGGGCAGTTATTCCATGGATGGAATGTCATGGAAAGGGCAGTTATTCCATGGATGGAATGCCATGGAAAGGGCAGTTATTCCACGGATGGAATGTCTTGGAAAGGGCAGTTATTCCACGGATGGAATGTCATGGAAAGGGCAGTTATTCCAATGGGGAATGTGCCATGGAAAGGGCAGTTATTCCATGGATGGAATGTCTTGGAAAGGGCAGTTATTCCAATGGGGAATGTGCCATGGGGAGGGCAGTTATTCCATGGATGGAATGTCTTGGAAAGGGCAGTTATTCCAATGGGGAATGTGCCATGGGGAGGGCAGTTATTCCACAGATGGAATGCCATGGAAAGGGCATTTATTCCAATGGGGAATGTGCCATGGAAAGGGCAGTTATTCCATGGATGGAATGTCATGGAAAGGGCAGTTATTCCAAGGATGGAATGCCATGGAAAGGGCAGTTATTCCACGGATGGAATGTCTTGGAAAGGGCAGTTATTCCACGGATGGAATGTCATGGAAAGGGCAGTTATTCCAATGGGGAATGTGCCATGGAAAGGGCAGTTATTCCATGGATGGAATGTCTTGGAAAGGGCAGTTATTCCAATGGGGAATGTGCCATGGGGAGGGCAGTTATTCCATGGATGGAATGTCTTGGAAAGGGCAGTTATTCCAATGGGGAATGTGCCATGGGGAGGGCAGTTATTCCACAGATGGAATGCCATGGAAAGGGCATTTATTCCAATGGGGAATGTGCCATGGAAAGGGCAGTTATTCCATGGATGGAATGTCATGGAAAGGGCAGTTATTCCATGGATGGAATGCCATGGGAAGGGCAGTTATTCCAAGGATGGAATGCCATGGAAAGGGCAGTTATTCCAAGGATGGAATGCCGTGGGGAGGGCAGTTATTCCAAGGATGGAATGCCATAGGGAGGGCAGTTATTCCAAGGATGGAATGTCATGGAAAGGGCAGTTATTCCAATGGAGAATGTGCCATGGGGAGGGCAGTTATTCCATGGATGGAATGCCATGGAAAGGGCAGTTATTCCATGGATGGAATGCCATGGGAAGGGCAGTTATTCCAAGGATGGAATGCCATGGGGAGGGCAGTTATTCCATGGATGGAATGCCATGGGAAGGGCAGTTATTCCAAGGATGGAATGCCATGGAAAGGGCAGTTATTCCAAGGATGGAATGCCGTGGGGAGGGCAGTTATTCCAAGGATGGAATGCCATAGGGAGGGCAGTTATTCCAAGGATGGAATGTCATGGAAAGGGCAGTTATTCCAATGGAGAATGTGCCATGGGGAGGGCAGTTATTCCATGGATGGAATGCCATGGAAAGGGCAGTTATTCCATGGATGGAATGCCATGGGAAGGGCAGTTATTCCAAGGATGGAATGCCATGGGGAGGGCAGTTATTCCATGGATGGAATGCCATGGGAAGGGCAGTTATTCCAAGGATGGAATGCCATGGAAAGGGCAGTTATTCCAAGGATGGAATGTCATGGAAAGGGCAGTTATTCCAAGGATGGAATGCCATGGAAAGGGCAGTTATTCCAGTGATGGATCTGCCAGGGAAAGGTGTCTGGGCTCAGGCAGAGGGTGTCCTGTGGACCTGGCGTGGCTCCACCACAGCCTCTTGTCCTCCTGCAGGGAGAGCCCTCCCTCCTTCCAGCATCTCCTTCCCAGCACAGCCCAGCTCCCTCCCTCCCCTGTGTGGCTGTCCTGGGGCTCCAGGTGCTCCATCCAGGAGTTTTTGGGAAGTCAGGCTGAGCCTCTCACCAGGAATGTCTCGTCTCCTCTCCTCTCCTCCCCTCCTCTCTCCCCTCTCTCCTCTCCTTTCCTCTCCTTTCCTCTCCTTTCCTCTCCTCTCCTCTCGGGCTGGCAAGGTGGAGACTCTCAGTTGTTTTCCCCCACTTTTCTCCGTCCCTTTCCACACCTGCTCTGTCCCTCCTGGCAATGTCCCAGGCGGGGCAGGAACTCCCAGCAAGCTCCTTCTAGGCTGGAGCCCCATCAGGCCCCACATGGCTCAAAGCACCCCAATCCAGGAGAATCCAGTGCTCTGATTCTCCTCTGCCAGCAGAAGATTAATCAAGTCCATCTTCACTAATTGGTTCCCTCAAAAAGGACAGCCTGGATTGGTACCAGGTGCGGGGTCATTAATAGGGATCATCAGCTGGATGAGAGAGACCCTCGGTTAATAGGAAAATATCCTGGTTTTATGAGGGAGTCCAAGCTTTGATACCCATAAAAGCGACACAGGATGTTCTGGAGGGCTGTCAAAGAGAACAGAACCTGGCTCATCAGGGCCTGTCAGCAGCCAAGCTCCAGCCCAGCCTCTCCCGGAGAAAAGCTGCCGAGATGGAAAGCGAGCGAGCTCCCGGCAGCACATCGATCCCACAGCCTGGGCCTGCCAGATAAACACTTCAGGAAAAGCTTCCAAAAAAATAATTTGGACATCCATTATCTCAGCCAGCCCAGCAGAGCACACAGCCCCGCATTCCCACGGTGCTTCCAGAGGGGTTCGTGGCCCGGGTGGCAGCGCTGCAGAGCCCAGATATGGGATTGGGAAGGGATAAAACAATGGAGCACGGAGAGAAGCAGCCTGTGGCTGCAGCGGGGTTGCCTTTGAGGCTGGGGCACAATCAGAGTGCTTCTCCCCTTTTCTTCAGCTCTGAGGTGTGTTTATCAGCCCTGTGGAGATCCGGGCTCTCCTCTGGCTCCTCTGCACAAACACCGCGGTTTTATCTTTTTTTACAGAAAATAAAGCCAAGCACAAACCAGAGGACAGTTGCTGGCAGTGCCCACTGCTCCTCGCAGTGTGCCCATGGCCGGGCTGCTCACTCAGCCTGCGGGAGGCAGCTCTGGTCCTCCCTGGGCACTCAGTCCCAGCCCTCGGGTGCTCAGCTCTGGGGACACAGGTCCCTTTCTCCAGGCATCCCAGCATTTCCCCCACGCAGGGGCCAAAGGCTGCTCACAAATCTGCCCCCAATGAGGTTTTGCTGCCTCTCTAAGATGGGGTGGGGTTGCTGGTCACTGCTGCTGCACGAAGTGGGGACAGACAGAGGGACACAACCACAATGGGGGGATTGAGGAAAGGGAAGTGGAGATTTTGGAGGGATTCTCCTGTTCCTGTTTCCTGGGAGTGAGCAGCACAACTGGGGGGCACCAAGAGCAGCCCCAGCAGCTGTTCCAGCTGTGCTGAAACTGGCCTGACCCTCCCAGGTCTGTGGTGGAGGAGCAGAAAAGAAGGATTATGAGGGACAGAAGCACCCAGGCACGAGGGGCCATGGCAATCCCACCAGGGAGAGCACCCAGAGATGCCCGAGGGCCACGTTCCAGCCAGGCTGAGCAGGGAGCACACAGCCTGGATGCAGCTGTGCCCAGAGAGCTGCGACTCAGACAGAAACAACTGGAAAATGGGGCTGGGAGCCACCTTTGGAGCATTTCCCTGTCCCTGCACTGCCCCAGCCCTGCTCTGCCCAGCCCTCCTCAGCACAGCCCTGCAGGCTGTGTCTGCGCCGTGTCCCTGGCACAGGAGCAAACACTGCAGGGCTCAGATGAACCCGAGTCAAACTGAACTCGGCTCAATTGAATCAATCCCATTTTCACTGGGAAGGAGCGGCTAATGTGGCTTAACCAACCGCTGGAGAAGTTAATTTGGATTAATTTTCCTGAAAACTCCTGAGCAGGGGAGTCCTGCATCACCAATGGCCTGGGGAGCGTTGGCAAAGTGACCTCTGCATTAACCCAGAGTCACCATGTCCTGCACTGCTCCCTCTCCAGCAGTTTCCCCATTCTGTGGGACAGCAAAACACCAGGAACATTGAACGGCTCTGCTCTAGCCATGCAGATGGATTTTAAATCACCACACCACGCTAAAGAGGTCTGGTGAAACAAGTACCTTGCCCATAATTGGAAATTCCTTTAATACTCCATTGACTGATTTCTTTATTGCCCTTTGATGAAGTTTAACACAAAAACACCATCGGCCCCAGAGGCGCTTTGTGCCTGCTGAGAGGGGCTGGACTCTCCAATTGAATTCCAGTTGAGTTCTGCTCGTAGCATTGCTCACGTCTCCTTGTGACAGATGGCTCTGCAAATGACAGCAGATTTGTGTTTCATTAGGACACTTAGCCAGGAGATCGATATTCTGCCACGCACCTCTCGGAGAGCAGGGCCTCCAAGGGATTTGGGCAGTGTGAGCTCCCCGGCAGACAGATGTTGTATTTGGAATAAAGCCTCCTCGATTCCCGAAAAGCCCTGCTGGAAGCCCGGGCGCTCTGACTGGCACACTGCCTCTCCTTCTCTGCTTGGGGGCATTTTTTGGGTGCTGTTAGGGCAGAGCACGGAGGCACCTCCTGCTCCACTCACAGCCCGGGCACGACTCTGGCTCCATTCTCCATTGCCCTCTTGTGGTCCTGGAGCCACAGCTCAGCTGAAAACCTCTCCAGACCCCGAAAATCCCTCCGAAATTACAGCCTCACATACCGAAAGAGGCTGTCGGTGTCTTAGAGGAAATGCAAAACATTACCAAAAGGCTTTGTTTTGTTTAACCCCTTCCCCCTCCCTCTCTCATTGTTCCGTCCTTCCCCCGCTCCACTGGCATCATTGATTCCATCCAGGAGTTCCTCTGGAGTTCCAGGCTGTATTGATGGATTTGGGTGCTAATGAGTCTTTCCAATGTAGGCAGCGATGCATAAAAAATGCGTTTTAAACCTTCTCCTTATGGAGCATTGACTCAGTGTGATTAAACGTGGGTATCAGGTTTTAGTTATTCACTGCTGGGTGCTCAGACATCACCACAGGAAATTCTGGGAATGAGCTTCCCGAAAGTGCTGGTTGTGCTTGGAGGGTGCAAACAAGCACAGGGCTCGTGCCAGGCTCTGGGTTCACTGAGGGGAAGATCCCTGCAGCAGATACTGGGGAAATATCCTTCCCTGGGAGGGTGGGGAGGCCCTGGCACAGGTGCCCAGAGCAGCTGTGGCTGCCCCTGGGTCCCTGGCAGTGTCCCAGGCCAGGCTGGACGGGGCTGGGAGCAGCCTGGGACAGTGGGAGGTGTCCCTGCCATGGCAGGGGTGAAATGAAATGATCTTTTAAATCCTTTCCAGCCCAACCACTGTGATCCTGTGAACCCAGCCACTGTGATCCCATGAACACACTGTGATCCCATGAACCCACTGTGATCCCATGAGCCCAACCACTGTGATCCTGTGAACCCAGCCACTGTGATCCCATGAACACACTGTGATTCCATGAACCCACTGTGATCCCATGAACCCAGCCACTGTGATCCCATGAACACACTGTGATCCCATGAACCCAGCCACTGTGATCCCATGAACACACTGTGATCCCATGAACCCACTGTGATCCCATGAACCCAGCCACTGTGATCCCATGAGCCCACTGTGATTCCATGAACCCACTGTGATTCCATGAACCCACTGTGATCCCACGAACCCACTGTGATCCCATGGTCTCTGGGGAGGCAGGATGGGAATCCCAAGGAGTTCCTGCCCTGCTGGAGGTGCTCTCCAGGACGTGGAGACATTAAGCACTTTTAAGGTGGAATTTGTACCCAGCCCACCCCGTGTCCGTCTCAGCTGCCACTCAGGACAGCCTCAAACAGGGGCTTCACACCAGTGCCACGGTCACCAAGCTTAACCCCTCGCTGACCTCACTGCTGTCACTCCTGATTCACAGCAGGGCCGCCGGGACCAGTCCCAGGCCTCCCCTGCTCTGTGCACGTTCAGCTTCAGGAGCCCTTGGCACTTAAAGAGGGGAAAAATCTTATAAACCCAGTTTGATGTTGAGCAGCAGCTCCATGAATTGCAAAACCACTTTAAAATCTGGGTATTACAGGAAAAATCTGTTCTGGTTCAGTGTCTCTGCCACTAAAGCTCCCCACATGCCCCTTGCCAAGGCAATTGGAGTGAGATCGTGAAATCATCAGGTCTGGGCCAGTCCCCACCCCTCTGACCAAATATTTCATCTTCCAGTGCAATTTAGAAAGTTGGAGGGAGAGTCAGGAGTGGGAGGAGTGCGTTTGTCAGGAGAAAAAGCCAGAAGAAGCCCAAGAAGCATCTCCTTTACGGCATAAATCTCCTCGGCTTCATTTCCTCTGCTCTGAGCGTGGAGTGGAAGGAAAAACAGCAGCAAAGCCTTGAGGGCAGAGAACTCCTGACCCATCCCTGCATTGTCATCATAAAGTCTCCTGGCCCCAGAGTCCCCATTAGAGGCTGGACTTTGAAGAGCAATAAAGAATGTCAGGCTGACAAATCTATGCTATCAGCAGAGATCTCCTCTGCAGTTTCCAGGATGACTGCCCAGCTTTATTGCCCCTCTCCAGGCTCTGGGCTGGGATTTCTCTGCTCCAGCTCGGAGAGAGGAACCAGCAGCTCCAGAGGAGCCCTGTGCCCAGCTCAGCTGTCACTCCGGCATTACAAATTTGGTTGGATAAATCTTCAAAGGTCAATGACTGACAAGATGAAAGCAGATTGCTAAGAAGGGAGGAAAATATAAATGATGGCATTGACTCAGGGTAATAGAGACACAAATGGATATCAAATGTTGGACTTAAATCAAACTTAAGATTCTGCCACGAACTGATTTCTGGGTGTGGAGGTACACAGAAGCTGCTCCAAACACATCCTGGCCTGTGGCAAAGAAACGCCTCAGCCAGCAAAAGGACATGTATTCATTTTCCATGATCACTCAGAATTTCTGAGGCTTCTGGAAATGTGGAATTCTGCAGAAAAAGCCCCATTCTACCTCATGGTGAGAATGAAGAGATCATTGTCACTCCTGTTTGTTCTTGAAGTCCCCAAACAATAACCAGGACAATCCAACACACGGGATTCCTTTCTTCCTCCTGGCCTTTAACTCCCATAAACCAGGCATGCATTAGTGTGGGGTGAGAAATCAGATTTATGTGATAAGGGGGGGCCTTCTGGCTCTGCACAACAGGAGGTTTGGTGAGGTGAGGATCGGGCTCTGCTCCCAGGGAACAGGGACAGGAGGAGAGGAAACAGCCTCAAGCTGTGCCAGGGGAAGTTTGGGTTGGATATTGGGACAATTTCTCCACAGAAAGGGCTGCCCAGGCCTGGCACAGCTGCCCAGGGAGGTGGTGGAGTCACCGTCTCTCCAGGGATTTAAAAACTGGTGGACGTGGCACCTGGGGACACGGTCAGTGGTGGCTTTGGCAGCACTGGGAATGGTTGGGCTCGATGGCCTCAGAGGCCTTTTCCAACCCAAATCATCCCAGGACAAGATTCCTGCTGAGTGCCCCCTTCAGCTGGGACAGGGCTGCCCTGAAGGAATTCCCTGCTCTCCTCACGCCTGTGGGCGAGGGGCCTCAAAATGGCAATAAAATGCCTGGAAGTGCCCAGGGTTTGTCCTTGTTTGGGTGCCTCTGCAGCCCCCAGGCAGGGCCTGGCTGTGGCTGAGGGCACAAACCATGCCTGGGACGTGCCCCGAGTGCCAGAGCCGGGCTGGGCAGTGCCAGAGCCGGGCTGGGCAGTGCCAGAGGGCAGGGCCCGGGCAGGGCCTGGCTGTGGGATGTGCCCCGAGTGCCAGAGCCGGGTTGGGCAGTGCCAGGGTCAGGGCCCGGGCAGTGCCAGGGGGCAGGGCCTGGCTGTGGGCCGTGCCCTGAGTGCCAGAGCCAGCCCGGGCAGTGCCAGGGGGCAGGGCCTGGGCAGTGCCAGAGCCGGGCCGGGCAGTGCCAGGGGCAGGGCCCGGGCAGTGCCAGGGGCAGGGCCCGGCCCGGCAGCACCTCGGGCCCAGCTGACATCTGGACCAGGAGCCTTTCCCTCTCCCCAAGGCTCTTCCCCAGCGTCCCAGCCCAGCCCAGCGCTGCTCCGCTCTGCCAGGGGTATTTCGGCGGCAGGTTTTGGGTTTTGTGCCCACAGCAGCCCCTCAGTATTCCCTGTCCACTTTTCGCAGGGCAATTCCAAGCAGTCATGACTTCATCCAGGGGACATTGACAGATTTGTCCCCAAATATCCCCGATATTTCTGCTCCACACCTGGGCCTGGCCACGCTGGGGACTCCACTTGTGCTTCATACCTTACATATTTGTATAATAAATTAGGTTTTAGGTATATTTTTATGTATTATACTTCATAAATATGAATGTACTACAGATCCAGGCCTTGTGGAGAGGCTAAAAAGCATTTTTGGGACATTCTGAGGGATATTTAAGCAAAAACAGCTCTGCACCAACTGCATGCAGCCCCCCAGGAGAGAAGAGCTTCCAGAAAAATCAGATTGGCAAGAATTTGGTGGAAAAGGCTGGATTTTGGGGCCTGTTCCCCACGTGAGCACAGCCCATGGCTGAGGGAGAGGAGAGGCCCAATTAGGTGAGTTAAGTACAATAACAGTGAAATGCTGCACACATTCCACTGCAATAAAAATGATAATGATTCTACTGAAAAATATCATTACTTCACACTCATTTAATTCTGGAAATCTAAATTCACAAAGGAAACAAGAAGCCCTTTAATCTCAGGGTAGATAAATAGCCCAATTTTATTCCTACTATTATTTTTTATCCTTTTCCAAGACATTTTATAAGACTTCAGAACACGAGAGCTCGGTTTAATTAACATTATCACATTAAAAAGCACAGCCAAAAATTTCATGGCATTTTAATTGAAATATAATACTGTCTCACTTAATTTTTATTCTTTTTTTCTGCGTCGAGCACCACGATGAAAAACAGAGTCTGCACTGATTGTTGGCCTGGATGTGGTGGATTAACAGAGAGGGGTTATAAAAGAGGCCATTTGCTTGGCCTGAGCAGGGGAGGAATATTCCCATTTCCTTTGTTCCCACCCCGAAACGATGGCTCTGCCTCCGCAGGTGATGCCAATTCCATGCAAATATTTTTTGGACGGAGGTTTGTGCACCTGCTGCCCAGGATAAAGAGGCAGCTTTGTGCTCCAACCACCCCCTCCAGCAGAGCACCTCGGGACGTGTCACGTCCTGGCCTTTGGCAACAGGGATCCAGCCTGCGAGCTGGGCCTGAAAAATGCCAATATTGCCCTTTTCCAGAGCTCTGGGAATGTTCCTGGCCTCTCACGGGGAAGGAGCAGAGCTGCAAGGGCAGGGAGTCCATGGACTGGGGCCCGTTCCCACGGCTGGAGCATGGCAGGAGGTGTTTGGCACGGGATTTGGGAAGGAGCAGAGCTCTGAGGGTCACTGGCAGTCACTGCACCCAGACCTTCCCTGTGCTGTGGCAGCCCCAGCAACCCGAGCTGACATTTCCGTTTGCAAAGCTGGGGGAATCGGTGGGGTGAGGTTTTCCAGGCTGCCCACGGGGTTTGGACACCACAATCTTATCAGGCTGAGCAGGAGCTGCGTGTCCCTCTCCCTCGGGCAGGAAAATTGTGATTTACCCTTCTGGGGTTTGCTCAGGCCCAACCTCAGGCACCTTCCCAGGAAGGGAACGGAGCTGGGAAGGGGCTGGAGCCCCAGGAGAGGCTGAGGGAGCTGGAAAGGGGCTCAGCCTGGAGAAAAGGAGGCTCAGGGGGCCCTGCTGGCTCTGCACAATCCCTGACAGGAGGGGCAGTTCTCTTCCCAGCTTTAGCTCTGTACTCAGTCTTTGGGAGGCAGAATTCCAAATAGGGAGTTTCACTCCCTGGCTCACCAGCTGGCAGAACTCCTCCCTGGCATTTCCCTGAGGCTGTGGGCAGCATTTGGAATTTGCAGTGGGAACTCTGATGGTCAGAACATTTCTGCTCTGTCACCAAAAGCTGCCGTGCTGCTGCAGCCAGCTTCTCCTACGAATCATACTGGGCTTGAGCACAGGGAGTTTTCTGCAGCTGGAGAGGGAGAAAGTGCTGGAAACAGAGAGGAATGGCAGGAAAACAAAGATTTGCAAAATTATGTGTCAAGAAAATATCCTGGATTTGTTCTTCAGCAGAGAGAAAAGAGAATTTGAAACCTCCGTGGAACAAAGGGTTCATTTCTTTCCTCGGGACAGAACCTGGAGAGCTCCACTGAGGGCAGTTTCCCACCTGATGCTTTAATCCATCCTTACCCTCGACATGATTTCTTTTCCCAGCCATCCACAGCAAAAATCTTACAGCAAATAATAACATTTTCTATACTGGATCAATACATTGGCTTGTGCTCATTGATCTGAATAAATAAACTGCCTTACAGGAGCACCGTGACTTTGATTAGAATCTAATTATAGGACTTCTGTGTATATATACATTAAAAGTCCATATTTTTCTGTGTTTGTGGGTGGCCTGAAGAACTGAGGGCCTTAAAGAAGCCCATTTTGGGAGGCGTGTGCTGCTCTCCGGATCTGTTCATGGGTAAGGTGACCTTACCCACGTCTGGCTGGCACAGGGATGGGCTGTGTCCTTTCCTTGGGATACAAAAAGCATCTCTAATGAATTGCTTGGGAGCATTTTGCTCCGTGCATTAGCAACGATAGCCTGATAACTGCACTTATAAATTTATATTTCTCCCTCAGAGCTCTCAAGCTCTTGGCAAACACAAGAAAGGACAGATCTGAAAACCCGGCTTCAATTCTCCTTTTTGTTCCTGCCTGTCCTAAATCAATAGAGATATAAAAGTTGGAGATGAAAACAAATCATGGCCATGCTGCAGCTTTCAGGGGGAAGCACCGGCTACAAGCAAACAAATCAATAAAACTTCGTATTCTTGGACCTGGGCTTGGCTTTGGTCAATAAATGCTCTGTGTTCTGCAGTATTTCACAGCAGCCTGCAGCTCTCTGCCAGGGCCTGAGCCAGGGATTTGGGCAGGGGATGAGATGGGAACTCCACTCTTAACTGTATTTCTCAAATTTAGCATGGTTTGCTTCTGGCTGGAGTATTTTTGTCTCCCCAGCAGGTGGGAGCAGGCAGAGCCCAACGCCAGCACAGCCTCCTGCAGCTTCCTTTGTGCAGTTTGTTCCTCCAAAACAGAAGGACTTCCCCGGTAAGTGTTCCCTGCATTGTTTCAGCTGGGAAGGCTCATTGATTTCAGCAGGCAAACAGAAAACAAAGCCGGTTTCAAGGCACACATGCAAGCAGGTGGGTTTGGTTCAATCCCATTGAATCCTGTCTTTAATGTTCAGACCCCAGCGAAGAAAAGCAAATCTTTATAAACACCCAGCAAAACCCTCACCTCAGAATTCAGACCCAGGGCTGAAGAGGCTGCTTTGGTCTCTGCAAGAAGGAGGCAGAACTGGTTGGAATCCAGGCACGAGTCAGACGGAATTTTCTTAATGAATAATAAAGGAAATAACACAGGCCGGGCTGCTGGAGGTGCAGGAGGTGTTAAAGGTCGGCGTGCCCTGATGTTGGAAAAATTCATATTTAGAGAAGAAAAGAGAGGGGTGTTTTTACAGGGTTCCCCTGTGGTGCTTTGTACAGTTCCTGGAGGGTCCTGGGGAGGCTGGGCCTGTGTTCAATACAGCAAGGCCAGCTCGGGTCACTCATTAACCCAAACCCACCTGGGCACTCAGAGCACGCACAGGCAATCAAGGCAGCCTGGCTTAATGAGCAGTGAGTTCAGTCCATGGATTTCACTCTGCAGCTGCCATGGCCTGAGAGGGAATTTGCTCCCTCACCAGCACAGAGCAGCGGGAACTCAAGGGGGTTTGATCAGCTCCTGCCATTGCCACCACCACCACAATTCCCAGGGGCGCGGAGCACTCACCAAGAGCCCCCGAGTGTTCCCAGCCCTGCCCCAGCCCGGGCCAGCACGGAGGGGGTGCTGCAGAGGTGCCTCCCCGCCCTGGGTGCCTCCCCAGAAACCGCTGCCCTCATGGAAGCTGGCCCGGCTGCTCCCAGCAAAGACCCTCGCTCTGCTGGCCGAGCCCCAGCAGCAGGAGGAGCCCGTCTGTCCCACCAGCATCACCAGGCAGAGGAATCTGCTGCTGCCACAAGCTGCACGCAGAGCTCTGCGCCCCATCGACCGCCCTTCCGCTGCTTCGAGCGGAATATGAATCCCTGTCAGTCTGGGGAGGCCAGGGGCACAGATTATCAGAGTGAATAAAGGGAGGGGCCCACGTGGACACAACCTGCCCCGCTGCCATGGCAGGGGCACAGATTATCAGAGTGAATAAAGGGAGGAGCCCACGTGGACACAACCTGCCCCGCTGCCATGGCAGGGGCACAGATTATCAGAGTGAATAAAGGGAGGGGCCCACGTCGACACAACCTGTCCTGCTGCCATGGCAGGGGCACAGATTATCAGAGTGAATAAAGGGAGGGGCCCACGTGGACACAACCTGCCCCGCTGCCATGGCAGGGGCACAGATTATCAGAGTGAATAAAGGGAGGGGCCCACGTGGACACAACCTGTCCTGCTGCCATGGCAGGGGCACAGATTATCAGAGTGAATAAAGGGAGGAGCCCACGTGGACACAACCTGTCCTGCTGCCACCGCAGCCTCTGCCGCTCCTGACCGTCCTGATGGGACAATGAGAGATTCCCAGCCTGTTTTGGGCTCTCTGAAGGGCAGCACAACCTTCTGCTCTCTCAGCTCCTGCCAGTTCATCTGCACGGACCCAGGGCTTCTCAAGAGCCGCCCACAGACTTGAGAAGGTCATAAATGTGAGGAGAAACGAGTCCATTTCAACAGAAATCACTCAGTGGGAGTTTCAGAACTGGGAATGGAGGCCACACCACTGAGGGATGTCGGATCATCCAGGCTGTACTGGTTTTCTGGGACAAATGAGAGCGGAGTGTCCTGGTGTCAACACAGAATTCCAGAATGGTTTGGACTGGAAAAGCTTAAATCCCATCCCGTGCCACCCCTGCCATGGCAGGGACACCTCCCACTGTCCCAGGTGCTCCCAGCCCCGTCCAGCCTGGCCTGGGACACTGCCAGGGATCCAGGGGCAGCCACAGCTGCTCTGGGAATTCCAGCCCAGCCCCTCCCCACCCTCCCAGGGAACAATTCCTTCCCAAGATCCCACCCATCCCTGCCCTCTGGCAGTGGGAAGTCATTCCCTGTGTCCTGTCCCTCCAGGCCTTGTCCCCAGTCCCTCTCCAGCTCTCCTGTCACCCTTCAGGCCCTGCAAGGGGCTCTGAGCTCTCCTGGAGCCTTCTCCTCTCCAGGTGAGCACCCCCAGCTCTCCCAGCCTGGCTCCAGAGGGGCTCCAGCCCTGGAGCAGCTCCGGGGCCTCCTCTGGACTCTCTGCAGCAGCTCCATGTCCTGCTGATGCTGAAATTCCCAGACCTGGTGCAGCTCTGCAGGTGGGAATACATTGAACTTCTGCAGATGCCCAAACTCTGTTACTAACAGGACATCTCCTGCTTTTTCTCCGGTCTTATTCAGTGCAAGAAAGGAATTTTGCATGGAAGAAATCCCTGTTTATTCAGGAAACAATAATTTCCTCTGTAATTCTCTCTCCCCCAAGGATTCTGAAGCACCCAGGTGACTCTGGAGCAGATTTTTCATCTCCCTGCCCAACACAGACCCCCCAGCACAGAGCCCTGTGCTCACAAACCCCAAGTTTTGCACTCACAAACTCCTGTAAAAAATCTCCATATAAATCTGTGAACTAAATATATAAATTTCCAGTCATGCAAAAGCACATTCCCTAATTCCTACATAAAAAGCAGTGCATTGTAACAGTTTTATTATAATGGGAACTTGAGGATGCTTCTTGTTTATGGGCTGCAATAACCACATCATAGACAAAATAAATCCTAAAAGGCGGTGCTGGAGTGTTCAGGGCTGAGTTTATCAGCTGGGGATGGAGTTATTTCAAGTCAGCCACAAACACACTCATCATCCTGTTGTTATGATTATGATGATGCTTTTAATTAAATGGTAAAGGAGAAATAGGAAAAGCTTTGGAAGCACATGTGGGGGAAGGTGCAGCAAGAAAGACCCGATTTTGGTCCTTCCTTTTCCTGTGTGTTTCTGTTTCCCCCCAGATGCTTTCCAAACATTCTCCTCTCCTTCCTTCCTGTTTCCTTCCTTCCTTCCTTCCAAGGAACGAATCCATGTCTGTGAGACACCAGTGCTGCCCCCAGGAACTGAAATGGGTGCAACTGAAGCTGAAGGAGGGCAGGGATGGATGGGATATTGGGAAGGAATTGTTCCCTGGGAGAGTGGGGAGGAGCTGGGCTGGAATTCCCAGAGCAGCTGGGGCTGCCCCTGGATCCCTGGCAGTGTCCCAGGCCAGGCTGGACATTGGGGCTGGGAGCAGCCTGGGACAGTGGGAGGTGTCCCTGCCATGGCAGGGGTGGCACTGGGTGGGCTTTAAGGTCCCTTCCAACCCAAACCATTCCAGGATTCCCTGATTATCAATTAGGATTTTAATTAGAATGTTTAGAATTTTTGCTGCTTTCTTGTCCAGGAGCACACATTCTTTAACGCTGTGGAGGTAAAGTTAATGAAAAGGAGCTGAGGCAGAGAATGGGATAGAACAGAACAATCCCAAATCCAATGGTTGAGGAAGCACAGCAAAGCAAGGGCACATAAAGCAGGTTCAGCCCAACATAAAACACATTTAAAGCCAAGTTAAAACTGCATCTTTAAGCATTGCTCATCCAGGACACGCTGCAGCAGCCCTGGATAAACCACTCATTCCTACATTTCAACAATCTTTAACTTCTCTGCTGCTCCCACAGCGATGTTTTGGGAGGAGGAGAAGGTTGCAGGCAAAACAAGGATGATTCAGAAATTGGGAGGCCTGGAGGGCTCAGTCCTGTGTTAGCACCGAGCAGCAGAGAGAGGAATTTGTACAAGGAGGATGATGGGTCACTGAAATTCAGAGATTTGAGAAGCAGCAACAACAAGGATGATAAAAAAATAGCCCGAGGTTCTGACCTTTGTGAAGCAGAGAATTCAGCTGTGCCTCAGCCCGGGCTGGGATTTCACTTTGTTCTACAGCTGGGATTTAATAAAACATCGGCTGCAGCACGGATCCAGGACACACCTCAGCCATCAGCAGAGAGCTCTGTTTGGTGTCCAGGTGCTGAGCAGGACCTGCAGCTCCACGGGCTGAGCTTGGTTTGTCTCCCTCAGCTGAGGGTCAGCAGCAGGAGCTCATCCCAATGCTCCTGTTGGCTTGGAAATAAAATAAAATAAAATAAAATAAAATAAAATAAAATAAAATAAAATAAAATAAAATAAAATAAAACCACTCTGCTCAAGAAGGCAGAGAGAGCCTCACCCCAGTGCTGTGCCATGTGCACGTGCAACTGGGAGCCAACATAAAATGTGTCATCTCCTGGCTGGAAGAATATCCCTGTTCTTATTTCTAAGTGAGTGGCTCCAATGAAATTGTTGCTGTTATTTATCTTGTAAACATCTTCTCCAATCCACCACTGTCAGCTCCCATTATTCTCCAAGCCTCCTGATAATGATCCATATCATCATCCCAGCTCCTCATCTCTCTGTGTCCAGGGAAGTCACAGCTTTCCTCTGCAAAACATCAGCTTCTCCAGGCCCTCCCAGAGCAGCAAAAAAATTACACAGGTGACCAGACAGCAGAAGGTGAAGAAGAAAAATATGAAATGCCACAGAAAAATCCAGTAAAAGGAAAAGTCAACTCATAATTTACTGTGAGGGTGGGGAGGCACTGGAACTGTGCCCAGAGCAGCTGTGGCTGCCCCTGGATCCCTGGCAGTGTCCCAGGCCAGGCTGGATGGGGCTGGGAGCAGCCTGGGACAGTGGGAGGTGTCCCTGCCATGGCAGGGGTGGCTCTCGGTGGGCTTTAAAGTCCCCTCCAGCCCAAACCGTTCTGTGATTTGTTAAAACAAACTCTGGGATGAGTTTTGGGTGCTTTCATGAGCTGCCCCTGCAGCTCCTTGCTTGTCTCACCCCTTGGGGCTGGGGAGGCCACTGGGCTGGAGGTGTGTCTGTCCCGCTGCTGCACAAGCTGGGCTTCAGACAGGGTGGCCCTGCTGGTCCCTGCTGTGGGGGTGATGAATCAGCGCCCAAAATCCATCCAAAATCCATTCAAAATATACCCCCAAATCCACCCCAAATGCATCCAAAACCCATCCAAAATCCATCCGAAACACAGCACTGGCAGAGCAGGCTGATGAACAGCCCACCAGGGCTCTTTGCTCAGTGCTTTTGGACATCACACCCTGCTGCTGAACAACTGTCTGGAGCTTTAAACGCCGTTCCACCCAAGCCAGGGAGCTTTTTGTGCAGACCAGTCCAAAACGAGGGCTGTTAATTAAGCAAACCAGCAGTGAAGGCAGCAGTGATGCCAACATTCCTCCTAATCCCCACGGATATGGTTGGAAAAACCACCCAGAGCAGGGGCAGAAGGTCTGAATGATCAGAAGCAACTGCTCAGCTCCTGTTTAATCACCTCAGACGGTCTCGGAGAGGAGCACAGACGAGGAGCAGGAAGTTTCTCTGCTAATTCTTGGGATGAGAGGCAGCAGGAGGGGATTTATCACCCCGTGAGCACCAAATGGGAATGAATGAAGGAATGAATGAGTGGCAGCTTGTCCAGAGCCCGGCAGAGAGGAGGAGACAGAGCAGCAAAGCTGTTGTTAATCTCAAGCTCAGCTCCTGAGCCACAGGCACAGCCAGCGTGGCACTGCCACTTGGCTGCCCACCAAGGGAACTCAGCGTTAAACAGGAGTTCTTTTCCTGATGGATGCATTCCTGAGAATGCAGAGTCATAAAAGAGAAAAATAGACTGGTTGTGCTCTGGTAGCAACAACCTGTGCAGTCATTATCATCAGCTGCCCCTGCGGATCAGGATTCTGTGTCTGTGCGAGGCACTTTCCGAGGCAATTTATCAGCACGTGGATTTATGGACTCCACAAACGCTGTCTGGGGCGTTGTTTTCCCCTCCAGTTCCCCAGAAATGCCTCTATTTAGGTTTTGGCAGGATTGCTGCTCCCCTGTGGCACCGGGGGGTAGGAGGAGTGGCCCAGGCTGCCAGCAGGGCAAGGGGACGCTGAGCCCGGGGGTGACAGTGGCTCTGAGAGGCTCTTGCTGCTGACCTTGTCTCCGAGGCGTCCCAAGAGATCCCCTCCCATCTCTCTTCTCATTTCCAAGGCTGGGAAGCTCTTGTAGGCAAACACCTCCTCCCAGCCCGGGATTCCCCGGTGCCTCCCCAGCTCGGTTTCTAAATCACAGAATCCCAGAGCGGTTTGGGTTGGGAGGGACCTTAAACCTCATCCAGTGCCACCCCTGCCATGGCAGGGACACCTCCCACTGTCCCAGGCTGCTCCCAGCCCCGTCCAGCCTGGCCTTGGGCACTGCCAGGGATCCAGGGGCAGCCCCAGCTGCTCTGGGAATTCCAGCCCAGGCTTCCCCACCCTCTCAGGGAACGATTCCTTCCCAATATCCCATCTATCCCTGCCCTCTGGCAGTGGGAAGCCATTCCCTGTGTCCTGGCACTCAATCCCTTATAAATATTTCCTCTCCATCTTTTCTTTCAGCTCCTTCAGGTCCTGGAAGGCCACGGTCAGGTCACCCTGGAGCCTTCTCCTCTCCAGGCTGAACAATCCCAGCTCTCCCAGCCTTTCCTCCCAGCAGAGCTGCTCCATCCCTCTGCTCATCCTGGAGCCTCCTCTGGGCTCTCCAGCAGCTGCAGGTCCTTCCTGTGCTGGGCCCAGGGCTGGGGCAGCTCTGCAGGTGGGGTCTCACCTGAGCCCAGGGGCAGAACCCCACTCCCATTCCCGCTGCCCACGCTGGGGGATCAGCCCAGGGCTGGAATATTTTAAGCCTGGGGTGTGCTCAGCACTGAAGCACTTCCCAATGGATGCGTTCCTGGCTGCTTGTGAAACACGTGGACAGCTCACGTCCACAGCCAGGCAGAGCCTCTGGGACGTTCTGTAATCCTGAACAGAGTGGGTGACAGAGTGCCCAGGCCAGCCCTGGCACGGCCGGGCTCAGCCTGGCTGCCAGCGCCTGCCCTGCCCTGAGCTCCAGCCCAGGCTGGAGGAGCCGTGCTCGCCCACCTCTGCTGACAGCAGCGCTTCCAGCACCCACGGAAACCATGCAAAGCCAGGCAGAAGCCACAGGAGGTGAAGGGAGATGAAAAGCAATGTTTGTGCAACAGAAATCCACAAAAACAACGTGAAGGGAACATTGTTTTGATGCTTCAACAAGAACGTTCTGCAGAAAGACATTCTTTTTCCTGGATATTGAAGGGAAGGAGCTGAAATCACTGGAAATACTCCAGCTCTCCCTGACAGTGTGAATAAAAATCCCATATGTACAACGTGTGCTTTGTACAGATGGCAGCGTGAGGAGAGAGCAGAGACTTGAGGAACAAAAATATCAGCCCCAAATCACCTGATTCTGGGTGTTTTTCCCAGCTCCATGTCCTTCTTGGCCCTTTTCTGTTTCCATGTACTGGTTTTTACTGGTGGACTCCAGTGCAGAACAGTGTGGGTGTGGCAGGGCAGAGGTTTCTTGTCCCTTCGGCATCCACAGGCTCATGTAGGCAGGTGAAATGAATTCCTTCCTTTGCCATTCCCAGAGAATTCGCCATCCCAAAGTTAATTCTGAGTGCATTTTGAATCAAGGCTGCAGGTGGATTGGGTAAAAAATCCAAGTTAAGCTCTGCAGAAGGGACATTTACATGCAGCAGTGGTAAAAGTGGGCAGATATATTTTAAAAATTAATTGTATCATAAATTAATAAGTTAATTAATGACCACACTTAGCATTCTGCTTTCAACACATGTGATGATGTATCGCCGTGTGGGTGGTCGATGGAGAAGCTGCTGCTTATTCCAGGGGGTGCCCATAGCCAGGGAACCCCGGCGGTGCTTCTCTGGCACCTCGCAAGCAGCTCTCTCACCCGTGCGATAGAACACACGCAGCCCCTCTCACACTGAGCCGGCCGGGCTCAGGCGATGCCAGAGACAAATGAGAAAGAGGAGGCCCCCCGTACAAGGCACCGAGGGTTTATTTGACCCTGATGAGTCCAAGACGAGAAGGGGGCACTTCCGTTCCCCACACAGTTATCAAGGGTACAGGAGGCAGGCAGGGCATACAGGAACAACCAGTGGGAATACAGAGGGGGCCGGGTCACATCCTATTCAGGGATACCAGGGGCGTCTGGCTGCTGGCCAATCACCCAGACCCGAGCTCCCCAGGGTCACTGATCAATGGACGAGCCTTGTCCCACTGAGAACAGAGGTACACCCTTAAGCTTTGAAGCTTGTCCACCAGCGGCTTTTGTTTATATCTGGGGTTTTAGGCCCCACAGCCTCGGCTGCTGCTGGTGCAGGCGATGCAGCACTGATGGTGCATTTTTTACAAGAAACTCATAAACTCTTTGGCCGTTTGAGAGGTTGTGATGAGGGACAAAGAGCTCAGGGTGGGGAACTAAATGTAGGAAAATCTCAGATTATTATTATTATAGGCCTCAGATGTCATAGGCCTCAGATCTCATAGGCCTCAAATCTGAAAGTCCTCAGATCTCAAAACAACTGCTTTTTTTTTTTCACAGCTAGAGGCAAAAAGATTTGTTCTACAAATACGTGCTTGTGGTCAAATGATGAGTGCAGTTTAACAAGGCCGGGTGCAGACAAGGGCTTGTGCTGCATCCCTAAATCTCAGCCCTTCCCTGCCATCTCCTTGCATTTCAGCACTCTCCAACAATTCCTCATGAAATTTTAATCCCCCCTAGCGCGGATGAATTATTTACAGCAGACAGAGGCAGGCGGCCACCGGCCTGAGGCCTGGCCAGGGGCAGGGCTGTTAGAGCCACTCCCGGGTGTTGTTCTGACTCCCGGGACTGCCAGAGCTGGGAACAGTTCTGGAAATCCGTGTTTTCCATGAGGTGATCGCACCAGGAGCCATTGGGGATCTGCAGGTGGGGTTGTGGAGCCAAAGCACAGCTGAGCTCAGGTGGAGTTCCCCCCTCAGGAAAGATTTCCCTTTTTCAGGGAATTGCCCATGTTTGGCAGCCTGTGAACGGGGGCAGCCAAACTCGAGTTCATTTATCCCTGCCCTGAGCTCCTGATTCCAGCTCTTATCCTGGCAGGAATGAGCTGAGATCTTCCCAGGAGATCTTCCCAGCCAGATACATCTCTGGCTCATATCAGTGGATCTCAAGGTGTGATTCCTGATTTTCCCCAGCCCAAATAAGCAGTGACTCAGTTTGTTTTGGGAAAAGCTCTTTGATCCATGTTCCTTCCAAGCTGGATTTTCATTTTGCCCTAAAAATCAACCCATAGAAAGGCAATCACACCCCACAGTCCTATCAAAGCCCTCATGATTTGAAAAAGAGCAGGGAAAAAAAAAGGAAAAGAGGGATAACAGGGAATAGAAGAGATTTTTCTGTTCACCCCATGGAGTAGCTGTTCCCAGGTCATTGCTCTCTCATTTTAATTCAGGTTCTCTGGGTACAAAGCAGAAGCCATCTGGATAAAGCTGAGCAAAAATTGGGATTCCTCCTCTGTGGCAAATCCCCGCAGTTCAATCCTTTATTTTCATTGAAACTGGGGTGGGAGGGGAATGTTTGTTACTGAACTGAAACTCCAGAAGTTTCCATGAGACATTTTTGAAGGGAAGGGAAGGGAAGGGAACAGACTGACACATTTTGAGCTGACAGATTTCACTGCTTTTTGCTGAGCTGCTCTCAAACATTCCCTCAATTTTGGGCTGGATTTTCCCCTTTGTGCTGCAGTGTCACATCACAGCTGGAGGTTTGCCACCAGTTCTGGATGAATCCTGCAAAAAGTACCAGGAATTACTGAAAAAGGAAATATTCCATGGCTCCTCCTTCACAGAAGCAACTGCTAAAGGAGAAAAGCTGAAATTTGCCCCTTTTTAGTGGAAAATTGCCCGTTCAGGACACCAACACGCACTGAGCTCTTCCCTGTCACTTCCCTGTTGTTCCAGTTAGATGATGCTCCGTGGAATTGGTCGGGTTGGAAAAGCCCCCTGAGGTCAGAGAGCCCAACCTTTAACGCAGCACTGCCGAGGTCACCTCTGACCGTGTCCCCGAGTGCCACATCCACAAGTGTTTAAATCCCTCTGGGAATGGGGGCCCCACCACTGTCCTGGAGGGCTGTGCCAGGGCTGGACAACGCTTTCCATGAAGAAATTTTCCCGATATCCAACCTGATCCTCCCTCGGCACAGCCTGAGGCCGTTTCCTCTTGTCCTGTCCCTTGTACTTAGCACTTGACCAGAGAAAACTCCCAGAAATCCCAAGTGATCCCAAAAGCCAGGTCCCTGTTCTGCAGTTGGAAGGGATTTGCAACTTTTATGAAGAGAACTGACCAAGGTGCAAAGGGAGTTAAGCCCAGCTCTGTAGAACACACTCAGAGCAGAGCTTGGGCTTACAGAGACCCGGCCCTGGATCCAGGTGACTTTCCCAAGGTCAGAACAGGAGCCAGAACCGACGGATCCCTTTGTGCCCTTGTTTAATCAAAGCCATTAAACTGAAGTGTGAATTCTACCACCCCTTTAATCCTTCTTCCCAATAAGAAGCCCTATTAAATCCTTAATGTGCCTGCTTTAATTATAACCTATCAAAGCCGGGATCAATTCCGGGCGGTAAACACGGAGCGCGGGATTCTGCGGCAGGATGAGATCACGCCTCTTAAAATGCAAAAGGAGGCTGAGGCATTAAACCTGTAATAAAGCTCAATTAATCTTTCCCCCTTAAAACGCACACAAAATATTTAATCTCAGTCTAAACTCGGGGGCTGTTTGAATCAGAGCCAGTGAAGGCAGCTTTGGTCATAGGGAGCTTGGATATTTTGTCCTTAAATTCCCACAAATTCAGGGAGGTGGATATGTGGGGAGGGGGTTGGGGAGCAGATCCATTAAAGTTTAGAATAAAAGTGATTATTTTGGGAGGATTATATCTATTAAAATATCCCATTATCTCATAGAGCTTTTAAAATCCCCTCCCGGAAGAGGTGTCCCCAGGGAGATGAGTTACCTGAGTGAGAACACAGCAGCCATTCCTGTCTTGGGCTGGGAGTGGGAAATCCTTGGATTGAAGTGATTTACAGCTCTTTCCTGCCTGCCAGGGCTGAGAGGGAGCAGAGCTGTAAATCAGAGGGTGAATTATAGGACAGATGCTCTTGTGGTCTCATGGTAAAGGAAGAGCAAAGGATGCTCCATGTCCTGTGCCTTTCCCACCTCCCAGGGCAGCGGCAGAGCACTCAGGGTGGTTTCTAAACATCCTGAGTTGGGTATTCCAACCCCTCTCCTCCTCCTGGAGCACCGATTTGTTCCGAGGCAACAGCCGCACCGTGTTCCTCCTGCGGTGGGGGGATAAAACACTCAGTTGTGCTCACACTGAGCTCGTGTTTGTTCCTCCCGGGGCTGGGAGGACGGGCAGCTCGCGGATTCCATCAGCGAGTCTGTGTTTGCTGCTCCTGAGCAGCAGAGGAGGAGGAAGAGAAATGCCAGTGCTGGGAGTGTTAATAAACAGGCATTTGGGCAAAACAGAGATATTTCATTTGATGAAAGAGAAATGTTCCATGCTGGTTGTGCATTTTTAAAGGAATATTTATGTTGGGAAACAAAGATACTTCTAAACAAAAAGTCACTTGGAATACAAACACAAATGTTCTGTTTTGACAATGTGGGAACGGGATCCTGATGTATTATTGAAGCAGCCTGGGTATTTCTGTTCCCTGCCTGAAATATGAATACACGAAATCCAGCACGCTCATGTGGAACGTTCAGCTGTATAAAACTGCCTGGGTTTGGCTGGAAAAATGTTCAACTGGAAGATTGCAGAGCGAGTCCATGTGAACAAAGTGAGTGTGGAGGGGGATTCAATCCGCCCCGAGGTTTGGACACTGCTCAGGTGCCTGTGTTGACACTGGATGCTCTGCAGGGGAGAGATATGGGTTTATTATCAGCGTTACTCAGCTCTGATAACGGGCTCGGCCCTGCAGGGAATATCAATGGAGCTGCACAGCTGGGCAAATAACGACAATATTTGTCTTCGTGTCATTTTTGATGAGAAACCTTGGCCAAAAGCCCAATGAAATGTAGTTGTAATGAATTACTGGATAATTCAACAAACGAAGTCAGAACAGGCGGAAAACAGACGGAGGACAAGGCTCCAGCACCTCCCAGGCTGCTGTGAGCAGCAGCAAACACGGGTGGGAAATGTCACCGGGACAGTTGGACAAACCTTGGTGACGCCCAGCAGCTCCAGGGGCATCAATGGGAGTGCTGAACTGGAACCCTGGAATGTGAGATGGTAAATTCATGGATGGGTCAGGTTGGAAGGACCACAGAGTGCCACTGGTGCCACTCCCTGCTCCAGCAGGACCAGCCCAGAGCACGGGGCACAGGAGTGTCCGTGTGGCTCGGGAATACCCTGGGGAGGAGACTCCAGCCCCTCTCTGAGAACCATCCATACACCAGGAACATCTGCTAATTTCCTAAAAAGCACTTTCCTTTTTGCTCGGTTTTGGCTGGAAAGCCCAGGTTGCCTGAAATGCCCCAGAAAGGCACGAGAGTGGTACAAAGCATTCTGCACGGATTCCAAGGGCAGCTGAAGATCTGTGCCAGCAGAATCACCTGAGGGAAGGCATGGGAGGTGCAGCGTGAGCTCCCACGAGGGGCAGCGATGAAAACAGACTTGTGTCACCTCCAGGCTGTCGTTTCTCTCCATGCAAGCCTGAACAGATTGATTTCCAGGTCTCCTTCAGCGGAACTTAATCAATTTGGAGTGGATTTAGCCGGGCATATGGATGATCATGTGGCTGGCACTGCTCCCTCCCCTCAGACGGTGACAGGAATTTCAATCACAGCCACCAGTGGCTCCCAGCTTGGAACACAGAAGCCTTTAATGCATTTGGAGCAGTAATTCCTCCTGTCTGGTGCCTGGGATGGGGCGGGAACACGGGCTGTGCTTCTAGAGGGTGCCTCAGAACCTCTGTGTCCCCTTGAGTTGTTCTGAGTTCCTCTAGAGGGAAATGCTCCATGTTTATCCAGGAGGAAATTGCTCACGTGGGCCTTCAGGAAGGGTGGTTTGAGTCTAGAAGATCACTGAGAGAGGCCGCTCGAAGGGTGAACACGCGTTCCGATTCCCAAGTGATTCCGGCTTGGAGAAGCAACAGGGAATGGAGAAAACCGGGATGGACTCGCTTCCATAAATTGAGGATTCAGTGCTGGCTGAGGAGCCTGTGGCTGCCCTGGACACTGCAGGACCTGGCAGGTCCTGTGAGAGACCTGAGGCCCCTGCGAGCCACGGCTCCAGGGCTTGCCGGAGCTGTCACTTTGGAGAAACTCCTCCTTCTTTAGGAACCTGATTGAAAGCCCAGGACCAGCCTAAACCGGAGCTGATTCCTTCCAGTGGGAGCAGCAGAGGGAACGACGAGCCCGGGGTGAGGGATCCCGTCCCTGGGGATGCTGCTGGAGAAAAAATGTCCTTTATAGAAAGCGACACAATTTACAGCACAGGTCGAGGGAAACAAATTTTTGGTAATGAAATCCCAGCTTTTCCCAACCCTTTGGGAGCTGAGAGCAAGAAGATGGAATTTCCTTCCATGCAGGAGGGGCTGCTGGACTCCCAACCTCCCTGGAAGCACCTGAGGAAGGACGGCTCTGTCTGAAATTCCAGCAACCTCAGTTAACCCTGCAGCTTTCCAAAGCCTTTGGGTTTTTTCCTGATTAACTGAAGGCTCTTTGCAGCTCTGCCTTGGCAAAAATGGCTGCAAAATGAGATAATCAGAGGCTGAAGTAGTAGTTGTGCTTATCGATTTTTTTTTTTAACAAGTAGTGTCTCTTTTTCCAAAAATATGACAAAAATATGGATTTTTTTTTTTAAAAAGCTGTTAAATTTCTTATAGGTTTTTTTATTTGAGTTATTATTTAGTATCCTATTGACATTTTCTGTTTACTTATAACTAAATTTTCATTAAATGTAAAAACTTCAGTGATTATTTCAGTGTCTTCGTACAATTATCAATGAAGATGTTCATGGACACTTTGCAAGAAGTGAAAAAACACCCTCATTTTAAAAGATGCCAAATAGGAAAAGCTCAGAACTATTTGTTCAATTATTTGCTGTCTCTCGGGTAAAAAAAAAACCACTTAAAATAACAACAACAGAAAAAACCAACTTGTGAGTAATGCTGGAGTCAGCAAATGGGGTTTAAAAAGCATCTCAGAATTTCCCAGATTTATTCGTTCATCACTACAACGGAGAGGGAGATGGGAATGAGGGAGAAATCCACGATGGAGCTTCAAGTGGAGCACTGCTGTGGGGAGCAGCTGGGCACAAATTCCTGCTGCACAACAGACATGGGAAACTGAGTATTTTAGGGCAAAACTCCACCCTCCAGTGGGGAGGCTGCAGCAGGGAAAAGGGAAATCCCGGGATAACACTGCCCTGCCCTGGCCGCACGTGTCCCTGGTGGAGGGGGAAATGGCTCCTCCTCCCATCCCACGGGAGCACCACAGCCCCACCAGCTCCCCTCTGTCTCTCTCTCCCTCCTCCAAAACTGGCTTTTTCCCAGTGTTTCCCCAAATCCTGGATGGATTTGAGCATTTCCTGGTGTCACACCTCCACTGCTCCCCACAAGTGCAATTTGCAATGTCTGCTGCTGTCCCAGCCTTTGGAGCCCCCGAGAGGGAGCAGCCCGGTCCCTGTGGTTTGCACTTTGGGATGTATCCAAGCACAATTCCCTTCCAGGACCCCTGGAGCACTCCACAGGTCCCAGGGCCGAGCAATCAATTCCAGCTCCAGCTGGAATTGCCGTGGCTGACACCATCAATGAGAAATACTCCAGCTTTTCCCACAGAATTGCACTTTGTGCCCACACCAGTGATGTCATTCTCAGCTCTTCCCAGCCCTGTGGGCTGAAAACTGAAAATGAGACAGAGCCGCTCTGTGTTGGCTCCACAAAATGGGAACAGGAATGAAATGGGAAAGCAAAGCTCCTCTGCCTGGCTGGGGAGGGACTTTCACTCCCTCCTCGTTCCCTCTCCTGCACTGTTAATTAAAACATGAACCCCGCTCCAGACCTGAGAATCACATCTCCATTCTGGCGAGTTCTCATCACACACTTCAGGAAGGGAGCGTGGATTCATTCCGGGAGCAGCCGAGGGTGTTGATGGATGCTCTGCCAGCCTCGGACGTGTCCCTGCCCTGTCCCCTCCTCAGCACTCAGGGCAGGACTCACCCTGTGACACGCGCGGGGTCAGGGCCTGAGTGCTGAGCTGGTTCCTCACGGCAGCTGGGACAAGGGGCATGGGAGGGGCTGTGCTGCTCCTTTCCAGCACCTGAGCAGAAGGGTGGGAGCTGTGGAGAGCTGAGAAATGCCAGGAGAGCTGTGGGCACCAACCTTTCCACTGCTGCAGGGCTGCACCAGAGTCCCAAAGCAGCAGCGGCCAGGCCTGGCTGTGCAGAGCCCTTCAGCCTTCAGAAACTGGGCTGGGCTCGGTCTCTGCTCCCAGAACGGCTGGATTGGCTGGTGGCTGTTTGGGAATTTCAGTCTCTGCTCCCAGAATGGCTGGATTGGCTCAGTACTGTTTGAGAATTTCAGTCTCTGCTCCCAGAATGGCTGGATTGGCTGGTGGCTGTTTGGGAACTTCAGTCTCTGCTCCCAGAATGGCTGGATTGGCTGGTGGCTGTTTGGGAATTTCAGTCTCTGCTCCCAGAATGGCTGGATTGGCTCAGTAC
>VZTG01001157.1:74220-89504 GCA_013397845.1 Melanocharis versteri
TGCCATCAGGCATGAGCCAAATTACAAAGTGAGCCTGGTGCAAAGAGCCCTGAGTCAGCCTCAGCATCCCCAGGGTCTCATTCCCTGTCAGCTCCAGCCTCTCCAGGCAGAATTGTGACAAACCAGACGTGGGCACTGGGCTGGAGTTCTTGCAGTGACATTCATTAACAATATCGTGGTGACAGATCCTGAGGAGTCTGTAAGTGCTGGTAAACATCTTTCTCCCCAGTTCAGAGCTGCACTCCCACCCTGAGGACTAACCCAAGGTCGTGCATCACGAAATTGAGAGAGAACAAACAAAAAGCACTCCTCAAGTCTGCCAGACAGATTCCTTCTCGTCGGGACCATCGGCAGCGGCTGTGCCAAAAGAGATTCTTTGGAATGGCCTGGATATGTCCAAGTGCTGAAGGGCTGAGCGCCCTCGGCCACGTTTCCCTGCTGCCCCGAGGCGTCTGTCAGGAGTGCTGTTAATCACAGCCCGGTAATGGTTCACAGCTGCCCGAACCCCCCTGCGCTCCCTGTTCATTTATCGTGCGTGTGAGCAGACGAGGCAGCCACCCCTCGGGTGTGGGGGATCTCTTCTGCTTTCCCTGCCCAGCAGCCCCAGTGGTGTCCCCCCATCCCGGGGCTTTTCCTTGGAGCGGAGATATTCACACACTGGGAATGTGCCAGGCTGCTCAGCAAACTCGCTGCTCCTGTGGGAGGGAATCCAAAGGCTCCTGTGTGGAGAGCCTTCACCAGCAGTCCCAGGTGACCGGGACTCTGCTTTTTTATTCCAGCAACAAAGCTCTTGGGAATGACACTTGTGCAAATCACACTTGTGGAATCCCGAGCATGTGATGCGTTCACGTTCCATGTGGTGAATCCTGGAGCCTGCCGCTTGCATTCCAGTTGCAGTGGTTACAATTCCACCAACCGCTGGCTTGTGGTGCCCTTCGGGAGCACTGGAATTTTCCAGCCCATTAACGCTGCCTCAGAGCTCGCCTGGCGCTGGCTGATCCCGTCTGCTCCGCAGTTCCGAGGCACAGGGTGGCACAGGATGAGGCAGAGTGGAGCAAACACCCACAGAGGCTCTGTCAGCTCACGGGGAGAGAAAACCCACAAACCCCAAGGGATGAACCCCATTGATGGCCTTGTCATTTCTAGGACGGGGGAAATGGCTTCAAACTTCCAGAGGGCAGGGATGGATGGGATCTTGGGAAGGAATTGTTCCCTGGGAGGGTGGGGAAGCCTGGGATGGAATTCCCAGAGCAGCTGGGGCTGCCCCTGGATCCCTGGCAGTGTCCCAGGCCAGGCTGGACGGGGCTGGGAGCAGCCTGGGACAGTGGGAGGTGTCCCTGCCATGGCAGGGGTGGCACTGGGTGGGATTTAAGGTCCCTTCCCATCCAAACCATTCCATGATTCCATGGTTCTATGACTCCTCTGGAGCCTTTTAAAGCCCAGTGACTACATTTGCTGCACATGGGACCAAAAGCCAGGCCAGCCCTGCAGTCCGTTGGCAAATCTGTTCTCAGATTCACTGCAGCACCGGAAAAGAACAACAGCAACAACAACAAAAAAAGGCAAAACAAAAAAAAAGCTGAAAAAACCCCATGAATCACCAAAAAAAAAGAAAAATCCCCAAACAAACAAGGGAAGCTTTAATTTTTATAGCAGCATGTTTAATTAGTTTCATTTATCTGGGAATTTGGTTTGTTTGGTTTAGGCATAATAAGCACTGCAGACTGTCATTAATTCAAGATCTGCAGCCTGTCCCTGGTGGTGCTGGGGTGGGCTCACTGCTGTCCTGCCCTCCGGGTTTCCTCCTGCACAGCCAAACCTGGCTAATTCCTGATCCGGGCTTTTGGAAAACTCAGCGTGGAGACGGTGAAACCTTTCAGCTCTGCGGCTCTCCTCTGGATAGGGATAATAAAAATCAAATTAAAAGTGCCAGGAGAGGCAGGATGTGCAGGTGAGCCACTCTGGGAGCACAAGGACACCGGGCTGGGGTTGGGATTCAGCCCTTTTTTCGGAGCAGGGCTTCGCAGTCCTGCCCTGGCTGGGCTTTGCCAGCTCTGAGTCATTATCTGGCCTTACTCTCAGTCCCTGCTTGCTCCCAGCAGCTGCTGATCCGACCTGACAGGATTCAACAGCTCCATTACAAAGGATAAAGGATTGTCTTTAGCAGGAGAGAGAGACAGGAAGAGACAGAGCCGAGAGTCTTTAACCAGAACCCTGAATTAACCTTCCCAGAAGGGAATCCATGTGGACTGTGGCTTTTATTTATAAACCTCCTCCTTCCTCCAGGCTTTCTCTGCTCCCAAGGAGAAGCACAGCCATGGAGAAAGGCAGGATTTTGAGGATATCTTGGCTGAGGGGATCTGCGTGGCTGTGCCAGAAAGCCCAAATAATGAGAATTAATTAAACCCCGAAGCACAAATCGGCAAATACAACTCTTGTCCCACAAAACAAAGGAGAAATCTCATCAACATCTGTAGAAGGTGCCCCTGCTGAGCTCCAAGCAGCCTGAACTCTCTTCTCAGGACTTTTGCAAATAGAGGGATTATTTCCCTTTTATTGTATTAGAAGGGGGGTGGAAGGGTGAGCAATTGAGAAACTTCATTATGCACTGAAAGAGGAAATGATTCCAAGAAAAATGTATTTCTCCATACGGGAAAAGCAGGGCTATTTGAGACTCACACTGTGTTCTTCTTCCCCTGCCACTTGCAAAAGCTTTTCATTCCACTTGTATTTCATGTTTCAAGTGGATTATTTCCTTCCATTGATAAGGGGATAATTCAGTTAGGCCTTGCAGATAGTTATTTCTTTGCTCAGAAGGATATTTTGCATGCAAGGATCAATTTTTTTTTCCTCTTTTTTTTTGAACACCACCTAGAGCCTGTGGAAATGAGATATATTAGCGAGGGCTGAGTGGCTGATCGCAGGGAGAGCGAGGGGCAAATTAAACCGTGCTGGGAGGAAAACAATACTTTGCCCAGCCACGAGGATTTGGGGAAGTCAGTGTGTAATAAAGTCATGTTCTGCCATTTCAGGCAGCTCCTCTGGGTCCCTCAATCCTCTCTGCTGCTTTGCAACCAAGGAAACAGTGCAGGAGAGACAGCCCAAAAATCCCCTGCACTTCCCTTCTCCCAGGATTTTGGCTGCTGGATTGGCTGTCCTGGGCCTTGTGGCAGCGGGAGATGCCTTGAGAGGGGTGGACAACGGTTGTCACCCAGCACGGGGGCCAAAAATGCTCCTGTCACTCTGTGAACGTGCCACGGGGGCTGCCAAAGGAGCAGAGCCCGGCTCTTCTGGTTTGGACCCCTGGGAAGGTGGAGGGAAGTGCTGGCATCAGGTGGCAGCTGAACAGCAGCCAGAAGGTGCCAGGTGTGGGTCTGGCCCCCTCGATCTGCACTGGGGGATGAGACCCCAGGGCAGGGCTGGCTCCTGGACCAGTTCAGGGTCACGTCAGGTGTCGCAGTGGACACAGCCCGGGGAGAAAAGAGCCAGCCAAACTCAGGAGGAGCAAGATAGAAATGCCTTTATTTATTTATATACAGATGGGTTTTATACCCTAGGTTGTTGGAATGGTAGAAAAGTCATTGGATCTTTAGCCAAACACCCCCCAGGATTATTGGCTAGATCCTAAAACACCTATTTCCTAAAAAATCCCTCAAAATAACAATAACAAGGTGCAAAACATCTCACAAGTGCAAGATAGAAGAATTATTTACAAAAGCTCTCTAGCTGTTTTTCAGCTAGCTCCCGTGAGAAAGTGAGAATGCTCACGAACACAGGCAGATACTGGAAAATCTCTCTGCTACCAAGCTTTCAACGCCCACAGTCAGGCCCTTTTTCTTAGGCACAGTTTGGATACAGGCCCAGCTTTAGAGCCAGTTTAACCACCTGGGACTTCCAGTCAAGGCCAGAGCACGGCCTGGGCCCCTCAGGGTGATGGGCACAGGCAGTGGCAGCTCCCTGAGCACATCTGGGGCCCTGGGTGGGTTTATCTAAGAGATAAGTCTCAGATTTGGCAGCGTGGCTGGCAGAGTGCTTCCATGGCCACTGTCCCCCGAGCCCGGGCCCCACCGCCCGCTCCGAACTCTCCACGGATGGCCCGGAGGGAAAATCCCGGTGGAATCAGGCAGGCCTGCTCCTGGCACGCTGCCCAGGGGTTCGTCTGGCAGAAGCAGCAGCGATTTGTCCTTGGCTCGGGGCCAGGCTCCCCAGCTCCGGGGCTCAGTACAGCCCTGCAGCCCGAGCGCCGCGCTGGCCGCGCTGAGGGGACGGGAGAGACGGCCCTGTGACACCGGGCACGGGTGGCACCTCCGCCATCCCGCTGCCCAGGGTTTCCTGCAGTGCCAGCCCTGTGACACCGGGCACGGGTGGCACCTCCGCCATCCCGCTGCCCAGGGTTTCCTGCAGTGCCAGCCCTGTGACACCGGGCATGGGCGGCACCTCCGCCATCCCGCTGCCCAGGGTTTCCTGCAGTGCCAGCCAGGCCTGCAGCCTGCTCGGACACGCGGCTCTGCCGACGGGCGTTTGGGGAGAGCAGAGCTCGTTCATGGCTCCTTCCCTGAGAGGAGCAGCCGGGCCGGAGCCCCGCGGAGGCCGCATGGAGGCCGCACGGGGAAGGGGCTGCTGTTTATTTGCAGAGACCTCGTTAAGAGCGTGTCAGAACCACTTCAGTGTTCATTGATAGGGTCACCCACCCCCTCTGGCACCGAGGGAAGGGAAGATTGCCATTCACACCTCGCAGTTTAAATGCTCCACATCCTTTTACCAACCCCCATCTTTGCGTTTTTCCCGTGTGCAGCTGTTGGTGCATCCAGTTTTGAGCCTGTTTTGTAGAGGGCTTCAATTAAACACCTCTAAGGACAATCCCTCGTTAGTATGAGACTGCTGCTGTTGTTCTCTTCAGCCCCTCCTGGCTACTTCTCTCTCGATTTGAGTGAATTACAGGAGGTTTTCTGAGCTGCATTCAAATGACGCTGGGTTCAGAGCAGTGCTCGGTTCGGGAGGGAAGAGCTGTGGCCTGGAATGTTAATGTGGGATGGCAGCTCCACAGGAGGCACTCAGTGCGCTCTGCCCAACGCCGGGATTGCACCCTGCCTCTTCTCCCTGCCCTCAAACTGCTTCCTGCAGCTCACTCAGCACATGGCAGCTGTCCCCGACCTCTGGGACACACCAGAGAATTGGTCCTCACTCCTTGAACTCGTACAGACATTCCTGGCTGTGTGAGAGGTGCTCAGCTCTTCCCACGTGTGGGAGCAAATCCATCTCAGGAGGGGTGGCCCTGGCTATGCAGGGCAAGGAAAAGCCAGTCCCTGGTAAAGCCTTGTAAACTGGGAAGTCTGGGGCGTTTTCAAGGAGTTCCCAGTCCCTTCACTGGGTGTTTCATAGAATCCTGGGATGGTCTGGGTTGGAAGGGGCTGTAAACCCCATCCAGTTCCTGGGCAGGGACACCTTGCACTGGACCAGGTTGTTCAGGGTGGTCTGGAACAGATTTAATCCCATTGGGAGCACCTAAACCAAACACTGAGAAAGATCCTTTTTAATGAGTGTTTGATGCTTGAGGAGGGGCAAAATGAGCAAAACTCCTGTTACAAATCAAAAAATGATTCTCTCCTATCACCAAGAGGGACTGGGTAGAATTGTACAGCTCTCAGGGTTTGGGGGAAGCTCCTGTGTCCCTAAACCTCCTTCCACCATGGGAATTACCACATGCAGAGGCATCACTTGGGGTCCTGCTCTCCTTCCTCACCTCCCTCTCCCTGTGGGTGAATTTTCGGGCATGTGGGTGTTTCAGAGGGGCCCAAAGCCCCACCTGAGCTCGGGCAGGTTCCAAGTGTGTTCCCCAGAATGGCATTCATTAGTCTGTTTGACATAAATACTGTTTTCAGGTTAATGTGTTTAACTTAATGAGGCATTTATTTGCAGTAAGAACTCTTTAAGAAGCTCTGTTTTCTTCCAGTGAGCTGAGCTGACGAGGGGATTAATAACAGGCTTGAACAAGCAAGCTAAGAAAATAAATCTACCAAAGTCCTCTGTGCAGGTGGTGAAGGAGGCTTGGATTGATCCCAGTAAAGGCAGTTGTTTCTGACAGGATGGAGGGAAATAAAGCACATTCTCCTTGCCTGCACATCTCCCTTGTTCCTGTCAGGGGCTATCTGCTCCCCTGATGCTCCTCTCCCAACCTCAGGGAGTGTCTGACCCGAGGACAGCCAGCAGCAGGACAAGGTTTCCTGGGATCTAGAGGGATTCCAGGATATATGGAATGGAGGCAGACCTTCCTAGGCACAGAGAGATTTTCCCAGCCCTCCCCTAAGTGAAGGAATTGGGATATTCCCAAAGTACAGGGACAGAGCCCCGAATTCCTTCCCATCACAGGGCTGTGCACAGCTCCCCCTGCTCCCTGGCCAGATGCAACACAGATATTCCAGACCCACCCAGCCCAGTCCTGTGCTCTGGGATGGCCCTGCTGGAGCAGGGAGGAGGGAGCAGTGACCCTGGCTGATCCCTTCCAGCCTGGCCCATTCCATGATTCCATGATTCTGTTTTCTATGACGTCATTGCCCAAATAACAAAATTAACTCCTCAAGCCTGGAAGGTCTTCCTTTTCCTTTAATGTATAAACAGGGAGCTGAGAAACAAACGTCGATAAAGTTCACGGGCTGAACTGCCCCTCCAGGACGTGTCCTGCTGGGTCTTTTAGGAAATCCAGATGTTTGCAGGAGTTCAGACAAGAATTGTTATAAAGGGACCAAAACTTGGAAGACATTCCAGAGGCCTGGCCTCAAACCGAGGGTTTTTGTGGCTGGTGCTGAGAAGGGGAGGGAAGGTGCAGCCAAACTGTCCCTGAGGAGATCTCACGGTGCTGTTTTCCTCTGTTTCCAGTTCATTGCCCTGCTCAGTGTGTAAATTTTCTTCCCTTAAAATGTCAGGTTACGAGGAGAGGAACAAGCACAGTGAGGCTGCTTGGGTCTGCACTGGACATCCAAAGGGGAATATCATCAATATTAACACAGGGATGTGACAGAGATACAGAAACTCCTTTTCCTAAATCGACTCTCAGATCATTTGCCAAACACAAAAATCATTGAGGTTAATCTGCCATGGAAAAATGCCATCTTTCTTTCCTTACGGAAGCAAAGATTCCGCCATCCTTTGGGAATGGTCACCATGAGGGGTCACAGGGCAGAGACCCCCCCACTGCAGGACTCACCTGAACCCCAAGTGACAGTGGAACACCTGCAGCAAGAGAAATGGCCTGTCCACAGAGGTGCCCTCAGCTTGTTTGGTGACATCCTGTGAGGAAAGGCTGGGAGAGTTGGGATTGTTCAGCCTGGAGAAGAGAAGCTTTGGGGCGATCTCACTGTGGCCTCCCTGTGCCTGGAGGGGCTCCAGGAGAGCTGGACAGGGACTGGGGACAAGGCCTGGAGGGACAGGACACAGGGAATGGCTTCCCACTGCCAGAGGGCAGGGATGGATGGGATCTTGGGAAGGAATTGTTCCCTGGGAGGGTGGGGAGGGGCTGGGATGGAATTCCCAGAGCAGCTGGGGCTGCCCCTGGATCCCTGGCAGTGTCCCAGGCCAGGCTGGACGGGGCTGGGAGCACCTGGGACAGTGGGAGGTGTCCCTGCCATGGCAGGGGTGGCACTGGATGGGATTTAAGGTCCCTTCCATCCCAAACCATCCTGGGATCCCGTGGTTTAGAAATGGAGCTGTGGAGGTACCAGAGAATCCAGAGGTGAGCCGTGTGGGCTGTGCTGCCTGCAGGAGACTTTTGTGTGAGAGGTAGGAAATGAAAGGAGAAAAAAAGGACTTGGGGAAGATTTGCTGGTATTTCAGCAGGTGTAAAACAGCTACATGAGAAACTTCCTTTGTTTTCTTGTTTTCAAACTCTCCCCCTCACGTCAGGAGATCAGAGTTCACCTCTGCCACCAACCTTGTGCTCACCTCTCACCTGGGGTCGTACCAGGAAGGCTCGGCCTGACCTCCCTTCCCTCTTCCCAGATTTACAGACTCCAGCTTTCCTCTAACGTACAGTGAAATATTAGAGCCCCCCTGCCTGGGCTTGGCCCCTGGCTCTCACCTTTTCCCTGACCTACCTGAATCCAAGTTATTTTCCACCTCAGAGTGCAGCTTGCAGGAAAGCAGCTCCCTGAGACCTCTCTCTTCATTACCTGTTTGTTGCTAATTAGATTTCTGCAGGTTTCTTTCTGCTCAGCAACCCTTAAACATCAACTTCCACATCTTTTGGTCCCTCCTGGGAATCTGTTGGCCACCAGGATTCAATCTGGTGGGTTTGGAAACATTTCAAACACTGCAGCATGGCCAGGAGTCCATCTGTCAAGTGAGCATCTGTGGCTCACCATTCCAGCTGGTTTGTCCACAGAATACGGGAAATTTAAAATGTGCTGCTGCTTTTTCAGAGCAAGGACAGGATAAAGTCTTCCCTGATCACCTGAAATACGGCTGGAGCTGTCACAAATCAGGGATGGATCAATACAGGAGTCCCTGAGTGTTGCGTTGGACAGTTCGTGGATTGATGGGATTTGCATTACAGAGACATAAAGCACTTTAGGGGAGGAGGAGTGGAAATTCTGCTACCAAAAAATAATAAAATATGCTCGAGAAGCCTTTTGGTCTTTCTTGGATGCTTTCCAGCTGAGAATCCCAGTGTTTTAATGGAGCAGTTGTCTGACAGGGCTGCACCAGTCGATGGGAGTGGAGCTGCTGCTCTGAGTCAGGAGGGCTTTGGTACCAAGAGCCACAGGACTGGGGGGCATTTCTGAAATTTAACACAGACAGGCCACAGGACTGGGGGAATTCCTGAAATTTAACACAGAACAGGCCACGGGATTGGGGGCACATCTTCAATTTACCACAGGAGGGGAGCCCATGTCCTCGTGTGACCCTGGCTCACGCTCCTGGTGCAGGACTTTTCTCACACAAAGCAGCCCCTGGTGAGGTCAGAGGGGGCCCTGCCAGGGCCCTGCTCTGCCCCCAAAGGTTTGCTCCCCCAGAAAAGCAGGTGAAACATCCTGGGCGGAGTTACAAGTGCTCTGTGATCCCCACAAATGAGAGGGAGCTCAGAGCTGAGATTCTTACAGCAACCCTAATGCTTCAAAATATCCCTTTGAAAGATCAAAACCCCTCCCTGCGCTCGTTGCTTAAAGCAAATGGGGCTGTACCGGTGTAAATCAGCACAATGCACATTTGGGCAATTTTACCCAGGATTGTGGGAAGGAAAGCATTAATTCAGCAATGGATATTAATGCCGGAAAAGAAGCAGCTCCTATTTGCTGCCTCAGTTGCAAACAAAATGCAATTCCTTGCAATGATATTATTCTGGATTACACGCTGAAGCACATTAACATATCCCCCAGTGTTTTGTGATCTCATAATGAAACTTCTATTACCAATCATCCATGAAAGAGATGCTATTGTGGGGAAAAAACCTGCGCAGAGACTCCAGGCTGAGACAGCAGCACCAGCAGAGTTTGAGCTGCCAGGTCTCTCTGGCAGCTTTTGATGGGGTCACCACAGGACACAAATGGGACAGGGAAAATTCACCCCCTCCCCTCAGGAGCCTCTTGTTTCGTGGGTGCTGAGAAGGGCTTTGCCTCTGCCTCCCTCTGCTGCAGCAGCGCTGCACCCTCTGGGATGTCTCTGAACAGAATGATTGGATCAGGATATTTCCACTCTTCCCTGGATCAGGGTATTTCCACTTTTCCAGGTCCATCTGCAGCAGGGGAGCAGCTCCTGCCCTGCTGGATAAAATCTGCCTGCAGAGAACGGGGGATTTGGACAGCCAGTGGGGATTTCATTGGTTTGGGACTGAGATTTAGGTGCCCAACCTGGGCACCGCTCTGCAGTGGAGCTCAGGAGTTTGGGAACAAGTCATTGTGACATAAAAGACAGCTGTAACTGCCAGGGAAAGAAGCTCAGTTGAGCCAGAGCTGTTTTCCTTGAAATGTGCTGTGATGCCTTGTATTACACCCATTTCAGCTGGGTTTAATAAAAATGTTACTGAAGGTTAAACAAATACCAAAGGATCACTGCAGACAAGAACGAGCTGCATTGTTAGAACTGTTCTGGAGAAGATAATTACCTATTACATTGTAAACCTCACAAATTTTTTTTTTAATAATCATTGTTTAAATACATTTACTGTCTTATTAAAAATTAACCTTTGAGAAGCATAATTTACTATAGAACACTTGCATGTTTGGAAACCCAGAAGGTGGGGAAATCTGCAAGTTAATGAGTCTGATTCTTCTCAGGTCTTGGCCACAGCCTCTCTCCTTGATCTGGGTAATTTGACTTTCTTTTTTGCAATGAGCAGCACCAGCAGCTCTGAGCAGAAGCTGTGATTCTGTTCTGATGCTTCCCAAAACCAGGCTGTGACTTCCCAAGGCCAAGTACAGCCGTGGGCAGCAGGAACAGGGAGAGGAAAGGACTGGGGACAGCTCCACACCCCTGGTCAGCAGGAACAGGGGCAGGAGTGGGTTGAGGACAGCTCCACATCGGGTGCTCCAGCCCATGAGGAATTGCAGCATTAAAGGACGATGAGCTGGGCAGTCACGGGAGGGGTCAGAGGGGTCTCTGAGGTGCCCGTTTTCCTCTCTGGAATCTGGAGCATCCAATGGTAACTTTCTGCCAAGATGTGCCCCAGACCCTCGAGGGGAATCAGCTGATCCCCGTCTGTGTGCCCCCCTACACCGAGTACAATCCTCTGGAACAAGCCCAAGATTTCATATCCTGATCCACCCCGAGATCTCCGTGATCATGGAAAGAGCCAATCCTCCCCTCTGAAGGGAAGGGCTCCTCCAGGGACTTGTCTTAGTTCCCTCAGTTTACATTCCTGGAAGCCGGTGTGGCTGACACAGCAGTTCCCTCCCAGAGCACTGCCTGGGGCACTGCATCCCTCAGATCCGAGGCCCTGGAAGGTGACAAAACATCTCCAACTCCATGGGAAGATGGGACCCTCGGATTTCCCCCGTGGGATCCACGTTCAGCACGAGGTAAATGTGCCAGCAGTCCCTGAACTCCGAGCATTCCTGCTCGGAGGAGGCTGTCCCACGCCATGCAAATGCTGAGCAGTTTTCAATGAAACCCAAATTTGCCTCAAAACTGCAATTATATTATCAGCAGCTAATTATCACCTGTCAAACCGAGCTCATGCTGCCGTGGGGGGTTGGCTCTCCCGGAGTTCTGTCGAGCTGAATTCCTCGGAGCGGGATGAGGAGCCCTTTTCGTCGGGAGATGTTCGTGTTTGAGCTGCGCTCGTGGCTCCTGGCGTGGCAGTGAGCTTTGATTTCCGGGGAGCTGACAGGCTCGGTGCTCCTCAAGTGGCTCGTCTGGAGATCAGACAGCACAACGGTGAATATATCCTAATGACTGTTTACACTGTGCTCTCACATCGCTCAAACGCATTTTCTCCTCAGGTATTTCATAAACTATTTGTAGCCGTGGCTCTGTACTGAATGTGCTGAGGCATCTGGGTGTCTCTGACATCCTCTGTGTTTGAGGGAACAGCTTTTGCTATCCCTGAGCTTTCTTAATTTCTTCCAGAGGAGGACAAAGATCCTCAGAACATTTCAGCACCTTGGTTCTGTTGCAAATTCAATTTCAATCCTTTGAAAGAGAACCAGAGTTTGGATGTTCCTCCTGACACTGCTCATGTTTTGTAAACAGCCTTTTAAACAGCTTTTCTCCTGGTTTGGGGGAAAAGTGAATATGGAAAACCGGCAAAAGCATAATTTCTCTTCACCAGGGGAGGGTTGGCCGTGGAGGGAGGGGGGGAGGGAGGAAGGGAGGAAGATGCTCTCCATTAGGGACGGACATTTCCCACACGGATGTGCTGAGCTCTAGGCCAGAGCCAATGTCCCCACACCCACTGTGACCCTCAAAACCACCTTTGGTGCTCCTGAGCGAGCAGGAGATCAGCACCACGATCTCTGCAGCAGCTCATGCTGTCCCGCACCGCACGTGGCAATAAAGGCAGACAAAACCCATAAAATACCGCACAGTTACATTACAGACTCTGCAAATCACCCTCGTCCTGCCAGACTGCACCCAGTGGAGGATATTTTCTCTTTCCTCTGGCAGCCTTTCTTTCTTGCTGGCCTACAGCTCCCTTTGTCCGACTGCAGCCATTGAAATGAAGGATTTTCGCAGCTTGCATCTGCTAAGTACCAGCTCATTAAGCAGCTGACACTCCCACTCCGCTCGGGCAGGAATTCCTTTATCTGCCGTGATTGAGAGGAGCAGCGCTTGGAAGATGCACCCATAAATTCTTGCATTCATTTGAGTGCCGAGCAGCGTGAGCACAATGGACAGATCACGGCTGAGGCTGGGACAATAAAACTGCCACCAGCTATTGATTGAAGTGTCATCCCCCCGTCAGCACGGCTCAAAGGCGGTGTATCTGTGTTAGCACAGCCACCGATAAACGCAGGAGTTAGGGAGGGGACATTGAGAGACTGAAGTCCATTGTCAGGGACTGAAATCCATTCTCCTTCAGCTGCGGAGAGGGCACATGGGCCCAGCCCCACAGCTCCTCCACAGGCTCTTTGTTCCGTCGTTATCTGCTCAGCCAGGCTGAGAGCGGTGCCAGCCCAGCCGGGCTGAGCCCAGGTGTCCCTGCGGTGCCAGCGCTGAGTGCCCACAGCCCCTGGGCAGTGCCCGTTCCGAGCCGGACACTGCGAGGCCACGCCACTGGAGCCGAGGCTCTGCAGGAGCGGCTTGGGAGTTTTCCTTGGAGACGAAAAGAGGGATATCAGTGCCTGTGGGGCCGGCTCAGGCAGCACGGGGTGCCTGGCCCGAGGCTGCAGCTCCAGGAGCTCTGTGCTCACTGCCAGGGTTGTCTCCTCTCTTTCTGTCCTGCTGGGTTTCCAGGGACTGCACGGGGAATGAAAGCTGCACGGGGAATGAAAGCTGCAGCCAGCCTGACAGCTCCAGAGGAGAGCCCAAACCCTCCTCCTGGAGAAGCAGGGAGATCCGTGGAACCGCGGAATCACTGAAGGTCCTCACGCCCAACCACCTGCCCAGCCCCACCACTGTGGTCACCGCTGTGTCCCCAAGTGCCACACCCACATGGTTTGAGCCTTCCCAGGGATGGAACTTCACCAGCTCCCTGGACAGTCCGTCCCAGTGATTTCCAGCCACTCTGTGAGGAAATAATCCCTGGTATCTCGTCTAAACCTCCCCTGGAGCACCTCAGGGCCGTTCCCTCCCACCCTGGGCTGCTGCATTTCCTTTGCTGAGCCCTGGATGAACCAGGGGGGTCCCAGCCCATGGCCAAGGCCGGGGGCTCGGAGCAGCTCCTGGTTCTGTCCAAGCATTCGGCACTCATGGAGAGGCTGGAGCAGCCCCACACACACCAGGATGTTTTTCTGGCTGTTTCTGTTCACGGACAACTCATTTAGGACAAACTTCCTGTGCGAGAACTTTCCCTCCAGACTGGAGCTGTCCACACTAAACAAGGACAAAGTGGGAAGAAAAATAGCAGAGAAACAGAGCAGCATGAGAATGAAAAGCACTGAACTCCAGGCAGCGTGCGCTTATTTTTCATAATTCCAGATCAACGCCAGCATCTCCAATTTTCTGCATTGTGCTGTAATTTCCCTTAATGCTGAATTAGGTCCTAATCATTTGTATAATTTAAAGTATTATTTCTTTGGGAGAGTGCAGAAGGTTCTGCAGGGTATTTTGGGGTTGGTTTTGGTTTTTTCTCCTTTCTCTCTGGAATGTTTTTATGAAAATTATGCCTTTATAGGAGGATCCTTTACTTAAAAAAGGAGGGGAGGAACATTATTACTTACACAGAGGGCTAATGGGAGTGGAGCCATTCAGGCAATTTACTTTTTAACTGAGGATTACGTTAAATACTTTCATTGTGGTGCCCAGTCCCAATCACTCCTCCCCACCTGCTCTCCCACAGGTGTTGGCACTGAAGTTTGTTCCAGTCACTTCTCCCAGCTAAAATGAAGCCCTGCGAGAGCAGCCACCATCACACCGAGTGAAATTCTCTGCCTGGAAACCGGTGTAATTAAAAACACTGCAGCCTCTGAGGAGCCTGCCCTGCATCCCTGCGGGTGTTTCGCCCGGCCAGGGGTGGGGATGTCACAGAGCTGTCTGTGAGCAGGTGCTGCACGCCGGGTGTCACCCGCAGGGGACTGCGGACAGCGAGCAGCGGGTGAGCTTTGCACTCCCAGCGTCACCTCTCGCCAGAGCAGCGCACAGAGCTCTGCAAGTGCCAGCTCCGAGTGAGCTCCAAGGGTTGGGGCTGTGGGAAGTTTTCCACTTATCAGTTCCAGGCATTTTTCAGTGAATTCTTTAGCACTGCCACGATTTTGTTCCCCCAGCCTGTCACTTCACTCTGCTCCAGAAGGTCAAGGAGAAGTGAAAGAGGCTCCTGCCGGTTGGACTTTGCAGCCACCAGGAATGAAAGTCTCCACTCCAGTTTTCCCTGCCTTTAATGCGCATGGATTGAAGGAATGGGGAAAATCCCACCACGGACAGGCCTTACCCAACCTGCTGCTTAAAGGAGATTTTCCTGTCCCAGGCCTGTGCTGAGCCACACATGCTGCTCTGAAACCTGGGATTTCTCATCCCCAGAGCATCGGGGAGCCCCTGCCCAGCACTGATGGACTCTCAGGAGCAGCTCTGGAGGTGGCACCTCCTGGTTTGTGGCCGTGGCTCACCCTGGCAAAGTGTGGGAGCCGGGGAGGAGCTCATCCATGAACCTGCAGCATCCCAGGATCCTGGTATTCCAAGAGAAAAGGGATCTCCCTCACCTGGCCTGAGCTTTCCCTGGGGCTGCTCAGAAGCACCTCAGATGCAGCCAAATGCCCAATCCCTCCCTCATCCTTTGGAATTAAGAGCATTTTTCCCCCATTTTACAAGTTTGGGAACAGCCACAGAAATCATGGAGTCCCAGGGAACTGGATCCCTCACCTTTTTCATCTTCTGGGGGATGGTTTCTCCTCCACAGCTCAGCAGGAAATTATTTTTTATAAAGTGTAAACAAAATGCTCAGAGAGGATAAAAATCCCCCGGGAGTGAGCCCAAGCAGGGCACCAAACATCACTGTTTCCATTTGGGCTGCGGATAAACTCCAACCTCATTTCTTATCTGGAAAGTTGCACTAATCCACCTTGGAGCCAACAATTCCAGTGGGGTAAGACCCTGGAATCAAAGGCACTCTGAGGATTTACACCAGCTGAAACCCACAGCAGACATGAGGTAATTGCAGTGAGAAGGGAATCAAAGAAATACCTCTTTTTTTTTTTTTT